>APFE031475433.1:102820-143599 GCA_000404065.3 Pinus taeda
AGTTGCTGCCTTTACTTTATTTTCATAGCTGATTTTTAGTTTTATTTCTCAAATCTGTCTGCTAACATATGAATGGTCTCTTTATTATAAATTGTCTATCTTTTAGAGATCAGAAAACCAATAACTTGCAGCTGGCTTTGGGTACTTTTTAGACTAATCTTTAACTACTTTCTAATCGTGCTTTACACAGTACTATGTGTTAGAGGCAGAGAGTTAGAAAGAGCCAAACATTATAACTAGTCTTTAAAGTATATTTTTCTCATTTTTTATCATTTCTTAGACTTATCTTTAGCTACTTCCTAATCGTGTCTTACACAATTCTATGTGTTAGAGGCAGAGAGTTAGGAAGAGATAAACATTATCATTGGTCTTTTAAGTGATTTTCTTACCTTTTATTTGCAGCAGCATGAATGGTGTCTAATGCCATTAGAATGGTTCTTTGCTTTCAGTTCATTTTAATTCATTTATTTCCTTCAAGTTTTTCCTTTTCAACAAGTAGTAAGAAACCACTAATCGCACACCTTCACTCATCTAGAATTCACCTTACACACACCATCACTCATCTGTTTATAAATACATCACTCCATCTTAGGAAGATAAATTAACCACAAACAACACCCCAAACGACAAAAAGCTTTAAGAGGTTGCTTAAGTACATATAGTACACCTTCACTTCATCAGCTTACGAGCCCCAGGTTGACAATTAATGACATCAATTTAGGAACACTAAATTGACTAAACAGAGACGTTTGCATGATGTGCTCCATTCTTGGTTTGAGATATTCTTCTTATGCTATATCACTGATGGATATGTTGATGTTGATTATTGATGAGCACATATGTGTTTTTCCTTAATATGATATCTGGCATGACGAGAGGATCGTGACACAAATGAGAATGAGTATGATGTTGCTAGCATGACTAGCTATGAGTAGATTGAAGAAGCTCCTTAGATATTTGTATGAGCATGATCTAGATATTACATGGATACATTGCAATAATAAATAGCGGTTTCAAATTGGCAGAGAATCACACACACACACAATATATATATTATATTGGTATTATATATATATATATATATAGTATATATATGTATATGTATATATATTTATGTATAGTTATAATATTTAATATATATAGTATTATATGTATATTAATTATATATATTATATATGTATATGAATATATTATATATGTTAGAATGTTTATTTATATAATATTTGTAATTGTATTTATATATATATATTTGTATAGTTATATATATATATATATATGATAGTTATATATTTATATATATATATATTATGTATATGTATATGTGAAAATATATTATATATAATGTATATGTTTATATATATAATATAGTATAGAATGTATATATTATATATCTATGTATGTTATGTATGATGTATGTGTGTGTGTGTGTGTTATTGTATTGTGTGGGTTGTGTGTGTGTGTGATATAAGCTTAGGCTTCTGGTTTGCACCTCCTTGAGTGGGAGGATGATTATGAGCATGAACATGTGAGAGATAGTACTTATAGATGTTGATTACTGATACAAGTACGATGATATGAGTATGATGAAAGAAACATTGAATGGGGACACTTAGCTATACTCTTCCACCCTGTTTGAGTTCCCATGGTAAAGAATTGAGATAAAGTGCTCCTAGGGTTGAGGGAACTTTGGACAATAGGGTATCACCCCTATCTATTACCCATAGGGTTGGAGTAGTAGCTCACACTATCTTGGTATTTTTATAGTATACCCAAGTTGGCATCATACCCACAATCCAAGCTTTTTGGGAGTATCGCTCCTCGTGTGGCCAACGAGTTGAGAGTGTACTTGAGGGTGTATAACCCAAGGTGATTATGATGCACGTGTTCCACCACTTGACTATTTAGGGTCACTGATGGAAATATTACAAAGAAATAGGATGGTTTGAGTAGTAGCTCACCTATATCACCTATTTCTTGATATAGGGTCATATTAGCAGCTCCCCCATGAGGTTTCGGGATGAATAGTAGCTCCTCGATATGGTTCTAGGTTGAGATGTGCTCTTTGATGATGATGTGAGTTGCAGATCTGACTCCCCATTGATATTTCTGGGTAGTAACCCGATGGTGTTTTTGGATAGTAGCCCAATGACATTTCCAGGTAGTAGCCTGATGACATATTTCCGACTAGTAACCGGATGACATTTCTAGCTACTAGCCTGATGAAATATTTTTGGCTAGTAGCCCATTGATATATTTCCAGGTAGTAGCCCATTGAAAAACATTACAAGTAGTGGCCTATTTACTGATCTTCCGAGCAGTCATCTGCTAGTAGATATTAAGGGTATTAGCCCGGTGATAGATATTTTTGGCTGTAGCGGGATGAATAGAGGGTGGTAGCTTACGCTCCCCTATAGTGGAAATTTCTTCTTCTTGTAGATTCAAGAATATTTAGCATATGAGCAGGAACAATCAACTAATAAGCAGGAATAAGAAATACATGTACATTGATGATATGAGATGATGAGATACTTGAGATGGGACATATGTCATGTTGATGAATGGTCTAATATTGGCAAGTGGAATTCTCCCTAGTTGTGAGGTAGTGTTAAAATATGCAACTACGGTAAAATTACACTTTGGATTACTCATTTTATGGAGATGATGATGGCATCATATTCCTCTTTCCAAAAGCACCAAAATATACTATAATACTACCTCATTTGGACAAGTGGAAATTGAATTATGAATTATTATTTTCATACATATATTCTGGATCACGTCGGCCCTATGCACATGTACCAATGGATAGGTCAAGTGAAACATTATGGAATCCTATAAATATAATAGAACTCAATCTTATTGGGACATGCATGAAGCTATCTTCTCTTCTTCTATTTTTTCTGGGCTTGCACAGGTTTGATCGAGGAAGCTTGCTTAAGGGTCTAAAACCCAAGATGAAACTCACACTAAACTAGAGTTTTTCTGATTTAAAGTCGTTGGTAGAGAACTAAGAATTTGGGTACCTGGATGCTGGCACATAGTTTTCATGAGAGAAAATTTTGACCCTTGGATGCTAGCACATATTCTTCTTGAGAGAGACCAGGAGTCTGGGCCAGTTTGGTCCCAGGTCGTTCACACATAATGGTATGGGAGCGACTGATTTTCCACAATTGCTATCATGTAGTAAAGAGAGAGTGACCATGTATGTCATAATGACTCGTACGACTCCTTCCCCCTGCGAATATGACTCCAATATGAGATTTTATTATTATTAATACTTCGCTCAGTGATAGAAGCATTCAGCAGCATGATACTGTAAGTGATAGTACATTACAGTTATATGAATTAGAGTTTTGATGTTTAGATGCATTTCATGGATATTCTAGTTGTTGTGAAGATATGGATCATTATACTCTCTTTTGCTTAGTAATTTTATGAAAATATATTAGAAGATGATTTGCAATGGTTTTCTATAAGATGATTTCCAATGGTTTTCCCCATAATGGGTTTTTCTCTGCTCTCTGACCAATCCTGTTGTCTCTATGTGTGCATGATTTTATTCTATTGTTCTTTATGTTCTGTTACATTGATGATGATTTTATTGTTCCTTCTACATAGTTCTATATGATGATAAATATGATGTAAATCTATATAATTTTATGATGGTATGGGGTGAACTTAATGTATTAATGGAGAAATGCAATTATCAAATAAAATAACAATATATCCCTATGAAACATTAAGAGAGAAGATCCTCGGGAAGGGGCTAGTTTGTGTCTTAAATGAGTGAAAAGGAAATGCACGATAGATACGAATTAGTCTCATAAAATAAGTCATTTCATAATGACCCAACACCCTTTCAAATTGATTCAAAAGTTCCCTTTCAAAGTGCTTATGCAGTTCATATCATTTACTACAAGAATTCAATATTTCTAAAAGTTTACCAACCATCTTGGAGATTCTAGTATAATGGAGAGACCAACAAGCAATATAACACTAGGCACTATTTCTGCATCACATCCCATTGACAACCCACCTCGCTCATCAACACATATTTGTTTCTTCTAGTTGTGTTACCAAGAGAGATCATAGGGATATTTTGTATGAGATTTTGTGAAAAGTGGCTACCAAGTGGCCTGCTTTTCCTTTTTGGAGATGATATCCCATGTGACAAGAAATTTTCTATGTATTTCCATTTTAAAAATCATGAAATAGAAACTTATACATTCTTTATTTGGAAAAATAAAATCAATTAAAATTTGCATACCATTCACCCTATGAAATTCTTTCCAATCCAAAAGTTGAATAAACTCAGATACCATTCACCTCAAAATACCCCTTGGATTAGATGAACACATTGCAAGGCCCATCAAACACATATATATCAATGTACACAAAAAATAAAAGAGGAAAGTGCCACCACCCTTCCAATCTACTAGAAGCACATATCTCAATAAGGTTGCAAACAATTTAAAAAATAACTACCATGACATATGCAAAATCCTTTACAGATAGTAATTAATATTAATGTAGTTTAGTGAAAGCGCTCAAAGGAAATTCTCAAAAGATGATTGAGGACTCAGTTGACAATAATAAGCAAGTGCAATTTAATTGTTGTAGACCCCATGCATATGGGCAAAACATAAATACTTCCAATAAGACTCTGATGGAAAATTTGAACTACAAACTCTGATTTATATGTCCAGTTTAAAATATAGGAAAGCCAAATACCATATAAACATTAAAAATAAAATGCACTTCATGTGTTAGACGTTGCTTTGGTGTAAATATGCTGACTTGAGTGAGCAGAAACCATTCCGATTGAAGTTCATGCCATTGGATCCTTGATATCCTTTCTAGCAAGCGAACAACTAATATAAAAATTCAAGGAAAACATTAACATTAGTGAGAATAATAACATACTTATCCGCAAAACATTTTCATGAAAAAGGAACAATCTCTTCTTTCCTTTCATGACTAAATGGGCCCACTTCAGAGGAACCATAGTAGAAGGCATCCAACACAAGTGTGGAGGTAAGGGGTACCCTTATCTCCAAATTGTATATATGTGTTGAGGTAAGGGGTACATATAGTTATGTAGGTATGTAATTCTATTGTTTTTATGGAGGAAATACCAAATTAATGTTTGAATGAAACACAACTACAAAAGGATGAATGGTTAGTGAAAGAAAGCTACACCAAAAGAAGGTAGCAAAAAAAGGTTGAGTTATCCCTAACATTCACCATTTGAACTATTCACTAGACCAAAAACCAAAAAGTACAAAATTAACATCAGATTCATACAAACAGATCAACAAAAATACAACCAACAATAATTTATAAAGAATCCAACATATGGAAATAGATAAGGAAAGAGAAAGTAGAATGTTTTGAAAATCAACCTTGTTTAATTTTTTCACAAAATATGAAAAAACATTGTAATCAATTTCTTATAAAGTTGTATGTATCATTTCTAGCATTGTATGATAAGTTTGTGATTTCTATAAGAGATTCCCCTTTAATCTACTATACCACTGTAATTGAAGCTCGATGCCTTCTAATATATCCAAAAGGTCAATGTCATTATGTTAATGAAACACCATATTACCATCCTTCTTACTTATTCTTTGAACCCTTCCAATGTACCATGTTCCACAAGAAACACCTTGTTTTGTACTTCAAGGAACACCTTTTCTTGCAGTATGTTCAGTGCAAGGAATTAATTTGCTTTCAAACAGCACCCCACAATATGATGCAATTCCAAAGCCAATTGAAACACCCTTTTGTGGAGCCTTCCCATCTCGCCTAAAGTAGACCCTATTTCTCACTTTTGTCAACCTATCTTTTGATAATTTCAGATTTCCATTAAACCAACTAACCAAACATGCTTTAAACATATCCTTACAATCAAGATCCACCACTCACTCTATCATTTTTCTTACATTTTCATCAATGGAATCTAAAATTTCATGCAACTCATGTCTCCATTGATTTTCAATTATTTTCAATTCACTTTCATTGTGTACAAATGATGATGAAGATTGGAATATAGATTTGGAACAATTCGGTGGGGAACCATCAACTACTTCATCCACAATTTGGAATGTTGGATAATTTTTATCCTTTGTCCATGGTTTACCCACCAAGAAGATTTAGTGCAATTTTCTAGTTTCATTCCAAGAGTTTATAAAATGTCTTGTGCATTCTTCAATCCAAACTTAAGGGCTTCTAAATTTTTTGGGTCTGTGGCTATTGAACAATATTGCGACAATATGTCAGTTTTTTGTATTTTTTCTCAGTGAAATATATTCCGAATGCTTTCTTGCTTCTTATGAGATTGATTAAAATGAAGCCCTTGGTGATTTGATTCTTCTTCAACAACTCTATTAAGGGTTCCAAAAGCATGAAGCAAGCCAGTGAAATAATAGGCCCTCTCCACTCAAACCATCCGACCAAATTTATTAAATACGTTCTCACATACACCTAACTTGGTCAGGTGCAAAACACATGGAAATTTGGAGTAATGATATCGAAAAAATCACATAAACAAAAATGCAAAATGGAAAGAAATTTTCAAATCTTGGTATGCCTCTCTCATGATGAATTTTATGTTGAAATTAGTATGAGATTCTTTATGTACCGAACATAACCATAATGTCAAGAAATGATGAACTTGTGAAGCATTTCACACCCTTTCCCAAAGGCTCAAAATATGAGACATAAAGATGTCAATGTAGTAAAAAACAATCATTATATAAGTCTTTGTAGCTAGTTTCCTTTCTAACTTTGCACTTGGTGTACTTCTCAACTCTTTCAAAAACCTCTAAACATGCCTTGAAGCACTATGTTGTGTGGATCCCCAATTTTTTCAATCCATCCTCTCTATATATTCGCCATTGAGATTGTGATCATCCACTTGAAAAATGTCATAAACCATTCTGACATGACCAAAACGTATCTGCTCATTTCCTAAAACCAATTCTTGTCCACTGCTAAACAAAGGATTCGCTAGATTTTTTTTTTGTCAATGTAATCTTGGTCATGCAATCCTATTACATTGAAATCATTGTACACCCCAGTTAGCCTCTTGTCTGCCCAAGGAATTTGATATCGAAGACCTGATGTTGAAGAACAATCCTTCAACATAAGTTGTCTTCTTCTTCTATCCCCATCTGAGGAATGACCAATGCTAGGTCCCAAATTATTTTCCATGTGTTTCTTCCACATATATTCTACCTTTACCCATTGCTGATAAAAGAAAATTGCATTGAATGTATTGCATGCAACCAAACAAGGAGGATGTTCATGTAAAGGGTTTGTAATAATAATACGTGCATAACGCCCAGTAAATTTTTTCTTAAAATAATATGTTATAATCTCATAGCCTACAACTTCCTCACCAACTTTCACCAAGAAATGAGAATGCAATTGATGTTCTTCTTTCATACCACAAAACCCCACCATTGTATTGTTTTTTGCTGCCCACCTAACATATTGTTTCACAATTGTTTCATCTTCAACATGAAATACATGAATTGGACCATCCATATCATGCTTGGCTTTATAAAAAGCATAAAATTTTTCAACTGCCTCAAAAATGTTCTTATGGTCCCCTCAAATATATACTAATGACTTTCTAACATGTCTTAAACTCACATATATTGAAGGACCATCCAGATTCGAGCTAATAAAGCTATCTAATCTAGGACCTCCCCATAACTTGATCATTTCATAAAGCAATTTTGTGGATGTACTATACCTTGTCCCTACTTTTTCATGCATCAAGTTATGAAATATATCCTTGAGAAATTGCCAAACTAAATCTTTACCTTATAATTTTCGTTGCTTATGTGCCTCACACACATCCTTGCACAACCTAAAGACATACTTCCTTTTTTTTCGATTCAAACAAATTTCCCTTTAGGGATATCATTCTATTAGAGAGTGTATCAACCTTTGTCCTCTCCCACCAAATAGCTTGCATTTTTTATCTATGATTAGCATTTGTGACACTTGCAGCACCATTACTCAGTTCAGTTTGAGTCAAATAGTTTAGTCTTCTACCTTTTCTTGTATCTCATTTACTTCTTTTATTGGTGTACATTGATTCACGATATAATCACATCCTAAAGTCATCACATTCTGGAACCAACTTACAAAATCTGTATGTTGATGAATCAAATGGGATCCCTTTTTCAGAAGCCCTCTCGCAATGAATATTCCTGTATGTACCATAAATCCAACATTCAATACCCTCATAACATAGCATGATCTTGCTATGCTTCTCTATGGCCCATAATTTTCCACCCCTTTGATCATCCATTAGGACATTTGTTTCCAATGTCTCCCAATTTCTGTCCATATAAGGATACCAATACCCCCAACATTGTAGTAACAATAGAGGTAATTGAGCTATAACAAGATGACAACAAAATAAAAAACAAATAAATTGTAACTAAGCTAAAATGCATATATATACAATTTCATATTCGAGTTTAGTCTAAGTTGTTAATTAACACACTTGGAGTAGAGGGATTTGCACTTGTAGAACCCCTATGTAATATTGATGATGATGATGGAACCAAGAACCTATTCAAACTTTAATGGGACTTATCATTGGTAGGATTATTGGAACTCCCAACTGTGTCACTTCTCAGCCCAATCTCCTCATGTCAGCCCTCATTTGTACTAGTAGTAGTGTGCCTCTTTGATTTCATGTGTTCATTTAGATAACTAAAAATATTACAACTTGTCAACACTAAACAAAACCATTTATTGCATTGTGTACATTCCACTCTCACATTTTTCATGTCCTTATAGTATGCAAGTGTTGCTTCCACCACCTTTAATAAATTGGGATCTTGTGTCTTGTTGAAACCATCTACAAGTTTGATTTCTCTATCAATATGAAATCGATCTCCAACCATCATTGTCTATTGTACTTTGTTACATGAAGGAATTTCACTACCAATCGGCATTGAAAGGTATTATTGATGGGCCCCTATTTTCATATGCTTTCTTTTGAAGTTGTGCATTGTTCATGCTACCAAGGATACATCACCTGTTCCATAATCGATGCCACAAATTTCACAACAGATCTTTATTTTAGATTCTCCCTTTTCTGAATATACTTCGAGAGTAATTTTGTCATTGACAAATGCTTCCATTACACTTTAAACTTTTTTTTCCCAAGATGCCAATACAGTAGGATCAACAACTATGGCATGTTTGAATGACAAAGACATATTTTAAACTCCTGGTTTTTTGTGCATAGGTCCCTCCACATTCACTTCAATTTTTTCAAAGATTGATATTGTTTCCACTAAATTTGAGCACTTTGTTTGCACATCAAATGTGGCTAGTTTCCTCTTGATGCCTAAAAGTGTTGTATAAACTTTCCATTTTTTCTCTTACTTTGGATTTAAACTTAATCCATCCTGGATAAAATAAAAAGGGTATCCAATGATTTCATCACATATTTTAGTGAATGGCTAAGCTTCTTGGCACATGACCATGCCAATGATAAAATTCTCTTCACTGGTAGGAATTTTATAAAACTAATTCATCTGATTTTGCACATAAATAAATGACAAAGTAAGTAAAATTCCACAGGCATATTGGTTTATTATAAAACAAAGAGCAAGGAAGCAAGGTATGAACTTTCAATTCAAATCTCCAAAAAACATGAAGAAATATTACTATTTGAATGAAACAACTTTATTCCAATTGTACTATTGGTGGATTCCTCAAATGGAACTAAAACCATAAATAAAACATATTATTAAAATACATTTGATAGTTGAATTATTATTGCACTAGAACTTGGCAAAACAATGTAAAACTAATTTTAATTCATAACCTTAACATGATTTATAACCAGAATTTCAAGTGTTTTTCTAAAAAATCCCATTATTAAGTTAGATCGGCCAAACATCTGTGCATCTTGAAATTGTTTCAACCATGTAAATACCTTTATGTAATATTTTGAGACAGCATTAACCCATTTAATATGTTACCCTTAGGACTTCTAACTACCATAACCCTATGGGCATGTAAGTCTGACTCCCAAATATATTCCATAAGCACAATCTCTTAGGAATAGAATTTGGGTCAAAGAATGTAAACTTACATTGTTTTAACGTTGGACTAGGGATTATAAAATAGTGTACAATTATCTTTTAATCCATAACCTTGACAGGGTTTGAAGCCAAAGTTAACCCTCAAACATGTCACTCCTATGATTTTTTAGTAGATGTCATAAACCTATATTGAGAACAATCTGTTAGGAATATTATTTGTGCCAAAAAAGGTAAACTTACACTGATCTATCATTGTGCTAGATCTCAACAAACAACATACGTCTATCTTTAAACCTATGATCCCATGAAAGACACCCATGTAGATGCAGTAAACACCATAATTAGATGTAATAAGCACCATATATTGGCAATACGACTTGAGCCAAAGAAAGTAAACATACACTGGTTTAACACTTCAACACAGCTCAAGAAACAATGTACATCTATATTTTAATCCATTATCTTGGCAAGAACCCCTAAGAAAACACCACAAGTGCCATCCATCATGAATATAATTTGAGCCATAGAAGCTTAACTTACATTGACTTACGGCAACACACAACTCAACAAACAATATATATATAGCTTATAATCCATAATTTTGGTAGATATCACTAAGTAACTAAAATAGCTATTAACAATAGTATTTGGGTGCCGAATAAGGTAAACTTAAACTTATTTTTCATTGTACCACAGCTCAAAAACTGTGTAAAATATCTCTTTTAATTCACAACCTTGGTAGTGTTTGGAGATAAAGCTGACCCTACCAACATGTCATTCTTAGGACTCTACATTAGATTCCATAAACACGCTCTAAGTATATTCCATAAGCATAAAATGTTAGGAGTAGAGTTCAAGTCAAAGAAGGTAAACTTACACCCACTGCTACATCACAGTTCATCAAACAACAAACATCTAACTTTTAATCCATAATCTTGGCAAAGGTTTGAAGCCAAAGTTAAATCCGTCCTGCATGTCATTTTGAGGACTCCTAAATAGATGTCATTTAAGTACCATTCATAGGCATAGACATTTGGGAAAATAAGGTAAACTTACTAGTAAACTTACTGTAAATTCAGACATCATTGATTTAAAAAATCAACCAAGAAAAGGCTTGAAGTTGAGTCCTATGCTATATCAGATGCATAAAGTTGAGGTGTTTCCTTTCTCTTCACATCTCATATATCTGGAGTTTTCTTTAAATATTCCTACTTATAAATTTTAACTCAATTATCCCCAATGATTTTTCTTAGATATTATATTCTTGGTGAGAGATTCCCCTAGCTTTCTTCATAATTATGTTGAGTAAACAGAAAAAAAGGTTTCTTGTAATTTTTATTTAGTAAGATATTAATATTCTTTTTGTTTGTAATTTTTAGCCATTGATGTTGAAATGGATGAAATGGAATGTAGAAGATCCATTAATAGGAAAAATCAGTCTAGAGAAAATTTTGCATTGATAGAATAGCAAGGAGTGTTGCTCGCATGGCTTATATTCTTAAGAATCAAAATGAATCTTTTTACTCTGATTTCAGGAAACCACCATCCAAAATCATTCATACGAATATTGAATATGGATTTGGCATTAAAAAAGTGGGTAGCTCAAGGAGCATTGGGATAATGAATATTCAATGTTGATCATGGTCCAATCATAGATAATTTCAAAACCCTCAACAAACGCTAGGTGGCATTGCTCTCATGCCTTCACTACGAATGAATGTGCATCATCACCACATTCCAATGTGAGACTTCTAGTTGTGAGGAGGTTAGGTGTGGTTCCTTGATGGAGGATGATGTCTGGGATGATTATGAGAATTCAGTAGGTTCAAATTTATAGATGGCATTAATCAGATCTTAGGCACCACCCCTTCCTATTGATTTTCTTTCTACCTTTCATGGGTGGAAGTGAGACCCACCAAATATTCTAAATACCTAAAATGAGTTAGGTATCCAAATAGTTCCCTTTTTACTCATTAATAGATCCCTAAAGTATGGACCTTAGGTGGTTAAGACATAAACACCTCAAGCTATGTGATAATCCTTTCTATGTACTTGATCACTCAAAGAGCAACAACAAGGGAACAATGATCTAAACTACATTCTCGAACCTTTCTCCTCAGATTCAAACCCAATTAATAACTTTCTTTGCCACCCACCCTTCAGGAAATCCTTCACTCCATCTCACATATACAGTCCTTGATCTAGTTCCATAGATAAGTTCAGAACCCTCTACGAAATTTCTCTTATGCCTTCACTGCGAAATAATAAGGAAATAATGTGCTCACTGGTATGATAGTACCACAACCTAATATTTTTTTTACCCACCTTTTTTAATGCGCTTTGCAACAATATTCAATAAAAAATACCCTAAAATACTTATATTTATATATGGTATATAAAAACCTAATATCCCCTTGTTATATAGTCAATATAGTGTTTTATGATTTTTTATTTTTTTACCCCAATATAAACACACGTGATATAGTATTTCTTTGTTAGTGAAACCCCCGTTAGTTGGAAGCATTGACCCAAAACCGAAATGGAGGCTCTAAAAATGGTATAATGACCAAAAGAAAAACATATTACCCGATTAAATAGCCACAGAGATGAACTGGAAGTGTGTCATGTTCAAGAGCGACTCACTTCCATTAGAAAATGAAATACCATGTCTTCCCAATTTCCCTCACCATACTTGACAATACATGTTTACTTTTTAACAATCTTGAGGGGGATAACATATGCTTGATCTATAAGTCCACCCTTTGGATGAATCCCTCCAAGTATATTTAATGAACCTTGAGAAGGAAAGGTTTTGGCTTCTCATGTTCGACAATTCTATCGTTGTTTGATGTTTTAACGAGTCTAGCAAAGGTAAAACTTGACATCTTTTCCATGTTTAGAGTGTTTGAAAAAGAGACAAAAAAGAAAAATCTAGATGTCCCTTTTTGCAGATAGTATCTCAAGTCTAAAAATTTTGAAAAACTACTCAAGAGAACCTATTAGCCATGTTCTACTAAGGTATGCCTTTTTCTTAGATAGTCTATCTCAGTCTGGAAATGGTTAAACTTATATTGAGTAGAGTTCTTTTAATTTACTTTTATGAGTTCGAAAAGACTAGTGCTCGAAAATATTTTCATATTTTGGGAGTCTCAAAAGAGATTAAAGAGAACTCCTCTTGCAGGAATGAGTGGTATAAAATGATAGCAACTGGTTCCAGTCATGATGGAACTGCTCTAAATAGTGAAACTTCATGAGGCTGGATAATCAGAGCACTCATCGCAATAGTTCCTCAAGAAAGGGTGTAAATCAAGTTAAAATGTATGATTGGCCAAGTAGATGGTGATAATGGAATGAGGAAACCAAGGCTCACCTAGAAAAAAAGGGTTGATAGAAAATGGCAATCACAACAGGAATGGTTTCACTTTTACACAAGCTTGAAACATAGGAATACTATGCTTGATATAAGTTACATGCCCCCAACATAATCACTCAATTCGAGGTACATGGCCCCCAGGCTTCATTTCATGCACCTAAGTAGACTACTGGGTACTAATAGGTGGATGAAATGGAGGTTCATTTATGAGATCAAGTGAAAGACTTGATTGGAAATTTACCAGATGTAATAAAAGACTCTAATTGAAAGGGGATTTGTTTCATCTTTTAACAAGATTGAGATATGAAAATAACTATGCTCATAACAGCCTATTTCATTTTTTAACGAGGTTGAGATAGTAAAATAGCTATCCTGATAAGAGCTTATTTCATTTTTTAATGAGCTTGACACAAGAAAATGAACTCTCCTCTGGCACCTTGTTTTATTTTTTAATGAACTTGACACAAAAAAGGGAACTCTTCTCTGACACCTTGTTTCATTTTTCAACGAGCTTGACACAAGAAAAGGAACTATGCCCTGATAGCTTGATGATGACCAATGAGAGGCCATGTCTTCCAAGAGGTTATCATCATATGGGAGAGAAACTCTCTAGAAGGGATATATATCAAGGGATCCAATGGCTAGATCAAACCCTAATTCCCCCAGCAAACGATGCACTACATCACCTACTGGGTCTAGGTTGAAAGAAGTTGAGAAGATAGTGAAAGGCTCATCTTCATTAGTAGGTATGCCAATGAGATAGGATTCCACAAAATTAAACTATGGTGGGTAATATACCACTTTCATATAAGGACCATTTAAGGAAGATGATTGATTGGGAGTCAAATTAGGACCAATGAATAAAAGTTGGTCAATAGTCATGATTTTTCCTTCATGCGAGAAAAAAATCACACGAAAGAGTGAAGAGACATGATCTCCCATGACATAAACATAATCATGAACATTGAATAAATTAAAATCCAAAGGGCCTTGCACAAGAATAAAATTGGTATAGACAATATTTCATCCCAAAGTAATATGAAACTAAGGAAGGATCCCTAATGATTGATTGGTCCCTGTGTTAAAATCCAACAAATTCTACGTAACGGGCACAAGATGCAAGGAGCCTAAAGCTTTCCAAGTAGTTGAGTATAAAATACTAACATATTCACCTTCATCTATGATTTTTCTAGGTACAACCACATTACAAGCCTATACTATGATCTCAAAAGGCATGTAAGGAGGAAGACGATAACCTATCAGTTGACTCCAATTAAAGGAAATGACCATGCTACACGGAGAGGGTGTCGAAGGAATGGGAGGAAATCCCACTTGTGTTATGGGAATGGGAGAAATGCTCTCCAATGACGTGTGAATGGAAAAATTCCCCCTGTTGGGTGTGGAGCATGATTGTTTAGAGTTCTTTGTTTTAGCCGGATGTATACCCCAGGAAGTTTGTACACCCCTCCACGCAGGGGGGAGGACTTGTCCCCCCCATGGGGGCTCAGGGGGGCTAATCCCCCTCGACTAGGGGGTCTGGGTGCCGGGGTTTCGGGGGCAACGCCCCCAAAGCTAAAAATAGATGTAAAATTTCCTTGTAAAAGTATGTAATTTATAGTTAATCTGGGATGTTCATTAGGTAGATGATCTGATGGTAGAACTTATGTTTAGTTTATGGTTTTTTTCCCTAGAAGGAAACCCCTCTGTTTGTGTGAGGGCATTGTATTTGAGGCCATGTAATAGATGTGTATTCTCCAAGCGATAAGTAGAGAGGTGAGACTATGAAATAAAATAGAGGATATTAAAACAGATCTTATTTAGGTTGTGTCTCTTTATTTTGCTGGCTAATAGAAAGGAAGGACTGGCTGTTCGGGGTGGATGTAGCCCAAACTAGGTGAACCATGTATATTTGTGTCTCTCTTGTTTTATGTGTTTTCAGTGTTTATATTTCTACAACATTTTATGTGCTCTATTGCTCCATAATATATAATTTTCTGACGCCCCCCTATGCCATGGGAATGAGAGAACTATCCCCCAGTAATATTGGAACCTAAAGAAACAATAAGTGTTGAGCGGTATGAATTTATATCTTTATAGGAAAGGTACGATCGACTAAAGGTGGAATTGCGTCAACCATTTAATCAACCAATGGTTGTTTAGGAACAAACTCATGGGATTCATGTTTAGAGAGAGAGGGATTGATTGGATTCAGATTCTCATCAATCACTTCATCAACTAGTGGAGGATTGGAAGAACGTTTTTGGTAACCATCTAGAAGTCACGACTGAGAATTTGTAAGGCTTTCCAAAACTTTTCAAGCTTCATCCATATAAGGACAAATGTGAAAAATATGATTCCCTTCACATACTTTATAGGGCAATTTGACTTTACCCTTTTTCCCATGGACCATATTACCACTAGTTAAGGGTTTGTCATCAACAATATCTCCAGAAGACGACAACATAGGTCAATGTGATCCTATGGATCACACTTATAATATCTTGGTAATATGAGGACAATATCTAACAATGTGGTCACCCTTACATAACATGAAAGGGAATTTAACTTTATAAGGTTGATTAGAAGATTTGTCCATACTAGTTTTGTACATAGAAATGGTTGCTTGGTTCTCCCCCTGCTTATTTTTCTTCTTCTTCTTCATCATTTTATTCATATTCTTAGCTTCCTGGTTACTAGAATCAAGACTTTCACTAGACAAAGAGGAAGAAAATGATGAAGAAATAATAAGTCAAGAAGGCAAAGGGTCAACTTTAGGATCAACATGAGGTTGATATTGTTTAGGTGGAGGAGAACTCAGTTGAGAAGCAGTTTGGACATTTAGAACCATAGGGGTCAAAAATAACCAAATTGGCAAACCAATTATAAATTTGGGAAGGGAAAATGTTGCCATATAAGGAGCAACAATATTTCCAAATGAAGGAAAAGGACTATGATTCTCATCAGAGGGGTTCCCTTTATTGCTAAACTCTGGAATTATTGCCATTAGTCTCATCATAAGATTCACTAAGGATTTGTTCCACGGGGAGGATTTTGTTCCACGATCAATTAATTGATCTTATAAATTAAGGACACAAAAAAAACAAATGGGTAAATAGACATAAAGGTTTACCAAGAAACTGTGAGTTGTATTATAAACCTTGGATAACCATGGAATTAACTTACATGTAGGAAATATCCTTGAATGTCGTGTTCGGTGTATCTCGATATATAAGGTGGATGACTTGGTTACCTATGGATGGATAGAAACCTATAGGGGGCTCCCAAAAGGCACTTGATGTTACGTGGGAGAGAATTTCGTAGTAGTGTTGTCTAATGCATAATCATTCGATGAGAGAATTCCCATATACTTTACAGGCATGGAGTATCATCCAATATACCCAAAGGTACATGGAGAACGATCCTATACACTCACATACGTGGAATAAAATTTCACCCGTAGGATGAAATTCTCGGAAACAATGAAAACTCCTACATATAAAGACATCATAACATGTCTCTATCCTATACCCCTAAGTGTTTACATTATTGTTACGAATTCTCCTTAGATTGATTCCACAAATTTTACTATTTATCATTGATTAAGTTTAAGTTTTACGCTCACCACGAATGTCACCTGAATATCCTAAAATGCAAATCTAGCATGAGAAGAATAACCCTTTTGAATTTTGATGAAAGTTATCTAGTGTAGGGAAGAGGTGGAAAAAATCATGCAACAATCAAATATGCATCAAACAAGAGCTTCCTAACTACATATTGCAATTTCACTATTCCATTTCAATTCAAAGCATTAAAAGATGCCAAACGATGCAATGTAATCTAGGAATGATTCCCCTTAAAACTATGAAAATGTAATCGAAACACAATTTCCTTTACTATTATGAAGATGAGAATTATAACTATGCAAAAAAGATATATGCAATAGAATTCCTTGAAACAAACACAATAATATTCAAATGAAATCAAACGTAATATGAGATTTCAAGAACAAAGGACTTAAACTAAAACTTGATGAAATTATCAAAAATAAATAAAGATGATGCTCAAAGGTGATTAATTCTCATACACAATTTACCCCACACCCACCCCCAGTGATTAAGGGGAAATTTGTTTTTCAGAAATGAAAGAAAAAAGCGTAATTTCACACTAGGGAATTCCAATTTCATACACAAAACCCTAGATGGAAATGAAAATTATGTTTTTTTTTTTCAACACACTTAATTTTCAAAATGAAGAAAACTAAGAAGAAAATGTTTAATAAATGCTTCAAATTAACTTTTGAGAATGAGGAAAAAAAACAATTCATCCAAGCGGTTAATGACTAGAAGAAATTAGTTTGCAAGAGACTGAATGATACAACAAAGAAAAATTGAAACCAATCCTTACGAAAGGAAATCAAACAAAAACGAAAACCAAATGGAGGCAAAGATAGACCATTAGACACTCAAGGCATAGGTAAGGTCATTTTTGGATACATATGATTTGGGTTTACCTAGGTTAAATATATATTGCACACTAGAAAAACCCTCAACCACTGGCCCTTTCGACAATGACCTGCAAACGGGTCGTAGTCTCACTCGAAGTGACTATGGAACGATGAAGAACTAGGTTTCTACAACCCTGAAGGATGATGAGATGTGGTGTTTTATATTATATTTTTCTCTTAACATTCATAAATCAGTTCATCTCATTCATTTAAATACTTAAACATACCATATAAAGCCATAAATCATCACAATGTTGAAATAGAGTGCAACTGTAATAAACGGCTATGCTACAATAGATAATAAGCAAACCTACACATGAAGACACCAATTTTATTGTGGTTCACCCCATTGTGGGGCTATGTCGAAGAGAACTATTTCTTATAATTAGAAATTTTTATAACAAATAGTTCTTGGATTGCGCACCCAGTTGCAAGCTGTCTACACACTCAGTTGCAGACTCAGGTTTCTGCGCACTGAGCTTTAGAGCCTCACCTTATTTTCCAAACCAAAAATGAAAAGAACACGACCATTTAATTCAAGATGTGATATCTTTACTATTTATTATTGATCCCTATATATATATATATATATATATTATATATTATAATATATATATATATATTTATATATATATATATTATATATATTATATATATATATATATATAGATATATATATATATTACATCGAGGGATATTAATCAAAATGCCATGGTTTGTATACCATGGACTCCCTAAAAAAACCTATGATAGTCTGAATACCATTTATCTTTTTCAACATTACATGATTTCAAAAAAATAGGGGCTTTGACCCACTCTAACGTACTAATAGCATGTGATATATTCCAACTTATTCATTGTGCGTTCTACTAGGTGCTCTACTGCTCTACTATGTGATCCAATCTATGCTTCGCTGCAATCTCCAGTGCACACATCACTCAAAATGATGATTATTTACCAAAATTTAGGCCAAGTTAGGCTGTGGCCAATAGGCCCCCAACACTCACATGTGACTTGTCCTATTTCAATCAACTACTTTACCTCAGATTGTTGATGTGATGTTGTTGTAGGCCTCATTTAACTTCTACAAAATCTCTGTGACCTGCTTTTCTTCAGTGCGTGCTTCCTCAGGCAATGCCTCCATCACATATCATAAAGCCTTACACACCATTGTTGTCTTCCTTTGAAGAATATATTTAAGATTCTCATCTACTGCCTATGATAGTTTGAGAGCCTCATCCTTCCATGGATGTGTCTTCTCTACTACGACATGTTCTTCCTTCATCAATTCCTCAATTTTCTTCTAGACGGCCTTGCCCTCATTGATTTTGGTGAGCTTCTACGAGAATGGTAAGGTCTTCGAAGATGAGCAAATATATTCCCAATTCTATTAGTTATGCCGAATCTCTTCACATAGTTTTTATACATTTGGATCTTCCTAGAGTGAAGTCAAAATTTGTAAACTTTCATCTAAATTTTTTAACATTCTACCTTTGTTGTGGAGATGCTAGCCATTACAGTCTTTAGACCAGCCTCGCTCTTCCTCTTACTTCTTGTAGTGTAGTTGGTCGCAGCTTCATTTGTATCTCATTGATCTGCATTTCATACTTAAACTATATCGCGCTGATCTTTTCCTTATATCCTTTCACTACAAGGCCAAGCTTCACGACCTTGTCCTCAACTAGCTCTTCTTCTTAGAAATCAAGGTCCAGAATCACTTGGCATGTCGCTTTTATCACCTCCTTGTTCTTTTATTATTGTTGAAGTCCTTAATCCCTCTCCTAGATCATCTGGTCGAGCTTCTATTATAGCGAAGCCCACTTTTCTCTACCTGAATATTCAACTACGATGTGAGTTGTTCGCGCAAATTCAAATCCTCTATTATCTCCATGTGCAACTTTTGTAGTATTTGCAATGGTACCAGTACGATGTTCATATTGACATGCTTCCACCCTTTTTCTTGTTTTTGTTCCTTGGCATAGTCAAGCAGTAGGGCTCTGGCGGGTATTCGCACTAACCTCACTGCAAGTGTAGGCTCTATTTTCCTTTCTTCTCCAATACTTTCCTTTATCTGTGTCGGTTGTCTAACTATCTGTGACAAAATTTTATGTTTTGCAATTCGCTCCTGCACAGCTGTGAGAAGTGTGTTGTAGTGATCTTCCCACTTATTCCATGATTATGTTTTCTCCTCTTGAATTATATCCCCAAACTGCTCAAGTCCCCATCAATAAGGACTGTTGCCATGATATCCTTCTTCTTACCTAACTTCTACTTCTTCTTGATCATTGTGGCATCTTCGCTCCGTGCCTTCCCTTTTTCTGTTACAACTTATTTTGTTTCCATCTTTTCAGACTCCTTATTCTGCTCATCTCCTTGAAGAGGATCTTGGTGACCTTCGTCATGTTTCTCCTCTTCCTCTAATTCCTACTCATTCTTATATTTTTCCTTTGCACTCACCTCACCATGCTGCAAGGTGTCTTCTTTTATTTTACTATCTTCTATCTATGCCTCCAGCGTAGTCATCCATTCTCCTAGCCATTGTTATACTAATACTAATAGGTCATCTTTTGTTACTAAGTATGGAAGGGGATGTCATTTATTCTTTGAATATTTGTGAGCCTATATACAGAATTTGTGAGAATTGGCCTTGAACTTTGCAACAATTTTATACTGCTCGTATAGGCTCGGTGAGAGGCGGGGATGTTTGTTCACCAACATATGCAAATCCATGTGATATAACACAAAAAACATCATGTTATCCATTTCTCATGACAGTTGGATGGTATACCACAATGAAGCATATCACACTACTTCACATACATCTAAAGCTACTAGAGAGAACTACGAATCCTTTGACTCTCCATGCCAACATTGTAATTATTAAAATCAACCAAGTGCAATTAAATGGTGTACCTTTTTCTTGGACCTTGCATAGTCGTCAAGAAATTCTATGTAAAGACATTCAACCCAGTTATACTGAACCCCATTAGCGCACTACATAGCTAATGAAACCACCATTGTAGGAACCTCATTAGCTCGACACATTCTCATCATCTTCTTGGCCAATATGTGTGTCATGAAGTGAACATCATGGTCACTAATTGAGTTTATATCATATAACATCTTTTGTTTTGTCAGTCTCAACTTCTTCTTCATGCTCTCAACTATCGCACGGTCCTGATATTTTACAAAGAATTCCTATGTGGGCTTCCGTCATTAATATGATAGTCTAGTGATTCTCCATATCAACATTGGATCTATGGGGATATTATTTACCATTCATAAGCATCCATTGTGCACTAGCACGAGCAACTTTCACACACAAGCCGTGCTCCTTGGACTTCTCCTGAAGTGCGACATGTTCAACATCTTCATCAGTCTTGACTATACCAATCCATTTTCTCATTGTTACAGCTCTAACCTTGTCACACCACTCTCTCAATAGTTTACTTGTTTCAAATATTAGTCTAATGCGAATTGTGGGTATTTCTTCTTATCATTGAAGTTGTAGTATATGAACTTTAGTTGTGATATTTTTCAAAGTAATTCTCCCATAAATGGTACTTCATATGGAAGTAGTGCTATGAAGGTTCCAAAATTCGCATCCTTCGAGTCTTTTACTAGTTTAGCATTTGGTTTTCTGAGTGGAATGTATGGTGGTAGAGGTGATGGAAATGTTGGGCCCTGTGTTTCCATCTACTTTGAATGCTCTGATTCTTTCTCACTATCTCTAACTTGCTTGAGTTTTTTTTTAGGTTCGACAAGTTTCTTATATTGTTTCTTCTTTGTTCTCTCTTCGATGGAGATCTCCATTGATTTTGTGATGATGATGATGTGGTTGATGCTGATATGGGCATACTAGCTTCCATGGTTCTATATAATCCATTCTCACTAAAATTATGAACAATTTCTTCCCAAGAATGCTCATATTACATACGACATCAAGAATTTCTGCAACTTCTTCGTACTATCAACACTCGAACTCTTTATTTAGAAAAGTTATAAATCTGGGTGGGACACAAACTTTTATAGTAATTTCAAGTTTTTAACCTCATCATTAGCTTAGATTTTATCCAAACTGTGATCATATTGTGCTCATTAATTGCATACAAATCCTTAGATATTGTCAATTTTTCCTCATAAATGCAACTTTCTGTGTGTTTTAATGTTAACTTTTCCCTTCTAATGGTCAAATTTTTCTGGCAAAATTCGATGCATTCCATATTATAGCAAACAACACTTCTTAAATCGCAACTCTTATGTACTTCAACATAATCTAGACTATTGCAAAGTATCTCCCTACGTTGAAGTTCTCTGTTGCGTAGTTTATAGTCTAGTGTCCACTTTTAACTGCGAGTGGCATGAAGACTTTTTTCCTTTCTTCTTTAGAGTGAGGCCATAGGGACTGAGTTTTCTCTGTATAACTTTAACTTGCTGCAATTTACTCTTCCTTGAATTAATTCTCCATTTAACTTTGCTAATTGATGCCTCCATCAATAATAGTCTTAATAATATATGGGCCCAACCAATGCATCTTGAATTTTCTTGGAAATTTTACAAACTTACTGTCATAGAGGAGACTAGGGTCTCCTACCAGGAAATTATTATGGTCAATATATCTATCATACTAAGACATTTCCCTTTATTTTTGTACTTGTTGATGAAATCCTTATATAAGTATATCTTCTTCCAAAGGAATCAACTCTGACATTCTTTCCTTCATTATGTCATTGTATGCCATATCTGTAAAAGCTACAATTCTCAAGATAGTCATAATGTATTCCATGGCCATCATAGCTTGTTTCCCGTAAACTAACCTGATTGGTATCTAACCTATAATTTTTTTACATGTGGTCTTATAGTCCCATAAAACTGCTGGGATTCTAAGGTCCGATTCTTATTTGTTCACATTGCATACCTTAGTCAGTGAATTCTCCAAAATTTTATTAAATGCTTCTACTATTCCATCATCCTGAGGGTGATCAGGGGTACTCTTTTGATGATAAATTTGGAATTCCTTAGTCAATGCTTCAACAATTTTATTTAGGAAGTGGAAACATTGATCACTCATCAAAATGTTTAGAGATCAAAATCTAGACAATATGTACTCAAAAATAAACTTTGCAGTAGTTTATGCGCTATAGTCCCTTAATAGTTGTGCTTCATCCCATCTTATTCAGTAATCAATTTTTGTAATTATGTACCTCACATGAATCCTCTTTCCATGTGGGTTGATTGTTCGAACAAAATAAATATACCATTTATCAAATAGCTACAATGTAACTTGTAGTATCAATGGAATCTTGTCTCTTCTTGAAGTTTTCCTATTCTTTGACACACATCACATGCTCTGCAATAATCCTTTGCATATTTATGTAGTGTAGGCCACCACAGTCCTTCTCTCAAAATTTTCTGGGTAGTAGCTTTTCCTCCATATCATTTGCCAACTACGTCATCATGAGCTTCTGCTAGAATCATATGTCTTTCATGTTCAGGAAGATATCTGCGCAATACTTCATCTGGTCCCATATTATATAACTATACTTCTATTAATGAAAGGTCATATGTCTTAACCACTAATTCTTTCTTTAGCTATGTAGCATATTCTGAAGGAGCCATCCTTGTGGCAAAAAACTGAATGATATCTACAAAATGGTCATCTACAACTCAGATTGCAAATAACTACGCATCAGGGAGATTATCCTTTATGATGGTTGGTTCTTCCCCTGTTTCCAAACTTGATACATGATCAGGTCTTGCATTCAGTCTTCCTAGTTTAGAAATGATTTCGAAGTCATATTCTTGGAATAAGAGTAACCATCTAGAAATCTTTCCTCCTAAGACAAACTTAATTACCAAATACTTTAGTGCATAATGATCTGTAAACATTTTAATGTGTGATCTGAGCAAATAGTGTCTAAATTTTTGCAAAGCATACACCATGGCTAATCCTTCCCTTTATGGAGTGGTGTCATTATTTTATGGTTTAGATAACCTTCTACTTGCAAAAGTTATAGGTTGATCAATTTTTATTGCACCAGGTTGTGCCAATACTACTCCCAAAGTTATACAAGAGTCATCCACGTGGACATGGAATCCCTTATTCCAATCAGGGAACACTAATATAGGAACTGTTAGAGTCGGTCTGTTCAACCCTCCGTAAGAGATCAAAATCTCTTTGTTGCATTTCATTTTTAGGTGTCTCGCTCGTTTCACTCAGTTGCATTCCGCTAGGGGCATGCCATACCCTGACAGAGGGGTTTGGTCATTCAATACCCCTCATGCATTACATTGCTGGTTTAGGTCTGTTTATCAAAATTGAGTTGTAAAGTTCACTTACAGTCCTGTTTTAGTTCTTGATCAGCAAGTGTCATTTCAGTCACTAGGTCTAGGGTTTTCCCCAATTGAGTCGTCAAAGTGTCCAATGATGCCAACAGGTCAGAGGGAGGCTCTACACATGTTTATTTCACAAATTTCATCGTCATATTGATAGATTATGACTGTTCTTCAAAACTTTGTTTTGAAGAAAAGTCAACATTTTGTCTTTTATAACATTTTCAAAAGTTCTTCAATTATTCAATTTTCTAGGCACAGCCCTAGTCTTCCATGGTCAAAACATGCCACTATCCCTCCAAAATAATAGCGAAAAGATTCATCATTCAAGCCAAAAATCAAGGGGGAAACAAAAAGACAGAGTTGTATTAGTTGTGAAAAAGTGCCAAAGTGAAAACATTACAAAACTGGGTTTTGAAGAAACAAAAATCAAATCCATGTCCTTATAAAGACATTTCTATGAGAATCAATGTCATTTGTGTGCCAGCAACCAAGTGAAAACAATTCCAAGCAATTTTTGTGAAATGGGGTGAAGTTGGAGGAAACTATGTCAGCGCGATGCATAGAGCAGGTGGCGCGACACACTGGGCCGGTGCGGCACATTGGGTGTGAACATCCAGTGTATTTTTGAATAGGTGCAGCGCACCGGGAAGGCGCGGCACATTGGTAAAGTTGCACGACACACTCAGTCGATTGGCCCGAAAAGTTCCAGAACAGCCTCCAAACGCCCAAAACGTGCAAATTTCTCTTGATTTCAAATATTAAGCATAAGACCCCTGAGCAGCAGTTCAACACTATTTGCCATTTTGCTCTCATAAATATTTTTGTGGTTCATCAACTTGGATTATAGTATATCACTTGGGATTATTTCATCTCTCGTGACTTTTTTAGAGCTTCACAGGGACCTTCTGAGGTTGGGCATGAGACAATTGGACCTTCTCATCAGTATGAGTGCCATGAGACCATTAGTGTTCCCGTGTTCATCACATAACAGAGGGGCACTAGACATTTGTTTGCAGCAGCGAAGCCAATGTTTTCACCACCCAGTGTGGAAGGGGCCTCGCTTCTGTCATCAGCACCATAGGTACAAGACCGAGGCAAGAGGGCAATGCATGACGAGGGACCTTCAAGTGAACGAGAGACTAACTTCATTTTCATTCATGATGATGATGCAGATATGGGCCCGGAAAGTGCCAAACTTAGAAAGATCATCCAGGAGCAGTAGACAAAGATTAAAGCCTTTTATCTCAATTTGGAGTGGGCTAAGTGGATTATCAGATACTTGGAGCAGAGAAATAAATAGCTCGAAGACCAGAAGGCAATCATGGAGTTGCAAATCATCCGCAAGAATTGTCGAGCTGCCAAACAAAGGAGGATTGAGCTCATTTCATTGGAGTAAGAGATTAATGATGATCAAGAGTGTTGGCTCGAGAGACTCAACATCCACCTGGAAAGACTACTTGAAAAGGCCGACAACAACAAGGCATTGTTGAGACACATGGTGTTCCATTACAGGGCACGCAATATGAGTTCCAAGGCTCGGATAAGGAATCTGAAGGCAAAATTGAAGAAGGCAATAAAGAAACAAAAGAGGCAAAAGGAGCATGATCACCTTCAGATATTAGCCGAAGCCTCTTTAGCCCAGCATGGCAGTTGATGGAGAAGCTCCAGCCCAAATTTCAAGAAATTTGGGGCATTTTTGGTATTTTGACAAATTTTGGCACTAAAAAACAAAGTTTTTCTCCCTATGCGTCGCGCAACGTGGTGCGCGCTTTTGCTTGGGAGCTCCAAATTGCAAAAAGTTTACATCATTGGGTTTCGCATGAAAAATCATGACTGGTGATGCATGGCCAAGAAGTTTGGGCAATTTTTGTGTCCTCAGGAGGTCAAAAGCACTCACAAAATGACCTCTCTGCCCCTATTTTGACACACAGGAAGCAGTCCTGGGAGATTACACATTGGGAGGGGCAAATGGACACCAAATTGAAAAATTCCACTTGGTTTGGAAATTAGACATATGGGGATTTCCAACAAGCTATCTTGGGCTCAATTTGGACTCCATAAAGTGCCTCAAAGACAACTCCAAAGTGGTGCAGCGCATAGAGGATTTTTGCCCAATTTTTCACCTTCGAGCTCAGAAATTCGACCAGTTTGACTAGTTTTGCTTTTTGATATAATATTTGACCTATCTTGATGTAATTTAATGACCATGATGTAATATTGGCATACTTTTACTTTTTCTAGAGGATTCATTCACTAAAAAGTTAAAATGTAATGAATGAATCAGTTTCCTACCTTATAGAGGCAAGTTGGTTTGATTGCCTAGATTTGAGTGCTTGGTTTAGAATTAGTTGAAACAGATCCTAGAATGATGAGCTCAACCCCTAGAGGTGAGGAAATGGGTTGGGCTAGTCTATATCATGTATTATATAAGTCATTTTCAGGGTTGGATACTTGGGATTGCTTTGGCATATCATTGTACATTCTATCTTTGCATTTTTGGCTAAGGAAAGACCAGGGTCTTTCAGCACTGTTTGGGATCCATGTGGCTTTATGCTTTGATGGTGTTATTCTCTAAGTAATTATAAGTTCATTAGTGTTATGTGTACCATTTTCCTTTCTCTTCTTCTGAATTTGAAAAAATGAGTGATTAAGGTAGAATCCATTAACTTTTATGCTCTTCCTTTGAATTTGTTTAAATTTCCGTGTTTTCATCTGTTTAAGGAGAATTCTTGAGACTTTCTTGCTCTCCTTAGCTCCTCACCAGTCTGATCCATCCATTCACTCACTTTATAGAATTAAAACGATTTCCTTCGTTGCCCCAATCAGAACTCTGCAGAAACTATGCCTCATCCCCGAGCCCAATTTTCCTTTCCCTGTTTCCAACACAAAACCCCCAAAAAACTCAAATTTCTATTCCTGTAGTTCATACCTAGCCTAAAATAAATTGTTATTTCAGTCATCTCAAGCCCCATCGATTATATTTTTCCGAGATCGACCCGGAGAAAACCCTCTCCTGCCCTCATAGGGCTAGCTACGAGGTTGAGCATGGTTTGATGTGGACCTACAAGCTTACCTTTCCAGCCTGAGGTAAATCTAGGCTCTACCATAGTGGCGACCATACTGGGGAATAAATTCTTTGTGTGTTGGTCTTTAGCATTTTATAGACTACAGACGGAGTCTGAAGATTAGCCAGGTAGCCATCGAAACGCTTTTGCTTTGCATTAGCGCAAGTAGATAAAAGTTACTCCAGTCAATCTCCAGCCTAGTCGTATGAACAAAAGGCTTAACCTACAAACGCCCCAGTAGTTTTGACGATTCTAATCTTTTGGATGATAAGCTTAGGATTTGATAGGCTGAGAAATTTGTTTGTCCCTTTGGTCTTTGGACAATAGCAAACTGGCTTCAAAGAGATATATCAGAGCTAACCCCGATCCAGATCCTCCTCCTGTCTATGAAAATCCCAATTTGATTCCAAGACTTCTTCATCAAGAGAGCTCCATAAATCCTGTGTTCAAATCTCATTCTTCCCCTACAATTTTCAAGTATATTTAAGAGCTTTATTTTGACACATAGTTTGAGTTATCATTGTTTAAAACCAAATCTGAAAACTCTCTTGAGTCTATCGTCCCAAATCTGAACTTTCTTGCTGCTCTAGAAATTGAAAAATCCAATATGTCCATTGAGAATTTCATTCTAAGATAGCTCCAAACTGACATTGAGGCTACAAATATCATTGATTTCCTAGAAGCTGCATCTACAACTCTTGGAGCTACTGCAACTCCATCTAGCTCAAGGATTCCCACTAAACCCTCTTTCATTCCCTCAATCCCTATGCAACCTATTGTTACATATCAAAGCTCTGAAGTAAATTCGCCTCCAGCTACTCCTTCTTCATCCAAAATTGCTTCTCCTCCACACACCACTCCTCATTCACCTCGCACGTCAGCTACACCAACTCCCCCAACATCTCCAAGGCCAATTGCAAATCAACCAAGAGCGATGCCTACTCGTTTTGCTCGTCTTGCACTGCCTCATGTTTTGGATGACATGCCTGTATATTATCAGAGTAAGATTCCATTGTTCGATGGCACTCCTCAAAGTGGTCCATCTCAATAGCATGTGGATAGAATGTCGGATTTCTTTGAGCGGTATGAACTTGATGAAGAAAATGTGACAATGAGACTCTTTGTGCAAAATTTTGGCAGTGAGGTAAGAAAATGGTTCAGAGCTTTGGCAGCAAGAAGTATTCCCACATTAGATGAGCTTCAAAGAGAGTTTTTGGATCACTGGGAGGTTAAGAAAGACCCTCTTCAAATCACCTTTGAATATACCAAGATCAAGAGGAGTGTCGGTGAGTCTGTGGAAGACTACTGTATTAGATTCAATGTAGTTTATAATGCAATTCCTGATGATTTGAGGCCATCTAAAAAGTCAGCTTTGCTTAAGTTCCCCGATGGTTTTGATCCTGACATGGTGTATCCATTGCGGGAGAGAGATCCATCTACCTTAGAAGAGATGTAGAAAATTGTTGTTAGTGTTGAGGAAAATTTGAATGACAAGAGAGCTAGATTGAGAGCCGAGAAGAAAGTTTCAATAATGGAAGAAGCTTCTACATCAGACCAAGTAATCCGCAAGGTAGAAAAGATGATTGAAAGATTAACACTTGATAAGCCCCAACAATAGATTTGGAATCCCAATTTCTGTGGCTAGCAACAGCCACAATACAGAATCAGACAGTGTGAGCAGCGAGCACAAGAACCGGCACCACAAAAATAGCAAGTAAAGACACCTCTTCAGTAGAATTTTGTTGGTCCTGAGTCTGATGATGAAGATAATATAATAGGAGAAGAAAATCACTTATTTAATCCTGATGATATGCCCACCTTTATCACTGAAGATGATGAGTATGTGAAAAATTCAGCTGTACAGAAGGATCAGGATTTCATTTTGGCGAATGACACTGCTCTTGAAGAAGAGTCAGATGAGTATCAGAGAGGTTATATGGATGCTTTATCTACCCAACAACATCATTATTCACTTAGAAATAGAAATGTTCCCATCAATCCAATCCAGAAGAGAAAAGAAGCTCCAGCATCCAAGAATGAGTCACCTAATACACAAAGGAAAGGGAAAGAGGCAGTCGATCCTAATATCAACAAATCACCATCAGCAGAAAAATCAAATTAGCCAGCTGTACCAAAGGATAAAGTTGAAAGAAAATATGTTCCAGCTAAAGAGGTAGAAAATTCTCAACTTTCAGTTTAGAAAATGAAATTTCGAAATTAAAGGATTCCATTCCCTTGACTGAATTGATGAGGAACGGTGATTATAGAGGTCAGGTCTCTAAAGTTTTGAATTTTGATCCGATGTTTGATATAGTGAGTGTGGAAGATGATCAACCCGAACTGATGTTTGGACCAACATTGTATGGTGAGTCTCCGGACAGTGATGTGCCACCTTTTTATATCAGTTTGAGATTGCATGAGTTTGCATTACATAATGCCATGTTTGATTCCGACGCTTCCCACAATCTTATGCCGAAAGCTATCATGGAGAAGTTGGGTTTGGATGTCACAAGGAAATACCATGATCTCTTTTCATTTGATTCCAGCAAATTGAGATGTACTGGGCTTATCAAAGACTTGGTCGTAAGTTTGGATGAGATCCCCACAAAGAATGTTTTAATGGATGTTGTTGTGGCAAACATTCCTCCCAGGTTTGGTATGCTTCTTTCTAGGTCTTGGGGAGCGAAATTGAAAGGAACATTACAACTAGATTTCTCCTATGCAATGATTCCTATGTTTGGCCAAATGAGAAAATTGTATCGGGAACAAAAAATGAAATACATGATTACAAGCAAGGAGAAACCAATTAATCATCTTATTAATTATGTACATACAGATTTAGAGTCTTTGTTTTGTATTCGGATAGCCTCAATGATATTGATAGTCAATGAGTTGTAGTAGATGATATTCCAGAGATAGTAGAGAATTTCAGAGAAGTTTTGAATAAAGAAGGACAAAAATAGGAGAATACTGTTGAGCAATCAGCCAAAGACAATGGACAACATGTAGGACAAACATTGGTGACAGAGTTTCAACACGTAGAAGAAGATGAAGAGGGCCTATGGATGATGGATTTCGATGGTGCAGTGGGAAATGATGGTGCTAGAATTGGTATTTGGGTATGAAGCCTCTTTTCTTCCTCGAACAAAGTTCCTAGTAATGAGAGGGTATGCTCTTATAAGCTTGCTTTTGATTGTTCGAACAATGAGGCCGAGTACGGAGATTTGATTGTTGGCCTAAAAATTCTAAGGAAGCTCAATGCTAAGAGGATTTCTATATATGGTGACTCCGAATTGGTGATTAAGCAAGTTAAAGGTGAGAATCAACCAAAACATCCTCGAATGCGAGCTTACCGAAATGCCGTCCTAGACATCCTGAAATTTTTTTCATATTATACCTTGACGTGTGTGCTTCGTATTCAAAATGGCATTGATGATGCACTTGCTAAGGCAACAAGTAATTTGAATATTCCTATGAACTCCAGTAATAAATTTGAAATCCATGTCAAGCATCATCCGACTATCAGAGACAATCAGAGATATTGGCAAGTTTTCCAAGACGATGAGGAGATTGATGATTTTCTGCAAAACGAAGGTAAGTTCAAAGATACCTCAATTGATGTAGAACATGATGATGGTAAGTATGATGTGCAGATCAATCAAATATAATTGTTGCAGTTAAAGGATAACATCATTCCTAAAGGCTTGATACCTTTAGGAGAGCTCTTTGATCAAGATGACGTAGCCCGCAAGCCAACATTGCAGCCAACAGAGAAGGATGTTGAAGAGGTCAATATCGAACAACTGCAAATCCAAAAATGGTAAAATTGTCCAAAGAATTGCCACAAAAGATAAAGGCCAAATATATCAGTTTGTTGTCATCTTTCGCTGATGTATTTTCTTGGGATTATTTTGACTTGAAGACATATGATACCAATATAATTCAGCACACTATTCCCATTAAGCCTAATCAAAAACCTTTCAGACAAAAGTTGAGAAGGCTAAATCCAAAACTGTTGTCATCAATTGAGAAGGAGATGAACAGGTTGTACAAATAAAGAATCATTGTTCCCATCTGATTTTCTGATTGGATCTCTAATTTGGTGCCTGTGCAAAAAAAGACAGGTGAGATTCGCTTGTGCATTGATTTTAGGAATCTCAATAAAGTTTCATTGAAGGATAACTATCCGCTACCCAAAATGGATCATATGTTGGCATTATGATACATATGTTCTACTTGATGGCAACCCACTCATCTCAGATGATAAATTATACTGCAACAAAGTTCATGCACTTTCATGAAGAGAAAAGTTTATTTCATGTAAAAAGTTCACGCACTTTTATGCGGAGAAAAGTTTATTTCATCTAGAAAAAAAAAAAAAAAAAACGCACTTTTTTAATGTGGAGAAAACGTTTAATTTCATGTGGAGAAAAATTTCATGCACTTTTATGTGGAGAAAAAGTTTATTTCATGTGGAGAAAATTTCACGCACTTTTATGTGGAGAAAAAGTTTATTTCAGTTGGAGAAACTTTCACACACTTTCATGGTTGGTTCATGGTATTGGTCCGACAGTTTTTTGATCCTATGGTTTTGGTCCGTGGTATTGCATCCAAAAATGTTGATCCCAAGTATTGGGTTCATGGTATTGTGTTATTTTGGTTTTGGATCATGGTATTGTGAATGGCCTAAGACTATAAAAGGGAAAGGAGATCATTTGGCAAAGCATCCTCTGAATTGTTATTGAATATATGATAAAGTGCTAGAGCTGGAATACTGTGATTGGGTTATGGTGCAGATTTGGATCTGAATAAAGAAGGAACCTCAGCGCAAGGAGAAGGATAAGTTCTATTGATGGGTCTTAATCTTTAAGCATGAATGATAGTATTTTTTGTTCTGGGTTTAGATTTGGTGTGTGGTTACTGTTATTGTGATTTGGATACAGCTGTCAGAGAAGTGTCTACTTGATTTAGTGCTAATTGGTGAAAAGGAGATTGTTTGATGCAGAAATTCTTGATGATTGATTGATGTTCATGGATCCAGTCTGAAAAATTTATGAAACGTGGTCCCTGGAAGAAAGAGAAGGTTGTAGCCTTCTGTAGGCCAGCACCTATGTACTAGTATCTTGGCTAGTGCAAGAGCTAAGGGGGTTGTAGCTCCCTTCCAGGAGAGTCTGGAAAACGAGAGACGGTTGTAGCTCTCTGCAGGTTGCAGCCTGTGTACTGGTAAAGGATTGCACCAGTACAATTGTAAAAAGAAGTTTCTAATTGAAAGAAGATAGAGACATATTCTAGCAGGTGGTTTTCACCCACATTGTGTTTCCACCTTATATCATGGTGTTCATGTGTGTGGCTTATGTGTGATGATCTGTTCTATTTTACTGCAACTGTTTACTATTAATATGGTTGATAATGTTCTAATGCACTCATTAAGGGTCAACTAACTGAATCATAAGAAGTTGTGGAAGTAGCATATATGAATCTGAATATGGAAATGAATTTTTTTTATTGATGTGATAATACTGATTCACCCCCCCTCTTAGTATTATTTCTAACAAGAGTATGAACAAGTATTTTTCTTGGACGCCCATGAGTTTAGTTGCAACATTATCAAATGTGATGACATTTTCCAGTAAGCCTGTGTGCTCATGCATTGAAAATTTCAGCACATACCAATAGTCACACTCCAAGAAGGCCTTACCACATTTTGTGTAGTGCCACATTCTATTTGAGTGGTTGGTAACTTTTTTCATGCATTTCATGCCATCAGATGAGAGAGGGCATGCAAGGAAGTAGAAATATTACATGTCAATAGAGGTGATGGTTCCACAAACAAAGAACCATGTTGGTTTTCTGGTGGGATGCGAGTCTATGAGGTCAAAAATTGTACGTTTTGGGTGGACACTTTTGGAAGGCCCCAAGAATTTTCTACATAACGATGGTGAAGAGGCTAAGAGGCCTCTTTGCCGAAACCATGATTGGAGTTGTTCAGTCTATGGAATGACGGGATCTAGCATGAGGCTAGTGGTTGAGATAGTCCCAATAATCCTTCCATTAAATTTGGCTATGCAACCCCCTTTTATTGCAAGCATGATCGAAGCACTAGGAGAGGCGAGTTCAACAAGTTCCTTTCCAAAGGGTGGTAATGCTCGCCCCATAAGGTGATGTCGATGCTATAGCCAAACATGTCTTCCAAGCTAAGTGTTTTCCTAGGTGTTTTAGAGCCATCTCTTCAACGAATGGTGGAAGTTAGAGAAGTGGACTTGGCAATCCCAATGATGTCAACAATTGAGCCGAGGTTTGCAAATTTGATTTCATCTATAAATTTAAAATGGAAATGGTGGAAAGGGATTGTCAGAATATCATCAAAGGAAGGTTCAACAGTGGAAGTTGCAGAGAGGGATACTTCCCATTTGCCATCTAGATGGTTGCAATTTATGTTTGTTGGTTTCACAGTGCCATTTGAAACCATGTAAAGATTACCAATTTGGACAAGGTCATGCAAGAAATCTGCTAGATCACAAAAGGCAGAAAGATGGATTGTATCATTGGAAAAATCAACAACATAAAATCCAAAGACCTTTCCAGAGCCTTGAGCATTGTTGTAGGAGAAAACAGATGTTTTTCCAAGCACCCTACCCTGGATCAACCATTTTTTATGAGAGGGTCTTAACGCCATGAATGGAACGGAAGCAGGAAGAGTGGAGGACAACTGAGTTGATGATGATGCATAATCTTGTGTTGAAGCAATAGTAGACGAGGCGGGGGCGTGTGACATTGAAGAGACAGGGTGGTATGTCGACATTTGTATAATTTGAAGAAGGTTTGGGTCCCCAATCAAAGTTGCATTATGTTCAAGAACATGCAATTCAATAATTTACAACGTCCTAAAAAGAAGGAAAGAAAGAGAAAAGCAACACGACATTAGTCGGAGTGACCGTGGCAAAGAGAGGGAAGGAAAAAAAAACACCAAGAATATGGTGAAGAGTAAACATATGCATACTTTTGAAAAAAAGTGCAACTAACTTCTTTGAAAATGATAATCGATCCCAACAAGAGGGCACCAGAGATGACATGGCCATTGTAAGCAAACAAAAGAAAAGTTATGTGTTGAGAGGTACCGTCAGAGAGGGAAATGTGGTAGCATTGACATAATGTATTTTTGGAAGCAAGAAGGTCGAGTTTAATGATTTGGAGTGATGGTTGGATTGCTGTAGAGCCATCGAGAAACAAAGTGATGGAATTTGCTATCAAGGCAACTTCCATGATGACAAGGAAATAAGATTTCCTGAAAGGTGAAATTTCATAAAATGTTGTCAACATTGGAAGAGAAGCGGAAATAAAGCATCGAGCATGGTTGTTCATAGGATTGCCATACTTGGAGCCAAATGAAAGAAGAAAGATTTGCAATATAGATAGTTTCCAATAGTCAAAGGTAAGGGGAAAGGAAAATTGAAATGTTTAAGAATAGAAACTTGGCTCTCTATATATGGTGTTTCAAAAACTCTACAAGTGGGTGTGTTGTACACCATGACAAGGGACATAATATTCTAATCTATATACACAGTATGAAAACATTGATCCTTTCCATTTGAGTGAAAAATATGATATGGTTAGCAGGTTCTTGATTCTCACTTGTTTGTTATTGAAATTCTAGGTCAGTTATCTAGTTGAAGGCAACAACACGACGTGTAGTAGCAACAACAAGATACCAACAATAGCACAACAATAGCAACATAAAATGCAACTCAAAAAATCATCAGAATAGTGCGACGTGAAGAGTCTAAATAGAGCACACACCCATCTACCAGCAAAGCAGAGGGAGCAATAAATTAGAATCGAGACACGTGGCAGAGGTCGTAGGGTTACCAGTGACAGAGACAATGACAAAGATGCTCGTTCGAGCGAGAGTAAAGTGAGAATAAATGCACATATGTGGGCCATTAATTATATTATTGAATAGAATGGTCCTCAATGCCAGGATGTCCTGATAGGTTTCAAACCTTAATCAAAGGAAAATGTGACATATTAATTAAATATACATGAAAGTTTTGGGATTTTGAAAATTTGACATGAGAAGAATCCTTTTTGAAATTTTATAAGTCGAAAGCATGATCTAACATATCAATGTGGCTTATTTGAATAAACACATATAATAAAGTTTCCAGGACATAAAACATATCAAATTCGTGCGAGCAAGAATAAAGCAAAAATAAATGCCCATGGTCGGTCCATTAATAAGATTAATGAATAATGTAGCCATTAAGACCAAGATGCATGTAGAGGTTTTAAGTTGCAATCGTTAAAAATATGTGGCCGCATATTGATTAAATATCTATCGAAGTTTTTTGGGCATTGAATCCTTGACACCAGAAGAAATATTTTGGAAATCTCTGGGAAAAAAATGTCGATCAATCATAGTAATTTTCCTCTATAAAAGGGGATAAAACATGTGATCTTCATACGAGGGAGAATAAAATGACAGTAAATGCACATAGTCAGCTAACTAATGATAATTAATGAATAAAATAGACATCAAGAGTAAGATACGTGCATAGACAATGGATCTTATCAAAGGTCATATTCTAAAAGCTATGATAAGGGGTGGATGTGATTTATCATTTGCGTTTGGTATGATAAAAAAAGTAGGGTTGCATATTAGTGGTTGGAGGTCGATAGGAAAGTTTGGAGATTCATAACTTAAAGATTTGTTTATTATTATAGAGGACCAATTCTACATGTATCAGAAATTTCGAAAAGAATTTCCGTGATGTTATTAGTCTGATATAAATCTATTATAAAGAGGTTCCTCTAACCAATAGACCAACAGGAAGGTCCCACATGTCTGAGGTGTCACTACCTTATCTGATTAATATATCTAGCGATTCTTGTCAGCCTCCAAATGCCTTGTTATTTCAAGTTCTGACTTGTGACTTCAAAGATTGCAATTCATTCCGATATTTAGACCCTCTAGAGGTATGAAAAAGAATTCAACAGAACATTGCATCCGCTCTCAAGTGGAATTTTTTGAGAATGCACCACATCTTAAAAGTGCAGATATTATGAGTTGCGATATGTGACAAAATTGTCAGTAATGGGCCGGTAGTGTTGAAGTATCAGGATGGAAAATAAAAAATTAAGAAAGGATTTGTGTGAAAAAACCAAAGAAGCTCGAGCCTTATCTCTCTCCTCCCAAAGGGACTTGTGGCAGAAAAAAGGCTGGATCTGATAAGAGACACGGGACCATCAATGATTGGATGTGTTAAGGGACACGTTGTAGCTAGTAAATTGGTTGCGACAAGTGACACGAAGAGGCTGATGTCATCACGACGTGCCAACAAGGTTGAAACATGGTAGACAAATTCGACATTTTCAAGGCTTAAAATAAGCAAAACAAGGGCAACACGTGGGATTATTCAAAAGGTGACACATGGCAGATATGTGGCAGTGATGGTGTCACATATGGGAGATCAATGATCAGAGGTTGAGCCATATTGTGCATCGAAGTGAAACCTATGATTGATAACTTCTGATTGAAGGGCTTCGAAACAGGGGCTATACTGTGGTCATGTGAAAAACCATAGGACCAAGGCCCAAATGTAGAAGTTGATTGACAATCGGTGAATTGGCATGCCGTGCACAAAGGTTACACCTTTGATTGGAAATCACCGATAGAGAGGGCTCCAATTTGGGGGCTAGCACCATGGCAACAAAGAATTCAAAGCAATCAAGGGTGACTCGTGGCATTATTCAAAAGGTGACATGTGGAAGATACATGGTAAAGATGGATGCATTTTTTTTCCTGCAAAAGCCAAATAAGCTCGAGCCTTTATTTCTCCTCCCAAAGGGACACGTGGCAACAAAAACACTGGATCTGACAAGAGTCACATGGCTGACAAGTTGTAGCCAACAATTCGTTGTGACAAGTGACACATGGAGGCTGATGTCATCACAACGTGCCAAAAAAGTTGACACGTGGCAGGGGGATTCGACAATTTCAAGGCTCACAACAGGCCAAAAAAGGGCAGCACATGGCATTATTCAAAAGGTGACATGTGATATATATATATATATTATATATATAAGTCTAGATTCATGTGAACACTTGATTTTTAGAGAGGGATCAAAATTTTCAAGTTTTGCATTCAAAAAAGAGGTTTGCACCTTTCTAAATTTGATCCCATAATTAAAATGGATGTATGTTGATTGCACCGAGAGATACTCTATAGAAAAGATCCTATAACTTGTTCAAAATTATAGCAAATATCCTATCCTAATCTTGAATAGGAATTCTTAAAATGAATCTTTTGTCGGTCTAATTTGAGAAAATTGACGTTTTCAGCTTTCATCAATTTAATTACAGATAATCAGCCATTTTTGGAGGAGGTTTTTCTGTAGGAGGTTGAGAAAATGGACGTTTTAGCTTTCATTAATTTAATTACAGATAAACAACCATATATGGAGGTTACTTGGACTGGGAAAAATTAAATTCCTCAACTATAAAGTTGAGGATTGTTTAATGCCTGGAATTGTACCTTTTAATGCCTGGGATTGCAGGTCCAGGATGTTGTTCAGTAACATCAAGTTGATAATTGTTTAAGGCATGAGTTGCAGGTCCAGGATGCTCTTCAATAGCATATGGAGCCTCGGAGGAAATAGGACCTTTCCGGATTCATAAAAACGCTTCTTCATTGTATTTAAGTCAGTATTCTTGGAACAAATGTGAGTTATTTTTTCCACAATTCCATGTCAAAAACATGTTGTTTTAATCATATCATCATTGACTCCTAGCAGAAATTAAGATATCCAATCTTTGTATTGATTACTATTCTGGGTTATGATCACGATCGTAGATGCAAACATACTTTTTCTGGAATCTCCTGTTGGAGTGGGATTCTCATACACAAATACCTCCACCAACTTGTTGGATAATGGGGACAACCGCACTGGTTCCTACTACATACATTTAAATATTAATATTAATATTTTATCTTATTGCTACCCATATGTTAATATTACAATACTGACACTCTTTGTCGGACATGGTAGCTGAGGATTCGTTGGTCTTTCTTATCAACTAGTTCCAGAGATTCCCTCAATACAAGTATCGAGAATTTTACGTATGCGGGGAGAGCTACGCAAGTCAGTATATATACATTTGGAAACTGGGCAATATATGCTAATTGGTAAGTCTTAATAGTGTGGTCTTGGTAAGTCTTGACAGTGTGGTCTAATGGTTGTTGAGATTTTCTGTTTTATATAAATAGGCAAAAATCTCAGTAGGTGACAACAATAGGAATTTGTTGCTAGATTAGCTCCAAGTTCTTGGGAGGGAGTTAATGCATCCTAAATTTGATGTGAGAGGATTTATGAGGTAGTTAGATTCTCCTTGCTATAAAACAGGTATCCATACGGATTGTTTTTTGGTGTGAGAGTTTGTGAGGATTTGATTAATTATGTAATCTCCTGTTTGATTAATAAATATTGCCGATGCCTATGTTTGGTGGACGTAGCCCAGATTGGTTGGGTGAACCACATTAATTGCTGTGTCTCCTGTGCATGATTTATTTGCTGAGTATTTGTTTTAATCTGCTGTGCATCTTAGCTCCAACAATTGGTATCAGAGCAATGTTGGAGTGCTGGTGTTGTTGATTGCTGTGCGTGGAGTCCTGGAGTCTGCGTGCTGGAGGTGCATGCTAAAGGTGCGTGCGTAGTATTACTGTACTGCTATGTGGTGGAATGTATATAACCTACGGCATGGAGGATTGCTGCGTGGTTGGTGGAACGTATATAATACTTGCGTGCTGGTGTGGTGCGTTAAATTGATTGCCAAGTTAAATTTGTAATGCTGCGTATCACTGAGTGTGGAGACCTATGCGTATACATATATAAATCCGTGTGAATGCTGCGTATGACTGAGTGTGGAGACCTGAGTGGACGACAAACAAACCAGACCTGCGTGTTCATTGTATGGTGTTACTGGTGCGTTGATTGGTGCTGCCTGGAGAAGCTGTGTGGAGTGCTGGTGGTATTTGACTGCTAGCGCTGGAAACCTGGTGGTGGAGATTTATTTACCTGCATGGAGGCGTTGCTGTTGCACTGGAGCGGGGAGGTGTTGCCTGATGTTGCTGGTGCGTGGCATTCATCCAACAGAAGTGCTGTGTTGGTGCGTATTCAATTAGTGCTGGTGCGTTGCATTCATCCAACAGAAGTGCTGGTGTGTATTCAATTAGTGCTGGTGCATTGCATTCATCCAACAGAAGGTGCGTATGTCTATTTATTGCTGATGCGTGGAGCGTAATTGGATTCATCCAACAGAAGTGCTGGTGCGTATTCACTTAGTGCTGGTGCGCTGGTATACAATTAGTGTTGATGCGTATTAATTGATTACCGCTGGTGGACATGCGTGTAAGTTCAAGCAATGTTTTTCTTTTTTTTTTTAAATGGTGGATCGCTGCTGGTGCGTGTGAATGGTGATGTGTGGACCAGTTATCAGTTAATATATGTTTGTGATGCGTGGACCAATTATCAAGTATATCAACATTGATTTAAATGAAGGGGCATCACTGTATAAGGATGTAAATGAGAGAAGGCTTTGCATACACAAGAAAATCTAGTTGAAAATGATAGTCATACTCAATTTTTTTTTAATGTGCATATATTGCTTCAAAGATCAAATTACATCATGTGGCAAGTGTATTTGTTCAAATTTAATTGAAGTGTTAGGAAAGATTTTGGAGGCATTTTTTTTGCGATTGTAAGGCATAGGCAGTTTTTTGCTGGTATTTAAACAATGGTTTTGGAGATTATTGTGTTTTTGGTTGATACAAGATGGCAAAAACTCAGAGTGCCCGGTTTGAAATTGAGAAGTTTGATGGCAAAAATAACTTCGAGATCTGGAAGGTGAAGATGTATGATTTGCTTGTCCAACATGGTGTGGCAAAGGCTTTGTTGGGCAAGTCCAAACAGCCTTACAACATCACAGATAATGAGTGGGCCAAGATGGATGAAAGAGCGATAAGTGCTATTCGACTGTGTCTAGCTGATGATGTCCTGTTTAATATCGTGTCAGAGACAACAGCTGCTGGTTTGTGGATGAAATTGGAGAAACTGTACATGACCAAATCCTTAACCAATAGGATTCTCCTGAAGCGACAGTTGTACAGTATGCGAATGAAGGAAGGTACATCGATTGCTGATCATTTAAATGCTTTTAATACTGTTCTTGTACAATTAAAAAGTATAGAAGTAAAAATTCAATCCGCAGATAAAGGTATTACTTTATTGTGCTCGTTGCCCAAGTCATGGGATCATTTTGTTACTTCTATAAGTCTTAGTTCATCAGAAACTATTGAGTTTGATGATGTAGTTGCATCCTTATTATCCGAAGAAACAAGGAGGAGGTCGCATTCCGAAACCTCTACA
>APFE031475456.1:0-11595 GCA_000404065.3 Pinus taeda
AGGACACAAGATATGGCGCGAGCCAGGGACAAACCCCACAATGTGTGGGGAAACCCTTTGATCAATCTTCTTTTATCTTCAAAGTTCAGCAGAGAAAGAGAGAGAGAGTACATTTGCAACAAAAGTCAATACTTGACTTATCTAGATCTAGCATAGATCATTTCGTATCATGATGAGATCAGTTGAAGACATTCTGCTTCAACTGATTCTCAAGGTGACTCCTTCACCTATCATCGTTCGGCATCTCGTCCATTTGCTGCCCCTGATTGTGTTGCACCATCATGCTGTCCATACATCATGCAGTAATAAGTATATCAGACTTAGCTGCTTGCTATGGCTTGCAGCCTAACAAAGCAGCTAGGCTATAGTTTCACCTTCCAACAGACCTTTGAGCCATTGCTGTCACATGTTATTGCAGCTGTCCCATTGTACCATAGTTGTCACACGTTATTGCAGTTGTCCCACCATTGCTGCCACATGTTATTGCAGCTGTCCCATTATAGGCACATTGCAGCTCCTATGTGGCAGTATATAAAATCTCCTCATCAATGAAGAGACCTCTCCAATCAAACAAGTCAAAGCACAAGTTACCATACTTTGCACTTCTGTTTATGGGCAGTGTTTTGGTCACTGGTTAGGGCTCCCATTGTAACCTACAGCAATCCAAGTCATGCCCAAAACACACCTTCAATTTGTGTGGCCTCCTCTTCCTTTCAAGTTATGTGACCTCACTGTTTGAGGAGGCACCTACAGGTCTTTGTTTGATCCTCAAAACAGCACCTACAGGTCTGCAACCTAGTCACAACAGAACAGTCCCTTACACGGCCTGTTTTAGGAGGAATCTCTGCGTTTACTAACCCAGAATAGTCCCTTACTATTGCGGCCCTCCAGCATGGTGCTTCGGCCCTCCTTCTAGCACTTGATTACCTGAAAACGTCCCTTCAAACTTGCTGGCATGTTTTCCTAACTGCGTCTAGGGCACCCCTCCTAGGACTGCGGCTAGCTTTGTCTCCTTTTCTTTGCCCTAAGCACAGTCTCCTTCGCATCAATTGTAGACCGAATGATGAGCCTTCTTCTTCTGCATATTATACTTCTCCATGACAGCTTCTAGGGCTTCTTCCATGGCTGCGTTTAGATCTAGGGCATCATTCTTACATAGGCCAGTGTATACTCTTAGTGTCTCTCCTTCACCAAAAACCCAAAGACGTGGAGAGGAGGAGATCACATGAAGAGTATGTGTGTGTATCAAATGACTTCAAGTCCTCTTCTATTTATACCAAAACGTAGAGGTTGAATGGACATGACTATTGGGCTTCCGAGCCTACTCAAGTTGCTGGTCGGCTTGATAATAATTCCATAATCAAAACAAATTCATATCTCCATAAATATTTATCGGAATCGGATGATCTTTAGATCAATCCTACACCTCTCGATGAGAGGGATCCAATAAAAATATCAGTTGCCATAAATAAGCTAACCCACATGGAGTTTGGCCCTAGTTGCCAATTTAACAACCTCTCAACCCTTTCAAAGTTGATTTTTTGAGGAGGTCATGGACAAAGAGGAAGGGCTACTATTAGGCAAGAACGTGGACATTTGAGAAGAATTATCTCCTTGCCTTGTATAACATTTAATTCACCTTTGGAGGTCAAGCCTTGGGGCATCAAAAGACACTTAACTTCTTCAATCTTGAGAGCTTTCTCAATATATATACTTCATTTTCTGAATTTGACTTTCAAGAAGGAGATCTAGAGCTTGAGAAGCATCATTAAATTGTAAAGAATCATCTTGAAGACCTCTTGCGAGTTCCTCATCTTGTAACATCTAATAAAAGTTTAGTTTTCTTGTGGGAGCTTCGGTTTTCACCTATGTTGCATGAGTTTCTAGAACGTGGGAATGTTGGGAACTTGGGTTTGGGTGTCGGGAATGGATAGAGGTTTCCCCAAAATTTCCAAGAAACAGCTAATCGGGAACGGTAATATTATATAATAAAAAAGTTAAAATATAAAATATAAATATATAATTAATAATAATCAAATTAATATTAATCAAAATATTTCAAATATTAAAATCAATTAACTATATAATCTCTCTTATTATATAATATATCCTCCTGGGTTGTCTCGCTTCCTAAGTCTCTCCCTTTTATATATATAAAATACTAAAACGTCGAGTTCATTATCAGTTCTCTGACACATGACCAGTATTTGAAACAATATGCCTTAAAAATACCAAGGAACAATTTCACCTATGTTTCTCTAGTTATTCTTATGAGAAAAAGTAAAGCGACTCTAATGGTTAAGCATTCACTGTCACATACAATATGCACACAATCTTTTGTGATACATATACATAAACAAAAGAACAAATACTCATCAGCATGACATCCCAGATATCGCCCTTACATTGAGGTGTCACACGCTTCCTTAACCCATCAAGGGATTGCTCCAGTTACTCAATTAAGGATATCGGTGTTAAGGATGTCGTTGGCCATTCTTCCTGCGAAGGTTTCAACAAAGCCTCACGTTTTGTGGGCAGTTCAACATATTTGTCTACATTCTTTGTATTCCCCAAATCCAGGGAACGTGGAAACTCCAAAAACAGTCTTCAAAGCTCTCAGAACTTTCCCAAGCTCCCATTGCAACTCCCACAGAAAAGGGAACATTCCCATATAGTTCCAAAGCTTCCAGGAGCCCGAGAACCACTGGTACGGGTTTCCCACCTCTAGGGAGCAGTTCCCGTGTAACAGAGGTTTTCACCAAAGGCATCATTTTCTCCTTTTTGCAAAATGAGAAACATGTGGGTGGTTTGATCTTAAGCTAGTTTTCTTAGTTTTTCATCTTGCATAGCTTAAAATTAACACAACATCACTTTCACAAACTAATTTTCTGAATTGTGTTTTTGTTACTTATTTTCATGCTTTGCCATTTCAAGTTAGCTTTCAAGTACAATTCTAAATCTTACTTTTGGAAGCAATTTATTTTATGCAATCCATCTCGTTTCAAGTAGCAAAGTTTAACCATTTGCTTCATGTTGGCCTCACAATAGGCTCATTGTTTACATGCTCATTTATTTAAATTATTTGTTCATTTCACAAGGATACAAATTTCAAGCTTCATTGCTTTAGTTGGTTATTGGTTTATCATTTATCAAAACAATCATTTTGAGTAACTTACATGTTCATAAAGTTTATGTATCTTGCATTATCTTGAGCAATTAGCAAGTTATCTTTTCTTTCGAGCACATTTTCATTTACTTGAAGCAAAGCATTTAGTAATCTTACTTAATTCATGCGCACGCTACTTTCCTTTTCCAATTGAGTTTATATTTGCAATTTACTTTGAGCACTATTTCCATTGTATTGAAAGCATTGCAAATCTCTATTTGGAAAGCTTACTTGCATACCATATTAGCCATTTTAGTATAGTTGCATCTTAACTTAAATTACCTCCAAGCATAAGCTTGGTTGAAAGACAGTTTTTGGGACCCCTTTCTTTCATCAACTTGAGGGACATAGATCCTCTTATGTAGTTAACACGGTGACCTTGCAATCGTCAGAGTCACAGTCTCTACAGCATGGGAGGCATCAGGTGTGTTGGGTAATCCATGGGAGGTATCATTAATATAGCATCAGTTGTCTTTCTTTGGACCCCTTCCATAACTCACATAACAAACTTGTTTCAAAATAGTCGGAAGAAAAGTCACATCTAGACTAGGCATTTAGATTAAAAGTAACCAAGATAACTACATCAAACTTTAGTTTAGGTGCACTTCATGCTAACACATTTTACTATTTTACTTGCAAATTATCCATGTACTTGTTATTGATGAATACGTTTTGAATTGAATACTTTATTTAAGCAAGTGTCATCTCATTTATTTTTGCAAGTAAAATTCTAACGTGTTTCCTTTGCAAGTCATTTCCATATTGCTTCCTTGCATGCTTTGAATTTGTAGATGATCATATATTTTGAAAGCATTTCTTGAAACCATATTGTATACCTTGCATTGATATCATATCTTGCTAACATCTTTTGTTTGACTGACAGGATTGCTAGTGTTTCAATTTGAAGCACATTCATTTTATTTTGAATAAACATTATTTATTTTGAAGCAATATTGAAAGCACAAGTCTTATATGCTTAACTTTGATTTATGTATTGATGGTTATGTAAGTATATTTCATTTCAGATTGCTCATCATATTTGCTCATAATCTCAAGTAATCCAAATTAACCTTAACATCTCCTAGAAACATCACATGATCTTTTAACTTAGCTTTTCATTTAGGGAACACCCTCCTTAGCTCACCTAAAAGAAAGCTTAAACAGAGAGAGTTGGGAATAGGTGACAACCTCATCTCTTGATTTTTCAACCAACCACACCTTATGGGGTTAAGGGCTTTTCTCACTAGCTTAGGTGTATGTGACAAGCGGCAACGATAGAGTCAAAAGTTCTTGCTTATTATAAATTATGAGCAAGTAACCACAATGTTTTAAAACTCTGACTCCAACTCAGTATCGACTCTGTCAGCTCAATTTCAATGACTCTGTTGTTGTAAAAAATACATTAAAATATTTATTTTTTTATAAAAAAAACATAATTTTAAAGATTTTCATTCATGTTTCCAAACACACAGCATTAGAATATAGATGGAAGACAACATATTATCAAAGTAGGCTCATGAATATATCCATTATATCAAAATGGCACCCAGTGCACTATCTAATACATACATGATGATGAGACAGAGATCAAAACAAAAACACATAACCAAGGAGGTTGGAAATGGCATTATCCTCCAAAATAGGTTGTAAGTCATCAAGGAACTAATACAAGGGTCCAAGAGTGTTCCTCGCTCCAAGAAAGTCCCAAAGTGCATGTGTACATCTTCAAAAGGTCCATCCTCCACCATGATGTCATCTAGGAGAGACCCTATGTCACCCTTATCAAACATGTGAGTGACATGGCATCCCTAAGGGTAAGCATTGGCATCAAAGAGGGATGTGCTAGCCCTCCTAAGTCATCTCAATGATAACCATCCTCATATGTGCTTTAGAAGAAGGCACCATCCACCAAAATAGGGTCAAGGCCAACTAGGGGGCATCTTTAGTCCATTTGGGCATACCATCAAATAGTCCAACGTCCAAGCTTTTAAGTTTAATGTCTTAGCATTTGGAGGCTCATCAAGGGGTGTAGCATCACGTGGAATCAACTCAAGGCTCGATGCTTATCTTTGGAGGGCCAAGGTTGGGGCCACAAAATTAGGTTTGCTTTAAAAAGGGGGCAAAGAACCTATTGGAAGGTTTTGAAGAAGAATGAAGCTATCCCTTAAAGAACCTCTACTACATATGTGATACCACCTAAACAAACCTCTCAAGATCAAGCGAGCTAAACTTATTTAGGGACAAAAAACCATTAAAGTATCATCGTGAAAACCTTGGAGTCCCCCAAAGCAAAAAAAATAAAAAATAAAGAAAGCGTTGTTGTTTTTCATGTCGGAGGCCATCTGTCATGCCACCAGAGGCCGAGTAGGCTCGATTCAGCCGAACCGGCCGGGTTATTACCGAGCCGACCGAGTTGTTAGACAACTCAATCGGCTCGGTAATAACCCGGCCAGTCGAACCGGTTCACTGGTCGAGTCAACCCGGTGAGGCCTTGACTCAAACCAACTCAGCCAAATCGGTTCCGAGCCAGCCGAATCTTAAAACAATGAGTAACCAGATGGACAACCGTTGCTTATATGATTAACTAACCTATATGAAATGCAACTCCTAATATCTAAGTGTGATGCAAGGATCTTGGTTAATTTTAGATTATATGCCTAACTTAAATGGAACTTTTCCCTTAACTATTTTGAGAAACAGGGTTCAAAGTTGGTTGTGGGATGGAAGCCAACATGAAGCAAGCAAAAGCTTGATTAACGATACCTCCCCCTGTGTTCCAACCACCAATGCCTTTGGCACTACAGACACTGTAGCTCTGATGACTACAAAGTCACTGTGTTAACCACTAAGAAGGGTTGAATCCCTCAAGCTAGATGAGAAAGGGTCATCCTAAGAGTCTATCAACCATGCTGATGCTTGGAGGTAAGTTATTAATGCAACTATGCTTAGAATGAAATGCAAGACTATGTGTGAGTCTTAATTTAAGATTGTTTATGTGATTTAAGTACTTAATGTGATTAATTTATAGCAAGAGTACTTAATAATGTATTTAAAGACAATCTTAAACAAGAACAATTGTTCAATGATTCAAGTGCCAATAACACACAAAAGATCCTCTATTCAATAATTAGCCAATGAGATGTCAATAACCATTACATGAGATAAGATATATGCTAATGATAATGCTCTTAGACAATGACAACAATTAAGGATCTTGAAGCACTTACCTACTTATTAATTAATCAATGATACAAAATGTCAATCACAATTGCTCAAAATGCACCAATTGGCAATTAATATGACAATGCCAATTAGATTTCAAATTCCCAAAGATTCAATATCAACGGAAGCTATGATTTGAGTGCTTTAGTGAGTGAGCTTATTAATGTGAATTATGAACTTCATAGCATATAAACTCACAAGGAAAACACAATGTTAGTTACCTCCACAATATCAATACTAGCAACAAGAATATAAAACCATGGAAGCACTTACACAATTTATGTTGCAATGACCCTTGGAAAGAGATAAGTGAATGATATGACAGCAGTAAGAAACTTATGAGAGCAGTGAGTAAACCAATGTAGACCCAAGAAACAACAAGCCTATGATAACTAGAGATTTCCAACACTTTGCTTAATGTAATTTATGAAGTTAACCCACTTTAAGATGCAATATTCAGAGTTATATATGATCTGATCTAACTTGTTACAAATTACAACAATAAGTAAAACAGATAATCAATGAACTATTGATGCTACAACAACTGCCAAATTGAGCCCAAAACTTGGAAGAAAATTGTCAAACTGAAAAAGGAAGAACAAAAAAACAAAAAACAAAAAAAACCATTTTTTGAGCCCTTTTAGTTGTGTTATTCTGAAAATATCAGATCTGATATACTCAATTATGCAGATAAATTCCAGCAAGTTAAAATTTAGATCTAGGCTAGATATGCAATTACCCAAATGGCCAAAAATTTACAAAAAAATTATTATACAATTTTAGAGTTTTTTTTTTTATCAATTAGATATGTTATTAGGGCAATTATATCATTGTTATCAAGATAAATTTACAGTTATAACAAAACAGAGATAAATTTGGGGTTTAGAGAGCAAGCCCTAGGCATCAAGGCCTTGAAGATGAACTTGCCCAAGTTGCCAAAAATTTCTCCAATGATTTTGCAACTGAAAACACTAACTTTGAGCAACCTTTTCCTGCAAAACCCACGAGTATTCAGTCCTGAAAATTTCAAAAATGGCTAAAGGTCAAACTAGGGCTAGAAGAGGGGTAAAGGCACAGGAAAAGGCTCAAGAAATGCAGCCGCAAGGGAAAGAAGCCAAAGAGGGTTGAGAAAGGGTCAAAAAAGGCCAAGGAAAAGAGAGAGAAGGCCAAAGGAAGAAGAGGAAGCCCAAAAAGGCTTGACACTGGAGGAAGAGGGTAGATTAGGGTTTGAAAGGGTTGCGGCTAGCCCATAAAGCAATCGTCTAGGTCTTAGGAGGGGAGCCGACTGGCCTAGGGCCCACGACTAGGCCTTAGAAGGCCTAAAATCCCTAACACTAGGGCTACGAAGGGAGGTCAAGGCCTCTAGGGCTTACGGCCTGCCCTAAAAGGCCTAAAAATGTTGACACAAAGGGCTTTGAGGTTGATGCAGGGGGGATAGAGGCCAACACTGGCCTTGGAGAGGCCAGATCCAGGCCCAGGAAGATTGGAAAATGAAACTCCAACTTCAAAAAAACTATTCTCCTTTAGATCTGCAACTTTGCTCAATTTCTTCAATGGTTGGCCCTGTAAAAAAATTTAGAGGCTAGATCTTACACTATGTTCCAACCTTCTCCACTTGATCTCACCTACACAAATATATTTACAAATACCCAAAAACTCCAAAAATATAAAAAAATATCAAAAACCCAATTAACAAAAATAATCTACAAAATTAAGGGTTTTACAATAGATTTTGAGAAATAAAAAATTTTGGAATTTTCTTTGATAAATGGCTAATAATACTTTGGAAAAAATAATGCACACTATACCCTTAGCGAAGTTAAATCAACCACATAAATATTACAAGGTCAGTTCATGCCCATAATTTGTGAATTTGGGGACCAAGGACTGGGTTACCTGCAAATACTATATATTTTTCTCAAGAAAATTTGTTAGACTTTTGTTAATAGAAAGATTCTATCCCCATCTAATGAAAAAACAAATTTTAAAATTAGTAAGCACAATATAGGAAAGTTTGTACCCAGCACATACCACAAATCAATGAAAACTAAACACCATGAACTGCACTCCAAAGTCTTTATTATGATTCAAATAAATGTTCCTAGCAGGATTGCAGTGTTACATCAATTCTTCTGCAGCAATTTCTTAGCCAAATATTAGATGGCTTTGGAGACAAATGACTCTAATTTATAGATAAATCCTCCAAGTGGAAAATAATGGTTAAGTTGGCTTGATCCTTGTCAAAATAATCTTGGTCACTGATAAATCCTTGATGATCTTTTAATCTTAGCTGTTGAAAATATTTATTGAGGAATTTTCGAATTTCTCATTAAATCCCTTTTTTATTAGCTCAAAATTAATTTCCTCAAAATAATTGACTTTAATTTAACCACCAAAGGTCAGATTGCCTCAGTTTGCATGCCAAAATCTGCAGCCTGCCTAGGAGAGGCAGCCACACCAAAACCGCATTGTTTTAAAGTCAACACTTGGTCAACGCTGGACAAAGAGACCTTCAGCAACTTTTGCGTCCTTCTTTCTGCATCTTCCTAGCCCTTCTACGTCCTCCTTTTTCCCACGTGTGATTTGCTCCTTGTGTAACCCAAAGCTAAGGAGAGAGAGAGAAGAATGAGTGAAATGAGATGAGTTGATAATGAATAAACCTCACTTGTACTTACATGATTTGTTGGGCATGTGTACCACACATTTAGCTACTAGTCGACCTTGACAATTTGTCAAGTAAATACAAATAAATTCATATCTCCATAAATACTTGTTGGAATCGGCTGATCTTTAGATCTTGTTGGGCATGTGTACCACACATTTAGCTACTAGTCGACTTTGACAATTTGTCAAGTAAATACAAATAAATTCATATCTCCATAAATACTTGTTGGAATCGGATGATCTTTAGATCAATCCTACACCTCTCGACAAGAGGAATCTAGGAAAAATATCAGCTGCCATAAATAAGATGACCCACATGGAGTTTGGCCCTAGTTGCCAATTTTAACATTGTGTTTTGTTTACTACGTTTATCATCTGCTCATGAGGAAAATTTTCTTGCTTCTAGTCTTCAATCAAAACGTAGCTCTAATACCATGTTAGTTTTCTACTAATCAACTGCTAATTCAACAAGTATTCTGAGATGCAAGAACTGAAAATTGAATAGCAATATTCACGGAATGTAACTCCGATACCATGTTAGTTTCTAATACTCAACTAATAATTTAACAAGTATTCTGAGATGTAAGAACTGAAAACTGAATTGCAAAATTCACTTTGTAAATATGTAGAGTATTCTAACAAAAAATAATAGTGGCAGAAAATAAATCACAAAGACACAAGCATACATCAAACAATACACTAGAAATACCCCCAACTAGGGAAAACCTGCCAACTTGTGTGTTATTAATCTGCATAGCAAAATCTCAGGAATTGATTACAAAATACTGGAAAAAATTCCTTTTGAATTCTCTGCTCCTCGACACACAAATCTATGCACCTTTGATCAGCTCGGCCTCTCTCATGCGCATCTGTACAAATTGTACAAGCTAAGACTGCCTCCTATGCAAGCCAACTCGACCATAAATTGATGCGCTCTGGCTGTAGAAATCTCTTGAGGCTACTCGGCCTCTCTCTCTGCCCTCACGCGCTGATCTGGAAAACTCCTTGCTGAGCTCGCAGACACAAATTTCTCTAGTGCATAGTCATGTGATTTAACAAGTCTGCACCCTTCTTCTTTATAGCATCGAACTAGCTTCTCAACTCAAGCAAACTGGCTCCTTCTCTCTAGTTGAACTGGGTCGAACTGGCTCCTTGATCTCAAGTCAAACTGGCTCCTTGAACTCAAGTCAAACTGGCTTACTGAACTCAAGTCGAACTGAGATTGAATCTCCATGCATGGCTGAGTTTGATTTACCAATTTTTACTGTAGGAAAATTAGAGAATTTTCCTAAGTCAAAACTAAGAGAAGAAGTAACTGTGCCTTAGCTTCACTTGTGGGTCCTCCTACCAAATTTAGTGCACTTCTAAATTTAGCAGAACCCTTCCATCTCGAACTTCAATTAACACAGATCAGTTCTGAAATTACTCATTAAGCATGTTAAATCATTGTAGCATTCAACCCCACTGTTTTACCAAATCAGAATCAAAAAAAAATGGCCATAACCACTCATAAACATAAGAAACCTAAATCTGAAAATCAGATCTGCAAATACAGAATTTAAGACAACAATGGCACTTTTTATTATCACAATAAAGGTAATAAATTATAATACCTCAACTTTGCCAAAGCTGGTATATCAAGTTCTTTCACTTTATACCAAGAAAAGCTTAATCCAAAATTTCCCAAACCCTAGACAGCGCATCCACAATCACTGGAAACCCTAATCAACAACAACAGAGACTAGAAAGGCATCCCAGCAAGCTACACAAGCCTCTCTAAGGTGCTCAACAATGAGTTAGCATCACACCAGTTATACACAAGCACTTGCATCACTCAACCTTCACACTCCACTTGCATCTCACAAGCCAAGGAACCCTGGTACATGCATCAGACAAGCACTATCCTTGTTACAAAAGTCATTACATGTTCTTCCAAAATGACACACCAACTAACAACCTCTAAGATATGCCTATGCAGGAGCATTTGTCAAAAGTCAAAAATCAGTAGTTGACCTCTAGAAGGTCTTAAAATTTTATGAGGAAGTTGGTTTCCTCATTGTCACGAAATCTTGTAATTTTTAATTATTTCCTTGGAGTTCATTTGAAATATTCCTATGTTTAGAGGATACAAGTGTATCTATCTGGTTTGAAATTTTATGTTTATAAATAAATCCAGAGCATGAAAACGTAGCAATGGGAGAGTGAGAATAGAAGAAATGATTTGAATGGAAAGAAGAACTTTTCTGTTGTTAAACCCGGTTTATCCATTGAATGAATGATATTGTCTCCAAGCTTGATTCTTCAAATCCTATTATATCATACCTCTGCATATTTAGATCATTGTGTTCATTCTAGTTCATAGCAGAATTGAGGGTCTGTGTGATAGAGAGAATTTAGCAAAAGGATCAAATTGTTATCACCTAAAGAAGTTTGGTTCATATCAAAACCCTTATAAAGCTAAAGTTAGAGGAATTGCTACTTTTAACAGACTACAATTCAACCGGACTGACCTTATCATAAAACGAAGATTTCTAAAACATCCC
>APFE031475458.1:0-18138 GCA_000404065.3 Pinus taeda
TCTTTATCTGCAATTCAAGAACACCTAAAGCTATTTGACTCAATTCAGGCAATGCTCTATAATGAATATGTCCATACTGTCTATTCCTAGCTCGCTTGGATTAATCTCATCATGTATTAGGCTTGAATTGGTTGACTCACAAGTCTTTATAGTCTCCCATCACAAATCCAAATAACCCTAACATCATCTATATTAGAGCCCTTGGACCAAACAAGTACTTTTCCATCTACAAAAGCTACTCTATCTCCTTTATCTTCCAAACAAGAAATAACAAGATTATTTTTCAAACCTGGTACATAAAGAACATCACTAAGATGCACATTATTACTAGATTCCAACTCTATGGATGGTTTTCCAACTCCTTTGACTACATAGCTATGATTGTCTCCAAGCTCAACCCTTTGAGACAACCCCTTTTCTATCATGCTAGAAGGATTTCCACATTCTTCGGACATGTGTCTTAATGCTCCACTATCTACCAACCACATGTCATCATCATCTGTAATGGAACCTGTTAGAGTAGAAAAGTAAAAGAAATCCTTGTCACCTTTAGGCTTCTTTAGGTTCTCATCTTCAACATCTATTACAGAAACATGTTGTTTTCCTTTTCTCTTCTTACTATTAGCCATCATAAGACAATCTCTCTTAAAGTGTCCAAATTCTTGACAACTATAACATTGAATCTTTGGAAAATATTTCTTCCTTTGAGAGGAGAAAGAAGATTCCTTTCCTGACTTCTTATGTTAAGGGCTAAACATTTTCTTTCCTTTGTTTTTGAAACAAGTTGCAAAATCTTAAGCTTCATCTTACTAAAGATATCTTGTCATCAACCTTGATAGATACTTTTTAAGCACAAGATTTCCGTAGTTGTTCAAATGAAGGGGCTTCCTTTCAGGTGCTTATACCTACTACAAAAGCATCCCATGATCTCTAAAGATCATTGAGTGATATGGTCACTATTTCTTGACTAGGAATGGATTCTCCAACTGCTTGAATTTGATCTCTTATTTGTGAAATCCTTACGAAGTATGATGCTGTGATGCCATCATTAGTCATTCTTGTATTTCGAAGCTCATTCTTCAAGCTTATGGATTGACCAACATTCTTGATAGTGTAGATATTTATGAGCACATCGTACATTTTCTTTGAAGTATCATGTTTTGCAATGTAGGGAATTAGATGATCTCTAATGGTGTCCACTAGAAGACTCATAGAAATGATGTCATCCTCTTTGAACTTTTCTTTCCATATTGCATCAGTTGATTCAACAACATTTCCTGTCACAATGTCCAAAACTTTGTTCTTGGCAAGAATAACATATACTCTAACTTTCCAATCTTTGAAGTTAATGCTCCCTCTAACTTATTTTCATATTTTATAGAGGAAGCCATGATGCCAATCTACAAGGACTTGAATAAAATGCTCTTTAGGGTTTTGCAAGGGTGATCTCAATTGTTCCTTTCTTCCTTCACTAAAGCTCTAATGCCATGTTGATTTTTCTAGTGCAATAAAGATTAGCACAATATTTATGAAATTCTAATAATTACTTTTGATGTAGTTCTTCTTTTAAATTATTTCAATATATCATTCAACAATTATACTTCAAAAATTCAACCATAAAGAACAATTGAACAATACAGATCACAATACACAAAAGAAGACAAGATTTACCCTGGGAAAACCTAGCAACCTTTTCAATAGAAAAAATCTTCTTGTTCAATGAGAGATACACCTAGACCTATGGTCGAACCTGGTCTTCCCCTTCAAGTCAAGCCTCCCAATCTGATCCAACAACTCATTCTTCTTGTCCTGACCTAGAATTTTGGCCCTCCAAGTATTGCCAATCACCCCAGAAATTTCAACCCCTACAGTTGCCTAGAGTTCCATCCTTCGCAACAGAATACCCAAAAATATGTGAACCAAAGAGATAAAAACCAATCCACACATGCAAGTTGCAAGAGAGAGTCAATACATCCTTCTTGTCCTTTGCTTGCTTGCACACAAGTTGTCTTATGTGTGAGAATGTGAATACACAAGTAAAGGAGGTCAAATCGTCTTTATATAGTAGTTTATCTTGGTCGAACCGGTGTGTCTCTAGCCAAGCCAACTTGACTTGGTGGGAAGTCGACTTGACAACTTTTCGAGCCAAAAATTGCATTTCAAATTTTCTTCTTTAAAAAGTTGCAATGGGACTTTGACTCAATAAATTTTCTTTTGACTCTAGCATTTAAAATATGCTTTACAATGATAAGTACAAATACATCATGTGACCAAATATGCATTTCCGACCATAGTTACAAATTCAACATCATATACAAAGCTAAGCCATATTTTCAAGTGGATTTTTCAATTGTATTAGTTTATCCCCAAGAAGAAACTTCTACATGTTTTCAAGTAAAACGACTCCAAGGCTAATCACATGGCTAATTTGGAATCAAGACTAAATCAAAGTGAAATTTGGTGGCAAGAAGAAAAAGGGGTATTTCCCCCTTCTTTAATGGTTACTTAGAAGACTCAAAAATCAAAGTAGAGGAATAATTCCCCATGGTTTAATATAACATTTTGATACTTTGTAAATTTTGGTTTTTGCCAAATGTACAAGGTCAAAATTTTATATGCTTACATAGTTATTAAATACAGTAAAGTGAACCAATGATTGAAGTGTCCAAACCACTATTTCTAAGGTCTACTCAATTTCTCAATATAAGTGAAAAACACATAAAAAAGAAGTATTACTAAAATGATCAATATAAGTTAAAAGAACCTAAGAAAGTGAAGATAGTCCAAAACAATGAAACTCGTATAGTTGGCCAACTGATGACACTACTTAAAGCTATAACATGTCTAGAATAATGCACATATTTGATTACCACAACATGCAGTGAAAACACTACATTGTTAGTCTTGAAATGCATAATCTAGTAGAAGAATACTAAATGAGAGATTGGAAACACAAAGTACATAGTAAAAAAATATTAGCATCTAACTAAAGAGTTCCGATCCTAGAATTCACAAGGATCTCTTATCACCAACATAAATACATTTGGTACCTCAATCATCAAGTGTAGAAAATATGCATTTTCCTTACCCATGGGACAAGAGGCCCCTAAATATAAAATTTATTCATCTACAAAAGTATCTACATTAAAGCAACAAGCATAAGCATAGGTATTGTGTTTAACTAATATTTTCACCATGCAATTTTGAGAAATAAAATAAGGAAATTTAAGCAATCACTTAGTGCAAAAAGAAGTGCTCAAATGATGAAAACCAAAAGGTGGGCTTGGAAGCGAGGTGAGAAGTGTCAATAGAGGGAACAAAAATGCCATGAACATGCTAAGAAGAATGAAAGGAAGGAAAATCAAGTTTGAGATAGTCATGCTCCATGCTTATCTCCAATGTTTTCATCTTTTTCCAACATGATTCAAGATGGCCATCTAGCCCACAAAAGTTACAATGCTTATTGGTGTTCCTTCTCTTGGACATTGCTACTTATTCCAAATTTGGTAGAGGAACACTGACTAGGTTTGGGACCCTATTCCTTTTTTTCTTTTTCTTTTCCTTCACCACTTCTTGCTGTGACCTTGCTTCTACTACACCATTAAGGCCTTATTTTTGGTATCTATAAAAATGATATCAATTTGCATGAGTTTGTATCTCTCCTATTCATTGACCACAAAATGATTCAAAACTAGGCATTTTATAAGTAGCTCCAAAAGCCTCTTTCGTGGAATAAGTACAAAAACATAAAGTACAAGTAAGATTCACCAATTTGAAATGTTGGAAAGTATCATCCAATCTTTAGACTTCATACCATATTCTGCAATCAAAGGTCTCAGTCTTAAATCTTGAAATAAAATCTTCAATGTGAACAAATTCAATAAGGTCCAAGACAACTAACTAGATTTTTCACAAGTTGATGTTCTCTAATTTCACTTTATGTTCCAAACAATTGCTCAAGTTTCATACAAACATCATACGGTTTGTCAATACCTTGAAGGTGACACTTTAAATATTTAGAGATTAAAATAGTAACAAGTCAACAAGTTTCAACATTTAATCCCCCCTTTGGTTTTATCTAATGCATCTAAAGGTGCAACTTGTGTTCCCAAAGTAATTGTCAATAGCACATTGCATCTCAATACAACTTCCATGTGGAACTTCCACGAAAAACAACTAGTAATCACTAAGATAATTTCATTAAAAAGAGAAGCATTGAATAAGTGAAATCAAATGATCATAAACATAGACATTGATTGCACCCCTACAAAAGCATATGAAAAAAATGACATGTTTGAATAACCAATATATGCCATTTATAAGTCCAAACATAAGAATTAGAAGGGGATTTCTAACAAAACTACAATTGAACATCGATTAATAATGCATATTTCAAGAACCACTAGTGCATAGAATATGAAAATGACTAACTTACCCAAAGAAATCACTAAAAAACAAAGATAGAACAAGAAATTTATCCCTATCTGAAAATTGCATTGGAAAAACAAAATCACAAGGGAAATGTCCTACCTAATGCTGATATGACATTGTTGATTTGGCATTAATTTAATACAACATTGGAGGTTAGTTGACACAAAATAGATGAAATGATATGGCAATGACACTAGATGACATGTGGTAGGACTATGTTGCACTGTGTTTGTTGCATATGCATCAATTGTGATCTATTGTTTTGTTGTCCATGTGGCATTCTCATTGTCAAGGGTTTCATAAGCAGTACAACATGCAACAATGTCATGCAAAGGTGGCAAGGATCTTTGGTCAAAGCTTGTTTTCATGGAAAGAAATATGTTAGCCATTATTTACATGTTGCAAGGCAGTGGTTGTTGATGGATGTGGTCTCCAAGAACTATCTATAGCAGTGTTGTCATGTCCATTTTAGAAGGTGCTAGCCATAGTTTTAAAAACAAAAACCGGTGACCAGACCGATCCACCTAATAAACTGGGTTTCAAACCAGAACCGGTCAAACCAAAACTGATCAGGTCTAAATGAACGAGCTTGAAAAAAATACATTAAATAATTATTTTAATTAATAATAAAACTATTTTTAGGATTTAAAACCATGATTCCAAGCCAATAGAGACAAAATATGAAAATTTTGCTCATTTATATGCCATGTAAAGGTGAATATATCAAAATGGCACCAAGTGCAATACATATCATCGACAAAATACATAAGCAATGAGGTTCTAAATGACCTATAAAGTCCAAAAAAATGAAATAAGTGGGTACAATTGGCTAATCTAAGTGGTTGTATTCATTTCTTCCTTGTTAGCAAAACATTTGAGTTATCTCACCAGTTCCTAGACATTGTTTCCTAGAGTAAAAGAATACTTTAGCCAATGGTACATGATCTTGTAATGTTTCAGTGACCTATCCCGTGTTGCAAGTACAAGTCATTCAACATTGCTCATTTTCCTATTAGAGTGATCTATTTTGTTCCCAGAATTGTGATTTCATAATCTTGCAGAATAATTTTGAGCTAAACCTTTGGAGAAGAATTGCTGGCATGTTGCATTTTTCTACTTAGAAAATCCCTTGGCATTCCAATCACTGGTATGAGGTGATTGTCTAGCTTTAATTGCAGGACTCTTCATCACTGTATTTCAAGCTCCTCTTGCAACAAACACATGGCATTCTTATCCTCTATTGCATTTGAAGATCTTGCTCCTTAGGCCAAGAAATATCTTGTTGTCATCATCTTGATGGAAGGCTATAAGTCATTCATAGTCTGACCCTTGAAGGAGTTTTGGACCATCTTAAGTGGATCTGTTTTTGATAGGTTATCACCTTGTAGAGAAGTTCCTTGAAAAAGACCCTTCCTCCTTTGTCTAGAGGATAATATCATTAATCAAAAAGTGTTTATTTCTCTAATTCCATTGCACTCTAATTGCATTTCAAACTTGCATTGGCCTTGGCAACTAACCAACCAGTTTAGGACATAACCATCCAATTTTACCATAAATCAACCAGTTTGGTCCTAAACCGGCTGGTTAGGACTGTTTTTTCTAAATTTTGGGTGAAGGGACGGGTCCAACTGAGTTTTTCTGCTGGTTTGACTGGTTACCGGTTCAAACCGACCCATTTTAAAACACGGCTGCTAGCAAGAGGCAACTAAGGAGGAATCTTACTAGAAGGGTGACAAAGGATAGTGGTTGTTGATTATAAGTGCAATGGTCCTAAGAAAAGTGACAACAACAAGAAAGAGGTACAGAGCTAAAAGCTTGGAAAAAATGCACCAATGTTGAAAGTGAACACAATGAGTACCATCATGAAGAAATCCAAGAGCTAGATCAAAGCCCACATTAAAGAAGGATTGGAGCATAAAAATCACAATACAAGGCCTCTTGAGGCAAAAAACCACTATGGAACAATGATAATCCAGGAAAAGATATGCTAAAATCCAGGAAAAAAAAAGAACATTGAAAATACAAAGAACTTATTGAGAAAACTAAGAACTTGACCAAAAAACTAGGAAGAATGGCATAAATATTTAATAAAATAAACCAAAAATCTTTGCACCTTTTAAAACAACGACAACAAACTAGGAGTCTATAAAAGATGACATTGATAAACATCAACTTAAAGGAGTCTATAAAATAGATTGTTCATGTGGAAAAAGCTACATTGGTGAAACAAGTCGCTCCCTGCAGACAAGACTCAAGGAATATGGAGCTGATATTAAGAATGAAAGATCTTGTACTTCGGCCTTGGCGGAGCACTCCTAAAAAACTAAGCACCATATCTGCTTGGAAGGCGCCTCAATTGTCACAAGGGAAGAACAACATCATAGGCGAAAGATTAGAGAAGCACTTGAAATTATCAAACATCCTCATAATCTGAACAGAGACAATGGTATGGAGATTAGTGGGAGTTGGCTTCCCTTGATCAAAGAAATCAAGATCATCAACACATCCCAGGTATAGCAATCAGTAGGTAGGTATCCCTCTCCTATTCTAATATTTAGTAGTTAGTAACCCTGCTTTAATAATAATAATAATTAACATTTAATTACAACATTTACAATAATTACAATAATAGCTATTACTATTATCATTAACTATTCTTAAAAAAATTATTATTAAGTTTTTTAATTAAAAAATAAATAAATAAATAATAATTTCATAATAATGGTACTATTTAATTATTAATTATGATGTCGTAATATTAATTAATATTAAATATTAATTAAACTAGTAAGTGATTATTTAATTAATTGTTAATTAATATTGATTTATTAACCTTATTAATATTATTAACATTAATAATATTGATTATTAACATTATAATATTTATTAATATTAATAATTTAAATTAATTAAATTAATATAATTTCAAATAAAAATTTTAAATAAAAAATCAAATAAATAAATAAATAATAAATAATTTAAATATTAATACAATACTAATTTTTCTATTCATTAAATATAATATATATTAAAATAAATAAACATTTCACATACAAAATAAAATTAATAATATTATATTAACATATATTAAATATTAAATGCTTAAAGAGTTAATTATTATTAAGATTATTATTAGTATTAAGATTAAGGATTTTAATAATAATAATTTAAATTAATATATTAACTCATCAATAAAAATTAATATATTAAACTCATCAGTAAAAATAATTTATTCAAAACTCTTCAATTAAATATTATAAAATCAAGCCGACATTCCGCTGATCCTTAAATCTATTCTCCTCATAACTATTTATATCCTTCAAATAAGCTCTTCTTATATCATCATTCATGAAGTATTGATGATGAATCCCGATTGGGATTTGAAATGTTGACGGAAAAATGGTTCATACTGTGGATTCTCCGGTAACTAAGTCAATAGGAGAAAATCCTCAAATCTTGGTGATATGGAGGCTTTTTGAGTAAAATGAAAGGCAAACTCCACTAAAAAATACATTCCATCAATGTTGCAAAAGTCAGACTAGGGAATAAATCAACAAAGGTCCAAAAATTGGAAGTCATCAAAGTTTGGAGAAAACAAAAAAATGGAAAAAACTTAGCAAAATTAAAAGAGTCCAGTTGAGAAAATTCTTGATTAAAAACTCGCCTGATTAAAAAACTCGCAATTTGGGGATTTTATCAAGATTTTGGTAAATTGCATTCCATACACAATGAAATAGTCAAATTTTCTCCATAACACAAATTTTGCCAAAATAAAGCAACATATCCAAAATCTATAGAGCCATGAACAAGATATCTGTACCTTCATCTTGAGAATCGAACACGGAAATGTACCTTCATCTTAAGAATCGAACACGGAAATATGAATCTTTTATGATACTCAACTCAACTAGCTCATCTTTACCAATACTATATGAATCTTTTATGATACTCAACTCAACTACCTTATCTTTACCAATACTATAATACCACATTGAGAAATCACATGGAAGAAACTAAATCATAAACAAATAAATAACCCATAGAGATCAAAGATATGAACATAGAGATTTATTGATATATAAGTGGTAGAATCTCAAATAGGGGAACACCCATAGAGCAATGAAAAGCATTGTATCACTACCCTAAAAAGCAAATGTTACATCCAATGTAATATAATTTACTCTACCATGTTGGACAAGTGGCCTCCATGATTTCCAAATAAACATCGTGGAACAATCAAGTGAGAAGCTTATGCAAAAGATACAATGGTCATAGTTAAATGATGTATAAAAACGCATTGTATCACTACTCTAAAAAGCAAATGTTGCATCCAATATAATACAACCTACTCTACCATGTTGGACAAGTGGCCTCCATGATTTATAAATAAACATCGTGGACCAATCAAGTGAGAAGCTTATGCTAGTTAAATGATGTATAAAAACACATTTAAAAGCACAACGAGAACAAATCTGACTAGATTATATTAGACAAGTCGGGCTTCCGCAACTTCTAATATCTAATATTCTATCAGTTGGATTCACCAAGTAATTATATTTTCTTCAGTGGCTATTATAATCATTTTATTCATTTTCTTAGTTGAAATTTTGTATAATTCATTGCACAAACATATGCAAATTTGCCTAACCTAAACAGATATCAAATATTCGCTACTTACATTTCACTTGCATGATAATAAATTTACATCAAAAAGAGTTTGATTACTATATCCAGAAGCAAAGATTAAAAACAAAGCTACAGATAATATAAAGCTTTATTTTAACGTAAACTATATTTTAGAAAAAATAAACAAACAAGCTGAGGACACGGATTAGAGGAATATATCCAAATCCAAGGTGCACACTCCATATTAGAATAACATATACAATTACAAAGTGCAACACGAGAAATAGTCATTTATTCCTGAATAAATTTATCAATCATCAATCGAAATTATTCAATAAAAAACGATCTCTCTACCTGTTTTTCAAATTCTTATGCAAGGATTACAAGCCACATGTAAGCCATAGACCTGTAGCCCTTCGGCTTCAGGAAATATCAGTATAATGTCATGGCTCATTAAGATCCCCGTATAATAAACAATGGAAATGATGCAAAGCCATTTCAACTCTAGGTGCATAACGACCAAATTTATATGCTGGTGATGTGAGGCCTGCTTGAACTCCCTCACTCAATGAGATATCCTCCATCTAAGTTCGATCACACACAAATCTATTTATTATATAAACAAAAAAGGATCCCAAAATAAATACATAATTGTATATGATAATTTATATACCTGAACTCTATCACTTTCCAGTAGACTCCTTTCGATGAATGCTTTGTCCTTCTGCAATTGGCAAAAGCTTTTTAGTAAAACTAAACCAGAGATTAATATGAAACGATTATTTGAAGTGATTGAAATTGACCAATCATAAAAGTAAATAATCCATGGACCCACAAAATAGCATTAAAAAAGAACAATATCAACATAGTAACTTTCATGCCAATCGAAAACAAGCTATACTCATTTTGCACCTCGTCTTGCATCTTGAATCTTCATCCGACATAGTGTAAAAACAATCATGTCAAAGCTTTCTTCCGCATTTGGCAGGAAGACACAATCTTTTATTTTGATATTTAAGAGAAATTTCCAATGAAATTTGAACTACTAATGATATTTACTCGAAATATTTAAAAGGCAAATTGCACACAAACTTTTATTAATGAAAATGGTAACCTTGTTCAAGCATTTTATCCTTGTAACCAGAAAACATGAACACAGAACACGTTACGATATATATACCATGCCCATTCCAACAATAAATGGAAAATTTACATCCAACGGAAGTTAGGAATTTACATCCAACAAAAGTTAGGCATTAGGTTAAAAGTATGTAACAGACCTAGCGGTTGTTACACAGACGTAGTAAATAAAAAGACAGATGGTCTGAAATATTACGAGGATACAAAAGATAAGATGAATGGTGATTATAATGAATGAATAGCATTAGGTTAGAAGTATGTAACAGACCTAGCAGTTGTTACACAGACGTAGTAAATAAAAAGACAGATGGTCTGAAATATTACGAGGATACAAAAGATAAGATGAATGATGATTATAATGAATGAATAGCGTGGGCTTACACAGCCCTAAAGATCATAATGCCATAGCGTGGGATTACATAGGAACAATGCCATACCATTATCAAGATCACCAAATAATGAGAAAAACTTGAACTGTATCTTGTTCTAATAAATATTTTCCTACTATGTTGGGAAGATAATCCTAAACATGTTGATACACTGCTACAAAATTATTGTATGTATCAATTGTTGGGTTGTATCCCCAACAAAAATATATAAATTGAGCTTTTCCTACTAGTCCATGTTAGCTCCTAGGGTTACTCCAAAAGTGTTTTCACCTTGCTAGGAGTGCACTGGGTCTCTTAGCCTCTTGGCAATGCTTCATGGATACATGGATGGCTGAATTTGGGTTGATGCTTAACCTGCTGATAAGAGTATTAACATCGCACTCTTACTTTCGAGGTTATTACCCTAATTGACATGTTGATTAACCTATTGGGTCTCTTACCCCACCACCTATGGCTAGTGTATATAAGAGAAATTTTTTCCCCTAGATGGTCCTCAGCCGGCAGCCCCTTGCAGTCACCAGATAGCTTGATGTGTTATTTTCTCCGCCACTTGAGCCAACAATGTGGTCCCTCAACCACTTGTCGTGAATGTATGTTTGAAGGTGGGCTTTCCGACCCCAAAGGTATGGCTTTTTATTGATATAGTACAGTACTTTTCCTCAATGTTTTAAAACTCCGACTCCGACTTAGTATCAACTTGATCGGTTTGATTTCAATGACTTGGTCGTTATAAAAAATACATTAAATATTTTTATTTTTATTTTATAAAAAGCATAATTTTAAAGATGTTCATTCATGTTTCCAAACACAAAGCTTCAGAATATAGAGAGAAGACAACATATGATCAAAGTAGGCTCATGAATATATCCATTATATCAAAATGGCACCCAGTGCGCTGTCCAATACATACATGAATGATGATATAGAGATGAAAACAAAAACACATAACCAAGGAGGCTAGAAATGGCCTCTACAACAAAAGTAAACTGCAAAACATCACTAGTCACCAATACTACTGGGTAGTGCTAGAGGAGCCAACATCATCTGGCTTAGGCTCTGAATCAAAGTTAGACAGGGAAACCCATGGCTCCTCCTCCTCATCATCATCTCCAATTGCAACTGTAGAAGTAAAAGTGGTAGCACTAGCAAGCTGCGCAACAGCTGCACGCTGAGATAGACGAGATATGCGCTTCCATCGTGGCTGAGTAGAGGAAGCGCCCACAACTGAAGGACTTGAGGCTGGGCCTGAGGCTGGTACAAGTAGATCTGCATTCAACTGAACATTTTCTTCAACTAATGCCTCCATCTATAAATCCAAATCAAGATCCTCATCAGAATCAAACCCTACTGGATGACTCTCCACTACCCAATCTAATGTTGGATCAATATCTTCCAACACAATTGGACCTGAATCAGGTCTTTTGTTCAGCAATTGGTGGCGTTTGAGTCGGAGGTTGTATTGGACATAGACTAGATCATTTAACCGTTTTTTATCCAAATGGTTTCTCTTCTTCGTGTGAACCCTCTCAAAGACAAACCAATTGCGCTCACACCCAGTAGCACTGCAAGTTTGACTCAAAATACAAATTGCAAACTTCTGCAATTGAGGACAACGGCTACCAAATGCCTTCCACTCTTGTGCTGCAAAAAACATAGTTGTGTAATGAGTTAGCTCAACAAAATTAAAAATTATATCCAACTTTGAAATTATAAACAATTTAACAAAATAAGAATTTGGAAATTGAAATTATTTGTTTACCTAGCTCATCTGATTTCATTGCAATCCTTGCTAGGTTCTTGCCAAAGGTACCTATGGCTTTGCTTAAACAACCATGTGATCAATGCAATCAATCAATCCATTTCTAACCTCTCCACCCAAAGCTCCTGCCTTTAGAACTTTATAATGATACTTTGTGTTCAAAAAATACCCAGCTACATGTATAGGGCGATGGAGTTGATTGTTCCACCTTTCATCAATGATTGCCCAAATGGGCCCATACTTGGCCACCCTATTATTTTATGTTGTCTTTATTTTCTCCTTTGCTTGATCCATAGCCTCATAAATGAAGCCCATAGCCAATATTTCCCCATCCACCAACTGCAACACCTTAACCAGTGGATCAGCAACCTTCACAATCTCTGCTGCATTTTCCCAAAATATTTCTTCATTGACTTTCTTTTTCAAATCTTTGCCATCCTATTTGCGTGAGACCAATGGCTTTCATTCCATTCATCACTGAAAAACAACTTTTGCAAGTTTCTATGTTGGGAAAGCATAGATTGTAATTTCAAAAAATGAGTTGCAAATCTAGTGATGGCAGGCTTAAGAATATCCCTACCCCCTGTGTGTTTCCTCATCAAGCTCAAAATTCATGAATGATTGTAGATACATTTTGTTATGCTTTTGGCATGCTCTACAGTGTTCTTGACCCAATCTAATCTACCAATATCCTCAAGCATGAGGACTATGCAATGTGCAACACACGAGGTCCAAAAGATGGTTTTGTGTTTTTGCTCTAATAGTTTACCAACAAGAACATAGTTAGAGAATTATTTGTGATGATTTGAACAACATTAGCCACCCCCACCTGCTCAACAACCTCATCCAACAGTTGAAACAACAATTGCCCATCTTTCACCCTATTAGATGCATCAACTGATTTTAGAAACATGGTTCCATGTGGGCAAAAGATAAGAAAGTTTATGATGGTACGGTTCCTTTGATCAATCCATCCATCTGACATGATGGTACATCCTATTTTTGCCCATGAGCTTTTGAAATCTTTCAAATACCCATCAATGGAGGAAATTTCTTTTCGCAAATGAGAGCCCCTTAACTCATGCATAGTAGGGCCTTTGAAGCCCTTTCCAGCAGCAAATATGGCATCAAACATAGGCTCATAATATGGTAAACAGGAAGCATTGAAGGGGATATCAGCATCATAACACCATCTAGCTATGTAATCACAAGCAGTCTCCCTCAATTCTTTCTTCCAATGGTCATCTAAAGTGGGTTGCATATGAATTCTACTAGCTTGAGGACAATGTGCATCTGATAGAGAGGAGGGTGTGACAGTGAAATAACTTTTAATATTCATATCACCCTTCTTTTTCATTTTACCCTTACCCTTTTTTTCTTGCATGGACTCCAAAGAGGGCAGAAGGGGTTGGATCATTAGTACAAGGGATAGATGAAGAGCCCTCAAAATCAAAATGGGGGTTGGTAGCCATCATTTGTTGTATACTTCTCTTCTTCCCAATTTCAGCCTCTATTTCATTTTGCCTAGCTTTTTCTTCCTGAAAGTTCTCAAAGCTATTTAACAACTCCTTCCTAGTCTCCCCAATTTGTATTGATGGTGCTTCACATGGAGTAATTTGGCCTCTAATACTAGCCAAGTGTTGTTTTAGCGTATGATTGCCCTCGAGACCCTCCTTAATTTTTCTATGACAAAATTTGCAATGCATTTGATTATCAACCATTTCAGCATATGCCCAAGCAGCACCTTTCACTCTAGGAGCCATTTTTTGACTTGGAAATGAAAGGAAAAAAATCTAAAAATGAAAACTAAAAATATAACATTGCTTCAATGTTCATTTCTTTTACAAAAAAGATGTTTCAATTTCCAAATTTGCACAAAAAATTAAATAAGAAAAAACAGGTTTTAGAAGTGAAAAAAAAACCTCTAGGCACAAGCCTCCTCCTCATTGTTGCTCCAACAAACCAACTCCTCAATGCTGCTCCAACAAACCAACTCTTCAATGTTGCTCCAATGCCTGCCCAAGAAGCTCCTCACCGCTGCTCCAATGCTTGCCTAAGATTCCTCACTGCTGCTCCAAAAACAAACTCTACAACTCTTCTCAAACTCCTCACAAATTCTCACACAAATGCAATGAGATAGCTACAAGGAAATGAGAGGGGTTGGGTAGCTTTTATAGGGTTGGGAGGGGTAAATGGACCTCAAAATCACCCTAAAGAAAATTAGAATTGGCTGTGGGGTCCAATTTCCCCCCCAAAAGACCTTGATAGTCGTGTGTGTGCGTGGGTGACCGAGCTGACCGAGATATCTCAGGCTCAGCTGAGCCGACCAATTCATTAACGAGCTAGCCGATTCAGTGACCAGCTAGTCCGACTCGGTCACAAACCAGCCAACCATTCCGTTTTATCCACCACACTGACTTGGCCAAGCCTTGGCTCAGTCTCGCTCGATTGTTTCTGAAAACATTGTTTTTCCTTGCTTGTCATGGGCACTTTTGGACATGGATTGGTGAGGGGATTCGACAGAAAGTGAGTTAGGCTTGTATTCGTCTCCATTGCCAGATTTCGTGGTTACCCTTGTATCCTAGTCCCGTGGGATCTCCTTTATTGACCTTTGGGCTCTTGGGTTGGCACTACATGGGAAATCCCGATTTTGGTTGTGGTTTCACTTCCTGTACCACCAACGTCACTCCCCTTCCACTCATTTCAGCCCCATTCATCTATTTTCCCATCTGGGTCCACATAGGGTTAGCCTCCCCTTCCCCTTGTTCACACCTTGGTTCGAGCCTAAAACGATGCCTCAGAGGTTGATGCAACTAAAAAGAAAAGAAAAAGCATAATTTGGCCACCCTCAACAGGAAATGTACCACAAAATGCAAAAGATGGTTGGGACATACAAATTTATCACATGGGCAAAAGCCAAACATGAGCTCTACCCCTTACCCGTGACCATCACCCTAGTTGCTATGGGCCCTTGATGAGCCCCCTCTATCATTAAGGAACCCATGACTGTCCCAACCCTTGACAGGCAATGAACCGCTCCACCTCAAAGGGGTATCCACTGCTACATATTACGCATCATGCTCTCCATCCCTTGGAACCCCGAGCAATTATAAAGAAAAATCAATAAAGACAAAAGGCATATGAAAAAGGGTGGAAAAACAAAGATCGGAGTAACTCATGTACCACTATTTTCTCCCTCCTACACATATATATCCAAGTGTGGGCTTCCCTTGTTATAGTTAGCCAATGTACCTTGACATGTGGTCTGGATGTTTTCCCTAATCCTCACTCCATTCCATATCATTTTCCACCTACCTCTTGAAGGATGTACTATGGACATGCCATCCCCTTTTGAGGTTGAAACTACCTAATAGGGTCCTTGGTTAACCCCCTTTTGAGCTTGGAGACACTTGTATTTGCCAAACCCTACTATGGAAGGGCATGCCACCATGAAGTGCCCCATTGATCCCATAACTTGTAAGCATTATTACTTGATTTTTATAATGATTTGTTGTACTGGAGGGCAAGAGGACACATTGGATCTTATGCAGGATTATAGGTGGGTCTTTATTTAGGGTTGTGTCTACCTATACAAGGTCCTAGCCCTCCAAAGAGGCACATTGGCACTTGTAGGGTGAGCATTGAGAGCCATCGGCCTCCACCATAGCCGAGATGACTTCATGGATCCCAAACAGTGTTCGTTGATTGATCATATTCCACCTTTTAGATGAGGATGATGCACTTGGTTCACCATGCCAAGTCGGCTTCACAAATGCACCATACACTTGGCAAATGTTCCAAGGTCCAGACGATTGTTCCTCGCATCAAAGGTAGGGCTTATGTCATCATTCCAACCCAGATGGTCTACGAGCATTTCCGATCCATTTGGAGACCCGTGAGAGTGACCTTGTGTCCCCACACCCACTTGGGAGCACCACAAGTTTTTGCTTGGAGAATAAGGGGCCAACCCCTTGTCCACTATGATGGGAGTCCATTCCTACATTATGGCACACTTTTGGACTTCATTAGGCCTCCTCAAATGCCCAACGATTCACTCAGTTGATCATTCGACCCTCTTGAGAGGCTTACTCATGTATTATTAAACTATTTGGTGGGCTTGTCACTAAAAGTTGTTATTATACACATTATTTTATTCTAGGGGCTAAATTTGGCCTAATTAGCTAAATCGAATTCATTAGGAAGTGTATAAATAGAAGTGAGATGAATCATTTGGATCATCATCACTTGGATTGGATCATATCTTCTTGTTAGATTTTCACTATCTTTTGAGGATGAGATTTTTGGGATAAATGGATGAATATTGATGTTTGCATAATCTTTGTCTTGGAGCTTCTATGATTGGCATATCTTGGTGATTGGATATATTCTTCTAACATGTAAGTACTATTTCGATGTTATTCTTGTTATTTATGTTGTTACATTCATGATGCTGGGATTTTCGCTATTTTAGGGCTAATTTGTTGCTTTTCTTGTAACAAAATTGTGGAAATTGAATCTCTAAATTGTGTTGTATCATGTATGGGCCATGTTTGAATCAATGGATGTAACTTGAGGCAATCTTGTTAAATTTTTCTTGATAAGTCACCAAATATTGCTAAACAAAGTGTAAATGACCTTGAAGCTGCTTCCATTAAGCCCTAAAGCCTAGCGAAACTTTTTAGGCCTCCTTGACAAGTGAAAACCAATCCAAACTCTAAATGTTCCATGACTCCATCTCTCCCAAAGGACAAAGCATTGGTTCTCCTCTAGTAATCACCTTAAAGCTCATTCTTTCCCTTCACCTTCCTATTTTCTAGGTCTAGCCCTATGTTGCAGGAAACGTGGTACATAGGTCCGTTTCCGTACGGAAACTGGTACAAAACGCGGAAACGCGTTTAGTACGGCCGTGAAACGTGTTTCCGGCCGTACTGCCACGTTTCCCGAAACGAAAACGTGGCCAATACAACCGAAAACGCGTTTCACAGCCGTATGACCCACGTTTCCTCATTAACTTGTGTTTTTTTTTAATTTGCTTTTTTTTAATTTATTTTTAAGGTATGTTAGTGACTTCTAGTTGCTTCTAGATGCGTATCTAAAGTTATAAAAGTGAATTTTTTCCCTAATGTTGATATGCAATTCATCAGGAAGTTTGAGGGATATGCAGTTCATGGTAATATTAAATTCTTAAAGTAAAAGTGATATTCTCCTTTATTTTTCATTTTCATCCTTTTACTTAAATTTTTAACATTACCATGAAATGACTCAAGGATGTTTGAGAGTGATTTCACCCTCATTGGATTTCATATGGAGAAAGTAGAATTTTAGATCTCACTCAAAATCCAGCAGACTTATTTGTTTTTAAGGATTTCAGGATTGGAGGGATTGCAATGTTTCCATTGGATTTTATCATGTACTAGGGTATGGAACTTGTATTTAATCAAGAGAACCAAGCCCTCTACGCAGAGGAAACTCCCAATAATCAAGATCATGTAGGGTACTAGGGTATGAAATGTGTATTTAATCAAGAGCACTAAGGTCGTTCGACTATGTAGGAGGAGAAACTCCCAATACAACAGTGGTCCTTCTAAAGAATGGGATGTGGATGCATAAAATCCTGATTTGGATCTCTCTCTTGCAGCCTTATAGTCTTTATTGTACTTGCAACTTCATATATTAATATAAATAAAGGCTGATTTTGAGATTTGGATATATAATAAAGGTTGCTTTTGGATATTCCGATATTTTTATTTTCATTATGTGATCATTCATGAGTAAATGTGATGTAAATTAAAT
>APFE031475483.1:0-93884 GCA_000404065.3 Pinus taeda
TAACTATTCATGAGAGAAGCTTATGTAAATTTTCATTCTTTTATTAATAAATTTCCTGAAGTGGCCGCGTTGGCTCAAGCCGTGGACTGTTTGCCTCTTTGAGGGTTTTACCCACGTCAAAAATACTGGTGTATTGATCTGTGATCTGTTTGTGAGTGGTGTTCTGTCTGAGGACCTTACCCTGTAAATTCCTACATGGTATCAGAGCTATTTGAGGGCCGCGTCCGTTGGTGATCCAAATCTGAAGCCAGTAGAACTGCATCCGACTGCCGTTTCCTAGATCTGCTATTTTTGACTGCTTTCGGGGTGAGAGGACTGCTCTGTTGTGTTAGGAGCATCTGTTCTAGTGAGGAACCCCTTTCGTTCACGCGAAAAGGTTTCTAGTAGCCCTAGCTACTTCATTTTTAAGATCTGGAGGTATACAATGTTTATTTGCAGTTTCTAGTTATTTTCTCTCTGTTTATTATTTCGGTTTATTTAGCTTCTTTTTTTTATTATCAGATCTATACCTTTGATTTTTGCATATGCTCTTTGCCCTGTGACTCTGTGCGATCTGGGCAAATCAGAAACAAAGAGGAAGGATTTTTCTCATGCGTATGCTCTTTTTCGCTGCCTTAGTGTGATCTCGGAAAATCAGAAACATTGAGGAAAATATTTAGTTTCCGGGTAAAGCTAACTTTAAGCCGCAAGGGTTTGTTTTTTTGTATGTTCGTGCTGGGTTTCGTGTTTTTTGTTTTGTAGGGAAAAAGAGCTTTCTCAAGCAAGCACGCAACCCAAAGCTTCAGTGAAAAAAAAAAAGCAAGCCTCCCCCCCTCTCTCTCTCTCAAACTTTTAGTCTAGCTCACTTGGTTCAAAGCTAATTTATGAGAGTAGAGGTCTTGAGTTCAAGTCTCCTTTTTGTTGGAAAGGGGGCGTTTTTTTTTATTTCCGCACATTCCCGCACTTCGTCAGCACCTTCATCAGCTTTTCTTCAAAAAGCCATAACTTCTTCATCTGGAAGCCGTTTTCAGAGCCGTTTTTTTTGAACCAACCTAATTTTTCGAGATCGTTCCATTAGAACACTTAGTTTCAGCATATATAGCTTCAGTTTCTATTAAAATGGAAAGTACATGCCAAGTTATTCTTGACGGCACCAACTACTTCCAATGGTGGTCCTACATTGTAGATTTACTTAGAAGTAAAGGTCTTTACAGAATAGCCTCAGGCCAAGAAACCAAACCGAAAGATGAAGATAGGGCAGCTAAATGGGAAAATAGGCAAGATCAAGCACGTGGGTTGATAAGGATGTCCATTTCTCCAAATCTTAGATTCCATATTGCAGAACTTGATACTCATGATGAAGCAATGAAGCATATTACTAAAGTTTTTGGAGTCACAAATGAACTTAGAGCCCATCAAATTTAAAATGAGTTGCTTACATTGGACCCCAATAATTTTTCTTGCATTGAAGATTTTTTGTCCAAGTTCAAGACCCTTAGACTTCTCTTGGAAGGTGTTAAGGTTAAGAAAGAAGATGGAAACCTTATCTATTCCATTCTTACTAAGTTGGGACCAACTTACTCTGTGTTTGTTTCCACCTTCCATTCTGCAAGAGAAGCCTTCATTTCTCAAGGACAAACCTACAAGTCCCCTTCCTTTGATTCTTTTTGTGATTCTTTAATAAGAGAACAAGAAAAACTCTTACACATTGGTCTTCTTAATCTTGGAAACTCTTCTAAGAAAGCGTTAATTGCCCAGCAACAACCAAATTCAAAGAATCCTAAGAATTAAGAAGATGGAAGCCTTGGAAGCAACAATGAAGAAGCATAACATCCATTTGGAGCACTCTTCAACTTCAACTTTCTGCATGTGGTTGTCAAGCATCTCGGTCTGGCTATGCACTAAATGTATCTTCTTCCTCTCATTCTCATGAGCGGCTCATTGATTCTGGAGCCTCTTATCACATGGCCAAAAACAAAGCCACGTTTTCTTCTTTAAATGATTGTAACACCAAAAATATATATGTTGGTGATGATAGATCTCTTAGTGTTGTAGGGACTGGAACTGTTCATATAGAAAATGGTCAATTTAATGATGTTCTATGTGTTCCAACCTTATCCTGCAACCTTCTATCTGTATATCAGATAACTCATTCAGGTGAAGGTAAAATCGTTGAATTTTCACCTCACGATGTTGTAATTAAGGACCCAAAGGATCCTAGACAGATTTTAGCTGGCATTGTTGATGATTCTACAAGGTTGTATAGGTTTCACAACTTTGGGTCATCAAATCTTCCCTCGGTATTTGTTGCTCATAATGATGAAGTGAGCAAACTTTGGCATGAGCGATTTGGTCACTTAAACTATCGCTCCCTTCAGCATCTATGTAAAGAAATTATGGTGACAGGTCTTCCTATGGTATCTTGCAGAGATGGTGTTTGTTCCGGATGTGTACTCGGAAAACATCATCGGGACAGTTTTGAAAAACGTGGCTCTTGGCACGCCTCGGCCCCTCTACAGCTTGTGCATAGTGATTTATGTGGTCCACTTTAAGTTGCTTCCTTCTCTGGCTACAAATATTTCTTAACTTTCATTGATGATTTCTCCAGACGCACTTGGGTATATTTCTTAAAACTCAAGAGTGAAGTATTTAACAAATTCTTGGCCTTTAAGGCCTTTGCTGAAAAACAATCTGGACATCAAATTCTTAAGCTAAGATCAGATAATGGCGGAGAATATGTTAAAAACGACCTTCTCAAACTTGCACTGAAGCAATGGAATCCAAATGCAACATACTATTCCATATACTCCACAACAAAATGGTGTAGCTGAAAGGAAGAATCGCACCTTAAAGGAAATGGCTAATTGTATGCTTCAATCTAAAGAACTTAGTCTTAACTATTGGGCAGAAGCAATGAACTGTGCAAATTACATACTAAATCGCACTCCTACTAAAGCTTTAAAGAACATCACTCCAGAAGAAGCATGGAGCTCTATCAAACCAGATGTGAGTCACTTTCGTGTTTTTGGAAGTGAAGCATGGGCCCATATTCCAGATGAAAAACGTAAAGCTTTAGAACCAAAGAGTGAAAAATGTATCTTTGTTGGATATTCTGAAGATGTCAAAGCATATAGACTTATTCCATTTAAGTCCAAAAATGTCATAATTAGAAGAGATGTAAAGTTTGATGAAAATAAATCGGCCTACGAGCCTAGTTCGGCGCATGTGCCACCTCTCTCTATCTCTTCTACCTTTGAACATATTTCTTCCTCAGATGATGAAAGTGAGGATGACAATCCTCCCCCACCTTCTCAAGATCATCCTTCAGCTCCTTCAGCTCCTTCACTTCCAAAATGGGTCCAAGCTACTCGAGATGCAACAAGTGATCTTGCCGGTGATCCTACAGATCAGCGCCGTACCCATTCTCAGTTTGAAAGAGCCTCTTCTTTACTGGCTCAAGTGTCAGCAAATTATGATCCTGACACCTTTACAGAAGCTTCAGGCCATCCAGGTTGGGACGCAGCTATGAATGAAGAATATCGTTCATTATTGGCAAACGATACATGTGATCTTGTTCCTCTACCAAAGGGACGCAAACTTGTTAGATACAAATGGGTTTACAGAACCAAGTATGGGCCAGATGGGAAAGTTGATAAACATAAAGCTCGACTTGTTGCTAAGGGCTTTTCACAAGTTGAAGGCATTGACTATACTGAAACCTTCTCCCCTGTTGCCAAAATGAACTCTGTCCGCCTTGTTCTTTCCCTTGCTGCCTCTTTAAAATGGGAAGTCCATCAGATGGATGTTAAATCTGCCTTCTGCATGGGACTTGCATGAAGAAATCTATATGGAACAACCCATTGGCTTCATCCAAACAGACTCCAGCCTTGTATGTCGACTTAAGAAATCTCTTTATGGTCTCAAGCAAGCTCCTCGGGCTTGGTATGCCAAAATGGATAACTTTCTTTTAGAATCTGGCTTTTCTAGGTGTTATTCTGACAATACTGTCTACACCAAGAAAGTGGGCAACTCTCTTATCATTCTTGTTCTTTATGTTGATGATCTTATTCTTACTGGTAGTGATCCCAACCTTATAAACCATGTGAAGTCCAGCCTTAAAAAGAAATTTGAAATGACAGACTCAAGACACTTACACTATTTTCTCGGTCTTCAAGTCTTGCAATCCAAGGAGGGTATTTCCCTTTCCTAGTCCAAGTATGCTTGTGATATTCTTCGTCATTTTCACATGGAAGATTGTAAGCCAGCTCCTTCTCCCTTTCAGTCTGGAGTCAAACTTTCAGTCTCTTGTACTTTTCCTGAAGTTGATGCTACCTTATACCGTCAACTTGTAGGAAAACTCTTGTATTTAACCCATACTCGTCCTGACCTTTCCTTTGCTGTTGGCCTTGTTGCTCGTTTTATGCAAAACCCCCGTGAAAGTCATTGGAAAGCAGCTAAAAGAATACTTCGTTATGTTCGAGGTACAGTACAGTTTGGGATTCATTACAGTGCCAAAGCAGCTCCTCTATTAGTTGGTTTCACTGATTCTGATTGGGCTGGTGACCCTGATGATCGGAAGTCTACTGCCGGTTATGTCTTCACTCTTGGTTCAGGACCTATTACATGGGCTTGTAAGAAACAGGCTGCCATTTCTCTTTCGTCAGCAGAAGCAGAGTATCGTGGTGCCGTGGAAGCTAGTAAGGAAGCCTTGTGGCTTCGTCAGATCCTATCAGAATTTGGCTTTGAGCAGCAGCATCCGACTACACTTTGGTGTGATAATCAAAGTGCCATTCAGCTTTGCAAAGATCCAGTTCAGCATCAGCGCAGCAAACACATTGAACTTCACATGCACTTCATCAGAAAGCTCATTCATGACCATGTTCTTGAAGTGCAATATTGTTCAACAGATGATCAGGTTGCAGACATCTTCACAAAGGCTCTCACAGAGGCGAAGTTCACTAAACTTCGATATATGCTAGGAGTTCAGGAAGTTGTCACTAAGGGGGGATAGGCTCTAGTGCCTCCTTCCTTCTCCTATTGTGTCATATTTGTAAATCCTTCAATCCTATCCCAAGTTGTTCTTAAGGGGGGAGGTTAGGATATTCCGACACATAGGAAATAGTTAAGTTCAACTTGGTCTAGTATAGAGTTAGGTATAGAGTTAGGTAAAGTGTGTTTCTTTACCGTTGTACATTTTGTAACTTACAATCCGACGGTCACGATATGTAGTGATCCGACGGTTCATTCTCTCCTCGGTATTACCGACAGTTGATCCGTGGCTTGACACCCGATTGGTCCATGAATTCTATTTAAAGCGCATGGAGGGTCATTTGTAGGTTAACCGTGCATGAGAGAAGCTTATGTAAATTTTCATTCTTTTATTAATAAATTGCCTGTAGTAGCCACGTTGGCACAGGCCGTGGACTGTTTCCCTCTCTGAGGGTTTTAACCACGTCAAAATACTGGTGTTTTGATCTGTGATCTGTTTGTGAGCGGTGTCCTTTTGGTGTTCTGTCTGAGGAACTTACCCTGTAAATTCCTACAAAACTGCCACACTCTGTTTCTTAAGTTTCATGCTGAATCCAAAGAATTTGTATGACCCTTGTACCTTGTTAAAAGTTAAAATAGAAGCTGGAGTGTGAATTTTCCCTGGAATATAGAGCCACTCCTTCCCAGCCATATGTACCACAATACAAACAATAGAAGGGAATAGTCCTCCTCTGTGTGTCAGTGTCCTCCAACCAGTTTTGCAGAGCTTCCTCTATTGACTCTCATTCCCGTTTTTGTTTTCCTCTTGGATTCTTCTCACTGTTGCCCATATTTTATGAAATGGCATGATAGGAACAAATGATACACTGTCATTATTGTCCTGGCACAAAATGAAGTACAATGGGCCCTGCCAGAGCATTTTCTGTAGTTTGTCCTAGGTAAGGATTCTATTGAATACAATGAGCTAAAGAAGTGTCATTACCTTTAAGGGCGCTAAAAATGCAGTACATTGGGCCCTGCCAGAGCATTTTCTGTAGTTTTTCCTAGGTAAGGATTCTATTGAATACAATGAGCTAAAGAAGTGTCATTACCTTTAAGGGTGCTAAAGAAGTGTCTTAACTAGACATATTGTAATTGATCTAAGTAAGCTGTTGTTTGTGCTACATGAGCTTACACCTGCTTGCCTTTGTTCCCCATGCTCACCAGTCAATCTATGTAATCTATGTGAACAAACTAGGCATATAGAATACACCCTACTTATCATGTTTCCATAATGATTCAATCTATATTATACATAGACCTTACTTATCATGTTTCCATAATGATTACAGCTATATTATACATAGGCCTTAGTTCTAGTAGCATGATGTGATAGACCGTACGAGTAAGTCCTTTACATATCATAGTCATTTCAACAAATCAAAATTCAATTTCATCTCTTTTGCTTTTCTTAACCAATTACATTGATGTTCTCAATCTCAGGGTGATTATAGACCGACAATTTAGTGAGTCATTCCTTGAACCCTCTGCTCATGTGAAAACTCACAAAATCCTTGAACCCTCTGCTCACACATGAGCATAAATTTCAAGTTAACTGGGTTCCTTTCCCCATGTTTTGGAGCCATTGTACCCCTTAGTAAATGTTTCAAAGTATTCTTTGCCTATATATCCCTATACACCCTTAAATTGCTTAAAGTCCCATAAAGTGCTGATATAATGAAATTGTGATAAAATTTACAACATTGACCAAAATTTAAAGTACAAGTGTCAAACCAGCAAGACTGGATTCTGATTGTTCTTTGTGTTCATTATTTGTCTGGAAACAAAATTCTTATGAATTACCAATCGAAACTTCTCCTTTTCAAAACAGATACGGTGGAAGTGTAGATTAGCTGTAGAGAAACAAAATATCTGAATTTTGGATCAAATACACCATGTAATGAGTTGTAGATTTGAGAAACACTGCTGCTGGAAATCAAATCTGCCAAGCTTGAAATCTGTAAGATTAATCACAATTTCTCACCAATACAAGAGGGATACACCCCCAGAAGGTAGGTGTTCCACTTGCCTGAGTTCTCTCAAGTCAACTTGATAGCACTCAATGCATATGAAACGTTTGACTATTACACGGGTCGTATATCATTCATAAACCTTATAACATGATCTAGTCATCCAGTCTATTATGTGATTGATTACCCTTATGATCATAGTTAACATCATATCAATGGTTATACTAGTATCAATGAACAAGACGTATGACTCTGAATATTGGTTAGCTATATGCCCTAATCATGCTCTTGACATGAAAGCGGATATCACTGCTATATCAACCTGTTAGAAAGCTGGAATCAAAATCAACACATGGAATTTGATCATGTAGAGTCATGTTTCACCACCATATTGGCATTATGTAATATGGAGCTTACATTTCCATTACTTAGATATCATAAGTGTTACCCTATCCTATTAAGCAGTACCAGTATAAGCTTTATCTCACTCGTATCTAAGATTCAATACTAGTCCATGATTCCGTGTATGCTATTATCTCAACATCATTCATTACTATTACTTAGGGATGATACGTACTTACTGAGTGCATTACCTGTATAAGCTTTATCTGGGATAGTTGCTACTATAGTCATCATTAGATTAGGGTTCAATCTATCTTAACTAGACATACCGTATTTGATCTAAGTAAGCTATTGTTTGTGCTACATGAGCTTACACCTGCTTGCATGGAATTAGATCATGTAGAGTCATGTTTCACCACCATATTGGCATTATGTAATATGGAGCTTACATTTCCATTACTTAGATATCATAAGTGTTACCCTATCTTATTATGCAGTACCAGTATAAGCTTTATCTCACTCGTATCTAAGATTCAATACTAGTCCATGATTCTGTGTATGCTATTATCTCAACATCATTCATTACTATTACTTAGGGATGATACGTACTTACTGAGTGCATTACCTGTATAAGCTTTATCCGGGATAGTTGCTGTTATAGTAATCATTAGATTAGGGTTCAATCTATCTTAACTAGACATACCGTATTTGATCTAAGTAAGCTGTTGTTTGTGCTACATGAGCTTACACCTGCTTGCCTTTGTTCCGCATGCTCACCAGTCAATCTATGTAATCTATGTGAACAAACTAGGCATATAGAATACACCCTACTTATCATGTTTCCATAATGATTCAATCTATATTATACATAGACCTTACTTATCATGTTTCCATAATGATTACAGCTATATTATACATAGGCCTTAGTTCTAGTAGCATGATGTGATAGACCGTACGAGTAAGTCCTTTACATATCATAGTCATTTCAGCAAATCAAAATTCTATTTCATCTCTTTTGTTTTTCTTAACCAATTACATTGATGTTCTCAATCTCAGGGTGATTATAGACCGACAATTTAGTGAGTCATTCCTTGAACCCTCTGCTCATGTGAAAACTCACAAAATCCTTGAACCCTCTGTTCACACATGAGCATAAATTTCAAGTTAACTGGGTTCCTTTCCCCATGTTTTGGAGCCATTGTACCCCTTAGTAAATGTTTCAAAGTATTCTTTGCCTATATATCCCTATACACCCATAAATTTCTTAAAGTCCCATAAAGTGCGCATATAATGAAATTGTGATAAAATTTACAACATTGACCAAAATTTAAAGTACAAGTGTCAAACCAGCAAGGCCGGGTTAAGAGTTTTCAGATATTCTCAACCTCAGGGTGATTATAGACCGACAATTTAGTGAGTCATTCTGGACATTACAGTATGTTTGATCCATAGATAGCACTCAAAGCATATGAAACGTTTGAATATTACACGGGTCGTATATCATTCATAAACCTTATAACATGATCTAGTCATCCAGTCTATTATGTGATTGATTACCCTTATGATCATAGTTAACATCATATCAATGGTTATACTAGTATCAATGAACAAGAGGTATGACTCTGATTCCGTGTATGCTATTATCTCAACATCATTCATTACTATTACTTAGGGATGATACGTACTTACTGAGTGCATTACCTGTATAAGCTTTATTTGGGATAGTTGCTACTATAGTCATCATTAGATTAGGGTTCAATCTATCTTAAATAGACATATCGTATTTGATCTAAGTAAGTTGTTGTTTGTGCTACATGAGCTTACACCTGCTTGCCTTTGTTCCCCATGCTTAGCAGTCAATCTATGTAATCTATGTCAACAAACTAGGCATATAGAATACACCCTACTTATCATGTTTCCATAATGATTCAATCTATATTATACATAGACCTTACTTATCATGTTTCCATAATGATTACAGCTATGTTATACATAGGCCTTAGTTCTAGTAGCTGTCAAACAAGCAAGACCGGATTCTGATTGTTCTCTGTGTTCATTATTTGTCTGAAAACAAAATTCTTATGAATTACCAATCGAAACTTCTCCTTTTCAAAACAAATATGGTGGAAGTGTAGATTAGCTGTAGAGAAACAAAATATCTGAATTTTGCATCAAATACACCATGTAATGAGTTGTAGATTTGAGAAACACTGCTGCTGGAAATCAAATCTACCAAGCTTGAAATCTGTAAGATTAATCACAATTTCTCACAAATACAAGAAGGATACACCCCCAGAAGCCTGAGTTCTCTCAAGTCAACTTGCACTCAAACTCACTTTGGATGCAAGGATACATTCTGGACCTATTTTCAATATTTAGTTTACTTATTACTTTCAAGACTATTTTCCTTTCATCATATGTATCACTACTTATCTCTATTTTTTTGGTTCTTGAACATATATCTTATGGAATCATTCTACTATTGCTCATGACCATTCAACTATCATAATCATCTATGCTAGTGATTTATGCCAGTTGCTTCATTACAGTAATTATTTTCTTTTTTGGCTTTAGTAATTCCTTTCTGCCCCTAGGAGGTGGTCTGGCCAAAGTCCTTTGTTCAAAATCAGCCTCGAAACATTCTTTTTTTGAAACACAAATTAATTTTTTATGAACTAAATCCACCTCTTACAGGTCAACTCTCCTCCTTCAGGTTGGCTCCTAATTGACATGCCATTTCAAAATACAAATATAGCTTTAGTTGGTGGTGGATGCCTTATCTAAAGCTGGCCGGCCATCTATTAGTCTAGTTGACTATCTGCTAGCAATGTGGTCATTAAATTTACAGCAAAGTTGGTGGTTTTTTCTCATTCTACAATTGGACAATATGAGTCTGAAAGTCAGTCGTCGAGCTCTTCCAGCTAGTGGTTGGGTTAGTTATGGTTGTAGTTTTTTTCTTTTCCAGGGTTGGGAAGTTGTACTCCACTTGAATATTGACAGGTTAAACAATTGGCAATCCTGTCATTTCTCAATTTGTAAACTTATTTAAATAATATAAAGGAGCTTTCATTTTAATAAAAAAGGGTTGTGATCATGGTGTCTTTATCTTGAAAATTTACCAACGCGTTAATAGTGGTTGTGGATTAATATGATCTATTCTGCTATTTTATAGCAGTGAATGAATGCTCCATCTTATAATTATATTCGGATTAAGAGAAGATATGGATGATTTCTGATATTATCTCGTCTTGGGTGTTATGATTCAACTTTCATATTGATAACTGTAATCTTGGAAATTTTCTCTCTTAACAAAATTCAGTCAGAGGCTGAATGGTGTGCTAATGAATGAGTCTTATCTGTTATGCTATTTCCTCCAATTTACAATCACTGTTGACTTTGTGCGAAGTTGAGTTGGAATGGATGGAATAAAGTAATGCCCTTATATACACTGCTATGAAATGGTTGAATTTATTCCCCTCATTGGTGTTTTGATGCCTAAAATTTACTAGTTTTATCTCACTTATTAATTTTACGCTGTATTTGACTGCTGAGTAGAAATATATACAATTACAATCACTGGTCCTAACGTACAATAGGTTATTTTTGGTCTTTGGAAGTGGCATTTTGAACTCTTTATCGTACTACCTTCCAAAGTCAGTCTCCTGAGGGCCTTTCTGATTGGCCCTTCGTGTAATGTCAAAAATCGGGATAACCTTGACGCCCCCTAGCTCTCCTGATGCCCGTCTAGCTCTTAACCAGATTCGAGGAGTGGGTCATCCTCAAAATATCCATACACTTTCAGGAATCAATTGTCTAAGATTTGCAGTTCCAAAGGTACACACAATGATTCTCTGTTCTATATGCATTTGCATTGTTCAACTTGCTTTGTGACCAGTAATTGCATTGCATGACTAAACAAAATATTGCATCGAACATTTAGTCATCATCATGTATCCTATGTCTGAGGAACACAAATTGCAATTAGTCTTGCAAAAGCATCACTTATGTCGTGTGGACAATTTCTCATATCTAATTGGAGACTGTTTATTCGATAGTTTAGAACTTTTGCTAGATTTCTCATACACATCAGTAGAGCTAAGAAGAGGAACAATAGAGTATTTTAGACGCTGTCTCGAAAAAAAAGATGGAGAAGCAATTTTGTCTTATGAACATGAACTGCATGAAGTGTCACTTCAAGAAATGCATAACATTAGCAACCATGAAATCTATTTAGACAAAATGGCTAGATCTGCCTCAAACAATATACCCTTAGCATCTAGAGGTCTATGGGGAGATATTTTCTGTATCCATTGGCTCTCAAATTGGCTGAAGATTCCAATTAGAGTTTGGTCCAAAACAAAGATGAGGATTTATTTGCACTTCAATTCAAGTCTTATGGCAAATACTCTCGACATATTATTCCATGACGAGGATCCTCTGAATGGGCACTTCGAACCTTTGGTTCGTAGGTAGCCTACAATTGATTGTACCTTCCAACAACAAACCAACGTCTCATATGAACAAGATGCTGTAATGTTTCATTCAGCGCATTCCTCAAAGAACAATACTAAAGCACAACCTGAAACAAAATGTCAATCTGCGCATTCCTCAAAGAACAATACTAAAGCACAACCTGAAACAAAATGTCAAACTATTGAAACTAATTTAAAACCATCTTGTCACTTAAACAAGCACAACAGAAGTGTATCTTTGCATGTGCTTAAGGACATTGCTCAGAAGGATTTGAAAAGACAAAAAATAGGCATTGACTATAACAAAATTATAATGAAACAACAAGAATTTCAGTCACTTAGAAACATGTCTACTATGTCTGAGGAGCACAAGTTGCAATTACTCTTGCAAAAGCATCACTTATTTCGTGTGAGCAATTTCGCATATCTAATTCGAGACTGTTTATTCGATAGTTTAGAAATTTTGCTAGATTTCCAATACACATCAGTAGAGCTAACGAAAGGAACAATAGAGTATTTTAGAGACTATCTTGAAAAACAAGATAGAGAGGCAATTTTGTATTACGAACATGAATTGCATGAAGAGTCACTTAAAGAAATGCATAACATTAGCAACCGGGAAATCTATTTAGACAAAATGGCCAGATCTGCCTCAAACAATATACCCCTAGGATCCAGAGGTTTATGGGGAGATATTTTCTGTATCCATTGGCTCTCAAATTGGATGAAAATTCCAATTAGGGTTTGGTCCAAAACACAGATGAGACCTTATTTGCACTTCAATTCGAGTCTTAAAACAGATACTTATGACATATTATTCCACGACGAGGATCCTTTGAATGGGCACTTCAAACCTCTCATTCATAAGCAATCAACAATGCATTCTAGCTTCCAACAAGAAACAAGCAACTCATATGAACAAATGAACTTATGCAGTAAACAAGATAACATGGAAACATGTCTTCTTCCAAGTAAAGAAGATACAAGTGAAATAAAGACATCTTTAGCCAACGCTAGAACATATGATCTAGCAACTGCATCAAATACTGAGGAGGTTGTAATGTTTCATTCATTGCATTCTCCAAAGAACAACACTGAAATACAATCTGAAACAAAATGTCAATTTGATCAAACTAGATTAAAACCATCTCGTCATTTAAACAAGCACAAGAGAGGTTTATCTTTGCATGTGATTAAGGACATTGCTCGGAAAAATGTGAAAAGGCAAAAAATAGGCATTCAATATAACAAAATTACAATGAAACAAGAAGTAGTTCTAGAGAACACAGAAGATGCCAGTGGGACACTGAGATTCCGATCACTGAGAAAATTGGAAAAACATATTAGAACCAATGCACAAACAGAAATGGTAACTTCTCGTCCATTAGGAAAACAGACAAAAGTTCTAGAAAACAGAGCAGATGTTAGTGAGACACTGAGATTTCAATCACTTAGAAACTTGAAAAAACATATTAGAAACAACGCACAAACAGAAATGGTAACTTCTCGTCCATTAGGCAAACAGATAAAAGTTCTAGAAAACATAGAACATGTTAGCGAGACACTGAGGTTTCGACCACTTAGAAACTTGGAAAAACATATTAGGCCCAACGCGCAAACAAAAACTGTAAATTCTTGTCCATTAGGCAAACAGAGGAAACATTTATCTTTGCGTTTGCTTAAAGGCATTATACGGGAAAAATTGAAAACACAAAAGATAAGACTCGTATTCAACACAATAACAATGAAACAAGAAATAGTCATAGAACACGTGTACTACAATCCATTTGTAACAAGATCAAAAGAGCTTTCAGCACAATCAAAGAAACTAGGAAAATCTAGCTTATTGGTTCAGTCAAGATCAACAAACAAATTAACAGAATTATCGAAGTTTGATGAAATATATCAAAGACAAATAAGTGACACACCTATTTTCAATTGTTCATCATGTGAAAGAACCTTTTTCAAAAGAGACATTTGCTTGTTGCAGCAAGGAAATCAAACAAGACAAAATAAGATTAGGAAACTATCTAGTTTCGAGGATGTTAAATCTCGTGTTCAAGATGGCTACATTTGTAAACATTGCAAAAAAGCAATTGAACATGGAACAATTGCTAAATATGCAGTTCCTGAACAAATAAGAAGAAACAATGCCACTAGAACACTCACACAACTCACTAAACTGGAAGAAAGGCTAGTTGCATTAAGATTGCCCTTCTTGCAAATAAAAGAAATGGGCCATCGACATAAGAAGCCGCAACTAGGCTTAACTGGAGGAGTCATCAATGTCCCCACAAATATTTCTAGAATTCAATCTACATTGCCCCGAACTATAAAAGACACTGACACGATTGCCGTTGTTCTCAAAAAGAGTTTAAGATTCAAAAGTGCATATGCATTTGGTCGAGTTAACATTCACAAAGTGATGAAAGCATTAAAACAATTATGCGAAAGAATGCTTTACAAGCTCGAGAACGCTACCATAGATGACAATTGGAAAGAGGCATTCCTACAAAACCAAGAGGCATATCAAAGTTCAAGTGACATTGATGATAGTGAAGACGATAACCAAGGAAATGATGAACCAACGACAAAAACATTGGTGCATGGATTCATTGATGCACACATTTGTTGTTTTGCTAAATTATTTTCTATTCTCCCAAATTATGTTTTTTATTACAATATCTAGCGCTAAAACTGTACTGCAACCTATTCTCCTAAATTATCCTCTTTCATTTATCGTCCTTGTAGTATTTTTTTATTACAATATCTAACCTTAAAACTGTACTTCAACATGAAGCAGGTCAAAGGAATGTTAACAATAGCAGATATACATGCAGAACCATTTGTCACAATCTTCAACAATTGCTCTGTTCCAGCAGACACATTTGGAACAGTTTCCACAGATCAACTTAATTGTTCCACATGTCAAGAGTTAACGACATATCGATGTTGTTTACAATTGCATTGCATCATCCAAACAGAAGCAAATGTTCAGTACAAGTGCATCCTAAAAGGCAATTTGCTTGTTCAGTACAAGTACATCCTAAAAGGCAATTTGCTTTTAGAACTTTGTCCATCTCTAACAGGACTGACATATGAGAAATATCTAGAAGACGTTACTGATGTTACGTACAGCTTACGAGATTTCCATGTACACAGCAGCTTCCTGTTGGATAGTTCGGATGTCATTGTGCGTACAGAATGACTTATTTTACCCTCTGTAACGTGCTGCTCGAGAAGAACTGGAAGTATGAATTTTTGTTGAAGAATTTTTGTTTGGAGCTCAGTAGCCATTCAAGACCTGGATATCCATATAATATATTTGTATTCTTATCTGATCATTGTTTTGGAACTTAATATATTTGTATTCTTATCTGATCACTGTTTTGGAACTTGTTTTCTTATCTCATTACTCTTTTGAACTACTTATTTTTTGAACTACTTACTTATTCAAGAACTAACTGGATTCTTCTCTAATTAGTCAAAGATTACTATTTTGAACTAAGTAGTCATTTAAAAACTAAGTGACTCGTTTTTGAGCTAAGCATATTACACTACGCAAACTGTGGAATAATTTACTAGTGGTGTTTTTTTGAGGGGCTCCAGGTCTGTCTAGTTCTTTCTTGCAGGTGAGTACCCTTGAAATGGTAAACAACGGAACTTATGTATATAGACTACCTGGGTCCGGGAGGATGTTTGTAGAAGATTTCCAACCCGTGGCAAACAGATTTCAGTAAGGATCTGTCAAAACCTGTCACTACCTTTATTAATTTTGAACATGAAAACAATGTGCTTCATGAAAATGCCCCTAAACTGCTAGCTACTGATTCAAGACTCAATGAATGAATCCGTACCTCTGTGCTCTCTCTTGCAGACCCAATAAGGTGTACCATTGAGTATTTCTGATTTTTTCTAAGCATACTTCCTTCCATGGGATACATTGAACATCCTTAGGGACGCCAATTGTGGATCATTTTAATGCTGGGGCCTAGTGATATTAAAACATCCTTCCATTTTAAGATTCTTTAATCTACTTTCTTACTCTTATATTCTATATTCGATCATTTCTCACAGTTTATTATTTGTTTTTTATTCCTTCATTATACCCCTGTGTTTTGTCGCATTTTTTTCTCCAAATAATTCTATATCTCCAGTTTAACCTTTGATATTGCAAGATCCTAATTTGGTAACTTTTTGAAGATGCATCCTTTTACTGTCCTCTTAATTTTGTCTTATTGCTCGTTGAACTGCTATTTCGGACGGCCATTGGCTCAGGTGTGTTGTGGTCCATGTGGTACTAAATCCTAAATGAGATGTACTTTAAGAAGGCATAGAAAGCATGTTAGGTAAAATCCTTCTTCCATGCATTGTTGGTCAGAAATCCCTAGGTTGAGGGGGAGAGCTTTAATAAAATTGTCATACACCATCTCCATGAGGATTTTGAGTACGGTTTAGGTGTTTATTTGTTGTATGGATCATGTGGCATGTTCGAATATGAATATTCGAATATATGAATGAGAAGGATTTATTATTTGTTTTTTATTCCTTCATTATACCCCTGTATTTTGTCGCATTTTTTTCTCCAAATAATTCTATATCTCCAGTTTAACCTTTGATATTGCAAGATCCTAATTTGGTAACTTTTTGAAGATGCATCCTTTTACTGTCCTCTTAATTTTGTCTTATTGCTTGTTGAACTGCTATTTCGGACTGCCATTGGCTCAGGTGTGTTGTGGTCCATGTGGTACTAAATCCTAAATGAGATGTACTTTAAGAAGGCACAGAAATCATGTTAGGTAAAATCCTTCTTCCATGCATTGTTGGTCAGAAATCCCTAGGTTGAGGGGGAGAGCCTTAATAAAATTGTCATACACCATCTCCATGAGGATTTTGAGTACGGTTTAGGTGTTTATTTGTTGTATGGATCATGTGGCATGTTCGAATATGAATATTGGAATATATGAATCAGAAAGATCATGGTTATCAATATGCCAAGCCAAATATTTTAGATATAGTGAAAATTGAGTTGTAAGGCTTCCTTTGAGGCTTGGAGCAGTTTGCTCTTACAGGGGCATCCAATTTCCTGAATAATCTTAATATATTTGTCATTTTAACAAGTTAAATTTGAATATCCTTTTCTTTGTTGTGAGCTGTTTTTTCTGCAGAAAACATCGTAACTCTTCCATTGCTTAAAACACAAAAGTTACAATCTATATCCAGGGGAAAAATTGGCTTCTTAAAAATTAAAATAACAGTGAAGAGCTCAGTTGAAATACAGTAACAATAGCGATCTATGACAGTCTATGGGGATGGAATGTAACATCCAGGGGTCAAGCTAACAGTAAAGGTAAGAGATCTAAACCAGAGAAAATTACATTTTCAACAATCCCAGCTGAAAGACATCCTCTACCCCATATTGAGATGATATCTATAATACAGACCCTGCTGCTCTGCTGCATGCCAGTTTTGATAGCTTATCTGTAATAGTATTGTGCTTGATGGATTCTAACCCGGTCTTTAAATCACTAGTTAGCTGTAGACCACCATCTAAACTGATATTTCTCGATTCCATAGATCTATTAATCCAAGGAATACTCAACTTTGAACCTCAATAAGTGCTTATATCACTTAATCTAGCCTCCTGAGCAATTGTCATCACTATGGACAAAGCCTTCACTTCTGAGTTGTTTGTTTGTCTTCTGAAGCCAAGCTCAAAAGATATCCGATATGAATCTAATACGATTAGGAGGTTTATACACTTTCACCAGGATTTTGTTGAGCTACTCCGTTAAAGAATCCACTGGGATTTGTTTCATCTATGTCACCCTTACCTACCACACTCTGTTTCTTAAGTTTCATGCTGAGTCCAAAGAATTTGTACGACCCTTGTACCTTGTTAAAACTTAAAATAGAAGCTGGAGTGTGAATTTTCCTTGGAATAGAGAGCCACTCCTTCCCAGCCATATGTACCACAATACAAACAATATAAGGGAATAATCCTCCTCTGTGTGTCAGTGTCCTCCAACCAGTTTTGCAGAGCTTCCTCTATTGACTCTCATTCCCGTTTTTGTTTTCCTCTTGGATTCTTCTCACTGCTGCCCATATTTTATGAAATGGCATGATAGGAACAAATGATATACTGTCATTATTGTCCTGGCACAAAATGCAGTACACTGGGTCCTTCCACGACCTCTACTTGATTAGCTAAAGAGAGCTTGTACCCCAGGCTGACTTTGTAAAGCCCATCTGATCTGTTAGAAGTCCACACCAGGGAGCCCGGTGTATGTTGTACCTTGATAAATGCCTTCATCAACAAAGCCTTGTATGAGCCCTTTCTTCTATAACTCAAGAGTGATATGCCTCCTTGAGAATTGTGATGTGCCTTCACTTGTTTCTATATGGCACAATACACTGTTGTTGAATTCGATATGATAGTCTAGAAGGTGATAAATTAACTACTCGACCAATTGGAGTTGGAGTTGGAAAGTTCTTCAAAATTAACATTTGTGCTAGTCAAACAACTGTATCGGTGCAATAGAGACTCAGTGCTACATGAAAATGCCCCTAAACTGCTACCTGCTGATTCAAGACTCAATGAATGAATCGATACCTCTCTGCTCTCTTTTATAGATCCAATAAGATGTACTACGGTTTATCAAAAGGATTTGCTAGCAATTGCTTAAAGTGCCATAAAGTGCTGATATAATGAAATTCTGTTAAAATTGACTCATTATTTTGGCATTATAGCCTCAATATTTGATGATACTATCTGCTAGCAATGTGGTCATTAAATTTACAGCAAACTTGGTGGTTTTGTCTCATTCTACAATTCGACAATATGAGTCTGATTCCTAATTTTTGGACAACTGTTGCACCCACGCAGGATTCCTACAGTATGATGCTGGCCAGGTTGTTGTCAATGATAGCTAGGAAGTGGTGCGAGGAGGTAAATACGCAGTCTCATTCCCAGGAGAAGTGGTCACTGAGTTTGCTTGGTACAGAATTAGAAAAACCTCTTCAGTTACTATTTTTATTGAGTTTCCTTATTCTTTTGTTCTTTCTTCAAATGCGAGCTCACTTTACAAGTCTAGCAAGGTAACAAGCAATGGTCTATCGATCTGTACATTTGTGCTGATCTTGAAATTATTGCATCAGCTCAATTGTATAGACATCCCACCGAAATAGGCTAAATAAGCTCAGGTTGTTGCGAAAGAAGAGCCCAAGTTTTATCTTATGCCCTTCAATCAAGGGTTTAGTTCCCACCTTTTGAGGTTGAAGGTGTGCATAGAGCTCTGAACATAAGGGTCGAAATAACCCTGAGCTTCACCACCTGACCAATAGGTAAAATCTAACACATATTACAGACTATGCCTGTTCACTTCAAGTCTGTCCATAAATTCACTTTAACCTACAATTAATTAAATGCATAACTAAGTCCATAACAGCGGCTCGCCTCCTTTGGTGGCTTGTCCATCGACCATAAATACTTCTACCAAGTCAGCTGGCAGCGATCTATTATTAGCTACCGACAGGATCTCCTTTTCTTTGAAAGCACAGACACGCTTGACTCACTGATTCGACAGTGGAAGTCCCAAGCCAGCCTCGTTTGTTAGCTGGGGCTTGCATCTCCAATAAATTCCCTTCATATTCATATTGGATAATATCAAATCAGGCCGTATATTTATTTATGTATTTATTTATGCACCTGTCAGAAATCTATCCCGCATTCAAGTGTTGCGATCTTCCACGGCCTTCCCTATTTGATTGTACAACACGTTTCTGTATTTACCCACTGTCTTTCAATCTTTTCAAATGATTACGTCTTACTTCTGCTAAAATATTCTCAAAAACCCAGTGCCATTCACACTTAAAACCAGCTTGCAAACATCCTGAACTCTTTTATAAATTAGCTTCAGCACCTACATATTGACATACATCTCTCTGCTTCACATAACATGGAATCCATTAGCTTAAGCCAACTTACTGAACTGTCAGCATTGTTTCTCTTAGCACTTGTCCTCATGACTCTTTTGATTATGGACATCGTAAAAGTAGAAGCACAACGAAAAAAGAAAGCAAGAAACAACCACTAACAATAGGAGCATAGCAATATGAGTTACAATGCACATTCTTCAGTTACAGGCAAGTTTGAATCACTGTATTTCTATTTCAAAAGTTAAATATGCCATCCATTAATACAAGAGAATGATTCTTTCACATTTGTACTATTTTGAATATTGTTCAGAGTGCTCTTCTTTCGTTCTTTGTTTACAGATATCTTAATCATCGGAGTTATCAACATGAGTAGCAGCTGCAGACGAGCTGGTAAAAAGTGATTTGGTTCCTTGCTCAAGGGACCTTGTATCTTAAGCTCGTGTTGGAGACTACAGCTTACAACAGGCCCAGTCCCAGATGCTTTCCCCAGGGGCTACAATCTCAGTCTTTTCCAGCAGTATGGGTTGACAGCTATATTACATGTATACTCAGCTGTGCTTGTACTACAAGCTAGCCATACAAGAACGAGCATACTATACTATTAGATTCTTTCACATTTGTGCTGTTTTGAATATTGTTCACGGTTATTGTTCATGGTGCTCTTTTTCGTTCTTTGTTTACAGATATCCTAATCATCGGAGTATGGCAGAAAATAGTTTGAACTGTTTATTGTACCAGAGAGACTATACACAACAATTTCCTGTAATTGTGCGTACAGATTTCTGTAATGTACTGCTTGAGCAGAACTAGAAATATGAAATTTTGTTCTCCGAGCTACATTCAAGAAATACTAAGCTCCAGTTCCTTGCTAAAGGGGCCTTGTATCTTAAGCTCGTGTCGCAGACTACAACTTACAACAGGCCCAGTCCCAGGTGCTTTTCCCAGCTCAAGTATTCTTGAGGTTGACAACTATATTACATGTATACTAATCTGTGCTTGTACTACAAGTTGGCCAGCCTATCAGCAACAATTATGGCAGATGACTTATTTTACGCTCTGTAGCGTACTGCTTAAGAAGAACTAGAAGCATGGCAATGGCTTAAATGCCGTGTCTACTGTTCCAGGAACCTACTGAAGCCCCTACTACTGGCTGCTGGTGGCTGCAACCGCTAAGCACGGACTAGCTGCCTAATGCCCCCCCACTGCTGGTTGCTAGCTCAAATGCCGCATCTACTATTCCAAAAACCTACTGAAGCCCCTAATGCTGGCTACTGGTCGCTGCAACCGCTAAGCACGAACTAGCTGCCTTGCTGTAAAACTGTCCATGTTGCTGTTAATGCATGTGTAATCGTCTACTGTTCCACGAACCTACTGAAGCCCCCACTGCTGGCTGCTGGTGGCTGCAACCGCTAAGCATGGACTAGCTGCCTAATGCCCCCCCACTGCTGGGTGCTGGCTCAAATGCCGCGTCTACTGTTCCAGGAACCTACTGAAGCCCCTACTGCTAGCTACTGGTCGCTGCAACCGCTAAGCACGGACTAGCTGCCTTGCTGTAAAACTACCCATGTTGCCGTTAATGCCTGTGCAATCGTCTACTGTTCCATGAACCTACTGGAGCCCCCACTGCTGGCTACTGGTCGCTGCAACAGCTAGGCAGGGACTAGCTGCCCCCACTGCTGGCTGCTGGCTCAAATGCCACGTCTACTGTTCCAGGAACCTACTGAAGCCCCTACTGCTGGCTACTGGTCGCTGCAACCGCTAAGCACGGACTAGCTGCCTTGCTGTAAAACTACCCATGTTGTCGTTAATGCCTGTGCAATCGTCTACTGTTCCACGAACCTACTGGAGCCCCCAGTGCTGGCTACTGGTGGCTGCAACAGCTAGGCAGGGACTCGCTGCCATGCAGGCTGTTTTGTTTTTTATAGTAATCTGTTAAAGTTACATTGATGTAATATAAGATACAATGATAATCAATATCAATATTATTTAAAATAATTTTTTAATTATAAATTGTTAAAATTACATTAATGTGATATGTGGTACAATGATAATCAATATCAATATTATTTAAAATAAAAAGAAAAATAAAAATTCAAAAATAAATTACAATAAAGCATACCGTGCAATGATCACGAAAATTTACAATAAAGCTTTTTGCAATGATCACGAAAATTTACAATAAAACTCTTTGCTAAGATATCAAATGTATCCGCCACATATTTTGAGGTACCACTTTCACATGAACTCTTTTTTTGAAAATATTTTTTGAGATTTTGTTTATGATTTTTAAAAATGCAAAGTAAAATGGTTTTTCAATAAATGTAATAATTGTTAAAGCGGTTTTTCTTTGTATCGTTCTCGTCCACTTTTGGTAGGTGTGTTTGATGTATATATTTTTGATGATAATGGAATTTATTGTTTTTTATTTATAAAAAAAATAAAAGTAAAATTAATAAATGTGTTGGTGAATAATATTAATAAGTAAAAATAATAGATGTGTTGGTGAATAATTATATTTCTGGGTTCCAAACACGTTTATCAAATTTTTTAATGTGATTTTTTAGTGAAAATGATCAAATAATATGTATTTTATTTTTTATTTATAATAATTTTAAAAATGAGAATTTTAAAGATAGAAATTTGGAAGTGTAAAAAAATCGAAGAATTTTAGAAGTCTCTCGTGAAATGTGATCTAAATATTTAGTTTTTTAATAATTTTATAGTTTTATAGGGCTTTGGCAATTTCTAAGTATATTTCATCATATAAGAATTGAGTGAATAGATTCTAAAAAATAAAAAATAATACATGTTTATAATACATGTTTTTTGAAAATCATAGAAAAATAATTTCTTTGCCAAATTTTACCCTTAAAATTTCCTTCAATATAAACATCTAAAGTTAACTCAAGATATTTAGAATATATTTTTTTCGATAAATAATTTTTACCATCATAAATAGATCATAAAAAATTAATTTAAAACAATGGGAATTGACTCTAATTTTAATCCCTTTTATATGATTTAAGTATATGTAAATTTTGGTCTTTATTTTGTCAATTGTGCTAATTTTGTTTAAAATTTAGGAGAAATTTCTTGGAATTGTATGTTTAAGTTGTATCATTTACAAAATCTTAATGCCTCCAAAGCTTTTCAAGATGTCAAATTTATTATGCATTTAAAACTACAATTTAAACAAGCATTATGGGACAACTTACTCCCTACTACTTAAGTTAGAAAATATGTTCGCAATTTTTTTAACTTAAAATCATTATGTTCAAATTAACTTAAAATCATTATGTTCAAATTAACTTAAAATCATTTGATCGGTCACTTAAATTTGAGTATGAGTTGTAATTTTTGGCAAAGTTAGATGAAATGGATATTGTACGAAACTGATAATTTGAAATGGATATGTGTTGAAACATAATTAGTTTAATAATATTGTAAAATAAATATCTATTTTTCAAAGTTGAACATTATAAATTGTACTATTCAATGCTAAAATAATAGTTGCCAATAGGAAAATATATTATTATATCCTTTCTATGTTATGGAGTAATAAATTGATATGGGAAGTGGATAAATATTGGTGGGTAGTAAGGAATGTTAACAATAGCAGATATACATGCAGAACCATTTGTCACAATCTGCAACAATTGCTCTGTTCCAGCAGACACATTTGGAATAGTTTCCATAGATCAACTTAATTGTTCCACATGTCAAGAGTTAACGACATATCGACGTTGTTTACAATTGCATTGCATCATCCAAACAGAAGCAAATGTTCAGTACAAGTGCATCCTAAAAGGCAATTTGCTTGTTCAGTACAAGTGCATCCTCAAAGGCAATTTGCTTTTACAACTTTGTCCATCTCTAACAGGACTGACATATGAGAAATATCTAGAAGACGTTACTGATGTTACGTACAGCTTACGAGATTTCCATGTACACAACAGCTTCCTTTTGGATAGTTCGGATGTCATTGTGCATACAGAATGACTTATTTTACCCTCTGTAACGTGCTGCTCGAGAAGAACTGGAAGTATGAATTTTTGTTGAAGAATTTTTGTTTGGAGCTTAGTAGCCATTCAAGACCTGGATATCCATATAATATATTTGTATTCTTATCTGATCACTGTTTTGGAGCTTAATATATTTGTATTCTTATCTGATCACTATTTTGGAACTTGTTTTCTTATCTCATTACTCTTTTGAACTACTTATTTTTTGAACTACTTACTTATTCAAGAACTAACTGGCTTCTTCTCTAATTAGTCATTCAAGATTACTATTTTGAACTAAGTAGTCATTTAAAAACTAAGTGACTCGTTTTTGAGCTAAGCATATTACACTACGCAAACTGTGGAATAATTTACTAGTGGTGTTTTTTTGAGGGGCTCCAGGTCTGTCTAGTTCTTTCTTGCAGGTGAGTACCCTTGAAATGGTAAACAATGAAACGTATGTATATAGACTACTTGGGTCCGAGAGGATGTTTGTAGAAGATTTCCAACCCGTGGCAAACAGATTTCAGTAAGGATCTGTCAAAACCTGTCACTACCTTTATTAATTCTGAGCATGAAAACAATGTGCTTCATGAAAATGCCCCTAAACTGCTAGCTACTGATTCAAGACTCAATGAATGAATCCGTACCTCTGTGCTCTCTCTTGCAGACCCAATAAGGTGTACCATCAAGTATTTCTGATTTTTTCTAAGCATACTTCCTTCCATGGGATACATTGAACATCCTTAGGGACGCCAATTGTGGATCATTTTAATGCTGGGGCCTAGTGATATTAAAACATCCTTCCATCTTAAGATTCTTTAATCTACTTTCTTACTCTTATATTTTATATTTGATCATTTCTCACAGTTTATTACTTGTTTTTTATTCCTTCATTATACCCCTGTGTTTTGTCGCATTTTTTTCTCCAAATAATTTTATATCTCCAGTTTAACCTTTGATATTGCAAGATCCTAATTTGGTAACTTTTTGAAGATGCATCCTTTTACTGTCCTCTTAATTTTGTCTTATTGCTTGTTGAACTGCTATTTCGGACGGCCATTGGCTCAGGTGTGTTGTGGTTCATGTCGTACTAAATCCTAAATGAGATGTACTTTAAGAAGGCACACAAAGCATGTTAGGTAAAATCCTTCTTCCATGCATTGTTGGTCAGAAATCCCTAGGTTGAGGGGGAGAGCTTTAATAAAATTGTCATACACCATCTCCATGAGGATTTTGAGTACGGTTTAGGTGTTTATTTGTTGTATGGATCATGTGGCATGTTCGAATATGAATATTCGAATATATGAATGAGAAAGATTTATTATTTGTTTTTTATTCCTTCATTATACCCCTGTATTTTGTCGCATTTTTTTCTCCAAATAATTCTATATCTCCAGTTTAACCTTTGATATTGCAAGATCCTAATTTGGTAACTTTTTGAAGATGCATCCTTTTACTGTCCTCTTAATTTTTCCTTATTGCTTGTTGAACTGCTATTTCGGACTTCCATTGGCTCAGGTGTGTTGTGGTCCATGTGGTACTAAATCCTAAATGAGATGTACTTTAAGAAGGCACAGAAAGCATGTTAGGTAAAATCCTTCTTCCATGCATTGTTGGTCAGAAATCCCCAGGTTGAGGGGAGAGCTTTAATAAAATTGTCATACACCATCTCCATGAGGATTTTGAGTACGGTTTAGGTGTTTATTTGTTGTATGGATCATGTGGCATGTTCGAATATGAATATTCGAATATATGAATGAGAAAGATCATGGTTATCAATATGCCAAGCCAAATATTTTAGATATAGTGAAAATTGAGTTGTAAGGCTTCCTTTGAGGCTTGGAGCAGTTTGCTCTTACAGGGGCATCCAATTTCCTGAATAATCTTAATATATTTGTCATTTTAACAAGTTAAATTTGAATATCCTTTTCTTTGTTGTGAGTTGTTTTTTCTGCAGAAAACATCGTAACTCTTCCATTGCTTAAAACACAAAAGTTACAGTCTATATCCAGGGGAAAAATTGGCTTCTTAAAAATTAAAATAACAGTGAAGAGCTCAGTTGAAAGACAGTAACAGTAGCGATCTATGACAGTCTATGGGGATGGAATGTAACATCCAGGGGTCAAGCTAACAGTAAAGGTAAGAGATCTAAACCAGAGAAAATTACATTTTCAACAATCCTAGCTGAAAGACATCCTCTACCCCATATTGAGATGATATCTATAATACAGACCCTGCTGCTCTGCTGCATGCTAGTTTTGATAACTTATCTGTAATAGTATTGTGCTTGATGGATTCTAACCCAGTCTTTAAATCACTAGCTAGCTGTAGACCACCATCTAAACTGATATTTCTCGGTTCCATAGATCTATTAATCCAAGGAATACTCAACTTTGAACCTCAATAAGTGCTTATATCACTTAATCTAGCCTCCTGAGCAATTGTCATCACTATGGACAAAGCCTTCACTTCTGAGTTGTTTGTTTGTCTTCTGAAGCCAAGCTCAAAAGATATCTGATATGAATCTAATACGATTAGGAGGTTTATACACTTTCACCAGGATTTTGTTGAGCTACTCCGTTAAAGAAGCCACTGGGATTTGTTTCATCTATGTCACCCTTACCTGCCACACTCTGTTTCTTAAGTTTCATGCTAAGTCCAAAGAATTTGTACGACCCTTGTACCTTGTTAAAACTTAAAATAGAAGCTGGAGTGTGAATTTTCCTTGGAATAGAGAGCCACTCCTTCCCAGCCATATGTACCACAATACAAACAATATAAGGGAATAATCCTCCTCTGTGTGTCAGTGTCCTCCAACCAGTTTTGCAGAGCTTCCTCTATTGACTCTCATTCCCGTTTTTGTTTTCCTCTTGGATTCTTCTCACTGCTGCCCATATTTTATGAAATGGCATGATAGGAACAAATGATATACTGTCATTATTGTCCTGGCACAAAATGCAGTACACTGGGTCCTTCCACGACCTCTACTTGATTAGCTAAAGAGAGCTTGTACCCCAGGCTGACTTTGTAAAGACCATCTGATATGTTAGGAGTCCACACCAGGGAGCCCGGTGTATGTTGTACCTTGATAAATGCCTTCATCAACAAAGCCCTATATGAGCCCTTTCTTCTATAACTCAAGAGTGATATGCCTCCTTGAGAACTGTGATGTGCCTTCACTTGTTTCTATATGGCACAATACACTGTTGTTGAATTCGATATGATAGTTTAGAAGGTGATAAATTAACTACTCGACCAATTGGAGTTGGAGTTGGAAAGTTCTTCAAAATTAACATTTGTGCTAGTCAAACAACTGTATCGGTGCAATAGAGACTCAGTGCTACATGAAAATGCCCCTAAACTGCTACCTGCTGATTCAAGACTCAATGAATGAATCGATACCTCTCTGCTCTCTTTTATAGATCCAATAAGATGTACTACGGTTTATCAAAAGGATTTGCAAGCAATTGCTTAAAGTGCCATAAAGTGCTGATATAATGAAATTCTGTTAAAATTGACTCATTATTTTGGCATTATAGCCTCAATATTTGATGATACTATCTGCTAGCAATGTGGTCATTAAATTTACAGCAAACTTGGTGGTTTTGTCTCATTCTACAATTCGACAATATGAGTCTGATTCCTAATTTTTGGACAACTGCTGCACCCGCGCAGGATTCCTACAGTATGATGCTGGCCGGGTTGTTGTCAACGATAGCCAGGAAGTGGTGCCAGGAGGTAAATACGCAGTCTCATTCCCAGGAGAAGTGGTCACTAAGTTTTCTTGGTACAGAATTATAAAAACCTCTTCAGTTGCTATTTTTATTGAGTTTCCTTATTCTTTTGCTCTTTCTTCAAATGCTAGCTCACTTTACAAGTCTAGCAAGGTAACAAGCAATGGTCTATCGATCTGTACATTTGTGCTGATCTTGAAATTATTGCATCAACTCAATTGTATAGACATCCCATCGAAATAGGCTAAATAAGCTCAGGTTGTTGCGAAAGAAGAGCCCAAGTTTTATCTTATGCCCTTCAATTGAGGGTTTAGTTCCCACCTTTTGAGGTTGAAGGTGTGCATAGAGCTCTGAACATAAGGGTCTAAATAACCCTAAGCTTCACCACCTGACCAATAGGTAAAATCTAACACATATTACAGGCTATGCCTGTTCACTTCAAGTCTGTCCATAAATTCACTTTAACCTACAATTAATTAAATGCACAACTAAGTCCATAACAGTGGCTCGCCTCCTTTGGTGGCTTGTCCATCGACCATAAAGACTTCTACCAAGTCGGCTGGCAGCGATCTATTATTAGCTACCGACAGGATCTCCTTTTCTTTGAAAGTGCAAACACGCTTGACTCACTGATTCGACAGTGGAAGTCCCAAGCACAGTGGAAGTCCCAAGCCAGCCTCGTTTGTTAGCTGACGTTTGCATCTCCAATAAATTCCCTTCATATTCATATTGGATAATATCAAATCAGGCCGTATATGTATTTATGTATTTATGTATTTATTTCTGCACCTGTTACAAATCTATCCCGCATTCAAGTGTTGCGATCTTCCACGGCCTTCCCTATTTGATTGTACAGCACGTTTCTGTATTTACCCACTGTCTTTCAATCTTTTCAAATGATTACGTCTTACTTCTGCTAAAATATTCTCAAAAACCCAGTGCCATTCACACTTAAAACCAGCTTGCAAACATCCTGAACTCTTTTATAAATTACCTTCAACACCTACATATTGACATACATCTCTCTGCTTCACATAACATGGAATCCATTAGCATAAGCCAACCTACTGAACTGTCAGCATTGTTTCTCTTAGCACTTGTCCTCATGACTCTTTTGATTATGGACATCGTAAAAGTAGAAGCACAACAAAAAAAGAAAGCAAGAAACAACCACTAACAATAGGAGCATAGCAATATGAGTTACAATGCACATTCTTCAGTTACAGGCAAGTTTGAATCACTGTATTTCTATTTCAAAAGTTAAATATGCCATCCATTAATAGAAGAGAATGATTCTTTCACATTTGTACTATTTTGAATATTGTTCAGAGTGCTCTTCTTTCGTTCTTTGTTTACAGATATCTTAATCATCGGAGTTATCAACAAGAGTAGCAGCTGCAGACAAGCTGGTAAAAAGTGATTTGGTTCCTTGCTCAAGGGACCTTGTATCTTAAGCTCGTGTCACAGACTACAGCTTACAACAGGCCCAGTCCCAGGTGCTTTCCCCAGGGGCTACAGTCTCAGTCTTTTCCAGTAGTACAGGTTGACAATTATATTACATGTATACTCAGTTGTGCTTGTACTACAAGCTGGCCAAACAAGAACGAGCATACTATACTATTAGATCCTTATTAGATCCTTTCACAATTGTGTTGTTCTGAATAATGTTCACGGTTATTGTTCACAGTGCTCTTTTTCGTTCTTTGTTTACAGATATCCTAATCATCAGAGTATGGCAGAAAACAGTTTGAACTGTTTATTGTACTAGAGAGACTATACACAGCAATTTCCTGTAACTGTGCGTACAGATTTCTGTAATGCACTGCTTGAGAAGAACTAGAAATATGAAATTTTGTTCTCCGAGCTACATTCAAGAAATACTAAGCTCTAGTTCCTTGCTAAAGGGGCCTTGTATCTTAAGCTCGTGTCGCAGACTACAGCTTACAATAGGCCCAGTCCCAGGTGCTTTTCCCAGCTCAATTATTCTTGAGGTTGACAACTATATTACATGTATACTGATCTGTGCTTGTACTACAAGCTGGCCAGCCTATCAACAATGATTATGGCAGATGACTTATTTTATGCTCTGTAGCGTACTGCTTAAGAATAACTAGAAGCATGGCAATGGCTCAAATGCTGCGTCTACTATTCCAGGAACCTACTGAAGCCCTTACTGCTGGCTGCTGGTGGCTGCAACCGCTAAGCACGGACTAGCTGCCTAATGCCCCCCCACTGCTGGCTGCTGGCTCAAATGCCGCGTCTACTATTCCAGGAACCTACTGAAGCCCCTACTGCTGGCTACTGGTCGCTGCAACCGTTAAGCACGGACTAGCTGCCTTGCTGTAAAAATACCCATGTTGCCGTTAATGTCTGTGCAATCGTCTACTGTTCCACGAACCTACTAGAGCCCCCACTGCTGGCTACTGGTGGCTGCAAAAGCCTGGCTGCTGGTTGCTACAACCGCTAAGCACGGACTAGCTACCTAATGCCCCCCCACTGCTGGCTGCTGGCTCAAATGCCGCGTCTACTGTTCCAGGAACCTACTGAAGCCCCTACTGCTATCCTGGTCGCTGCAACCGCTAAGCACGGACTAGCTGTCTTGCTGTAAAACTACCCATGTTGCCGTTAATGCCTGTGCAAGCGTCTACTGTTCCACGAACTTACTGGAGCCCCCGCTGCTGGCTACTGGGGGCTGCAACAGCTAGGCAGGGACTAGCTGCCCCCATTGCTGGCTGCTGGCTCAAATGCCACGTCTACTATTCTAGGAACCTACTGAAGCCCCTACTGCTGGCTACTGGTCGCTGCAACCGCTAAGCACGGACTAGCTGCCTTGCTGTAAAATTACCCATGTTGTCGTTAATGCTTGTGCAATCGTCTACTATTCCACGAACCTACTGGAGCCCCCACTGCTGGCTACAGGTGGTTGCAACAGCTAGGCAGGGACTAGCTGCCATGCAGCCTGTCTTGTTTTTTATAGTAATCTGTTAAAGTTACATTGATGTAATATGAGATACAGTGATAATCAATATCAATATTATTTAAAATATTTTTTTATTATAAATTGTTAAAATTACATTAATGTAATATGAGGTACAATGTAATGAATATCAATATTATTTAAAATAAAAAGAAAAATAGAAATTCAAAAATAAATTACAATAAAGCATACCCTGCAATGATCACGAAAATTTACAATAAAGCTTTTTGCAATGATCACGAAAATTTACAATAAAACTCTTTGCTAAGATATCAAATGTATCCGCCACATATTTTGAGGTACCACTTTCACATGAACTCTTTTTTTAAAATATTTTTTGAGATTTTGTTTATGATTTTTAAAAATGCAAAGCAAAATGGTTTTTCAATAAATGTAATAATTGTTAAAGCGGTTTTTCTTTGTATCGTTCTGGTCCACTTTTGGTAGGTGTGTTTGATGTATTTTTGATGATAATGGAATTTATTGTTTTTTATTTATAAAAAAATAAAAGTAAAATTAATAAATTTGTTTTGGAATAATATAATAAGTAAAATATAGATGTGTTTGTGATATTATATTCTGAGTTCCAAACAGTTTCTAATTTTTTTAATTGGGATTTCTGGTGAAAAGTTCAAATTTCAAATATGATTTATTTTTTTATTTTAATATTATAAATGAGAATTTTGAAAGTAGAAATTTGGAAGTGTAAAAAAATCGAAGAATTTTAGAAGTCTCTCGTGAAATGTGATCTAAATATTTCGTTTTTTTAATAATTTTATAGTTTTATAGGGCTTTGGCAATTTCTAAGTATATTTCACCATATAAGAATTGCGGGAATAGATTTAAAAAATAAAAATAATACATGTTTTTTGAAAATCATAGAAAATTAATCTCTTTGCCAAATTTTACCCTTAAAATTTCCTTCAATATAAACATCTAAAGTTTAACTTAAGATATTTAGAATATATTTTTTTCGATAAATAATTTTTACCATCATAAATAGATCATAAAAATTTAATTTAAAAACAATGGGAATTGACTCTAATTTTAATCCCTTTTATATGATTTAAGTATATGTAAATTTTGGTCTTTATTTTTTCAATTCAATTGTGCTAATTTTGTTTAAAATTTAAGAGAAATTTCTTGGAATTGTATGTTTAAGTTGTATCATTTACAAAATCTTAATGCCTCCAAAGCTTTTCAAGATGTCAAATTTATTATGCATTTAAAACTACAATTTAAACAAGCATTACGGGACAACTTACTCCCTACTACTTAAGTTAGAAAATATGTTCGCAATTTTTTTAAAGTAAAATCATTATGTTCAAATTAACTTTAAATCATTTGATCGATCACTTAAATTTGAGTATGAGTTGTAATTTTTGGTAAAGTTAGAGGAAATGGATATTGTAAGAAACTGATAATTTGAAATGCATATGTGTTGAAAAATAATTAGTTTAATATAAATATCTATTTTTCAAAGTTGAACATTATAAATTGTACTATTCAATGCTAAAATAATAGTTGCCAATAGGAAAATATATTATTATATCCTTTCTATGTTATGGAGTAATAAATTGATATCGGAAGTGGATAAATATTGGTGGGTAGTAACCACCAACAATTCTGAACAATTACATTTTTACTCTTACTTATTAAAGTGCTAGGAAACACATATTTAATGGTGAATATCAACTCATAGTAAGTTTATTTATTTACATCTTATTCTTATCCATTTTATTTACAGTGATTGATGGTAAATATGTTATTACCTAAATATGGGTTCCTTCACAGCTTAACAATAAAAATCATCCCACAAATATCTTAAAATCACGACATGAATATTTGAAGGTCCAATCAAATATTTGAAAATATTAAAGTGCCACGAAGTACTGTATATTTAATGATGAATTTCAATTCAAAGTAAGTTTATTTATTTACATTTTATTCTTATCCATCTGTTTTTGCAAAGTCATGCCTAAATTATGATGGTAGTGATTGATGGTAAATATATTTATTATGATGGTAGTGATTGATGGTAAATATGCTATTATCTAAATATGAGTTCCTTCAAAGCTTAACAATAAAAATCACCTCACAAATATCTTAAAATCATGACATGAATATTTCAAGGTCCAATCAAATATTGGAAAATTATTTTTTCTAATAATCTTGAAAAATAAATATCTGCTTTTGGAAATTAAATATTATTAGTTATATTGGTCAATATTAAACTAATAATGATCAATTAATAAATAAAACACATAAATTATAAAATCATGGCAGAAATTATAATCCGAATATATGTGTGTATATATAATAATAATTACACTTTTATAAATATAAACCGTTTAAAGATATAAAACCCAAAAATACATTGTAAACAAAAGTTTATGTATCATGGTTCCAAGCAGTTCTTATAAACCAACTCATAACTCAGCTAGTTCGACGCAATTCGTATTGGTCGAATCTGAATTTTTCAAGTTCCGAGCAGTGAGTACACTCTAATTATCAAGTTTGTGATGAATGGTTGAAGTTTACCATTTTGTATTATTGGCCAAAGATTTTCAAAGGAAAGGAAGATGAGCTGTGAGACGTGTCGAAGCATGCGATTGCGTCCGCAGAGTTGTGAGACGTGCCTAGTGATGCGATATGATATATGTGAGACGTGTCGAAGCATGCGATTTGCGTCAGCAGAGTTGTGAGACGTGCCTAACCATGCGACATATGTAATGCTTTCATACCAAAATTTTATACGTGTCATTACACTCAACTGTAGAAATGCGCATGCTCAGCGTGTTAGCTGCGAAAACATGCAAGAGGGGCTCCTGGCGTTTCAATTTAATTCTCTATTCAAACCTCACTCCAAAAACCCTGTGCTCTATACATCTCATTATCTGGTGCGTTTCGGATTTTAAATTTGTGAAGGTTATTACTATTTGTATTATTTTCTTCTGAACTCCAGTGCGAGGGAATGCCGAAGTTATTAGTAGAACAAATTGGCTTTGTCTTGGCTTTCTCCATCTCAGAATCATTTTACTTTACTTTCTTTGTACAGGGGTGAAGGCAAAGGTGTTCGATAATGGTTTTTTTTTACAAAATTATTTCAATTTTCGAGGGGTGAAGGCAAAGGTGTCAGGATAATGGCTTTTTCCACACAATTATTTCAATTTTTCTATATGGGTGGTAGAGGTAAAGCTTATGGCTTTTTCCACACAATTATTTCAATTTTTCTATATGGGTGGTAGAGGTAAAGCTTTAGATATTGATGCAGTGCATAGTCGTCTCCATGGAATGGGTAGAATTGAAAAAAAAGAAAAGGTATGTATACATGTTTAATTGTTTTTACATTTAGATGTCAAATATTAAAATTGTTTTTACATTTACATGTCAAATACTCATAATTGTTTATTGTTTTTAGAATATTGTTTAATTGTTTCAAATCTAGAATAAATCAAACATTATGTGAATAGTTAAGGTGTTTTATTCTCTATAGAAAAAGAAAAAAGTTAAACTCCGTGCATCAACATCTTCACAGTTCTGCAATTCACAGTTCTGCAATTGCATTTACACCAATAATAATATAATTCTCATTTCAGAACTTTAGGAGTCTCATTTACCAGCATGACATGTGGTCATATACTGCCATTGCATGTTTCAGATTCGATTAATGTCATACTGCGGCTTTGTAACTTAACCATATCTAGAAAACCCCCTACCTGTATGTTGACATAATCCCGCCACCTGTATGTTGACATAATCTGAGGATTTAGAGCATTTTGTTGATTTTGGTTGTTTGTTTGAGTAATTTGCAGAGTGATTTGTCATATATCTTAAATACTCAAAAGACCAGCATATGTGCTTATGCTCTCCAGCATGTGTGCTTCTTCTCACATCGTGCTCTCTTCAAAGCATTTGTGCTTCTTCTCACAACGTGCTATAAGAGATGAAAAGAAGTTCCCACAGCAGGGAACTGACAATAAAATCGTCACATAATATTCATACCACTTGATCCCCAATACTCTTCATAGACTCAAGGCACTCTTCATAGACTCAGCCGAATCCATTAAATTTCTCCGCAATTCTTTTAACATTCATGAATTTCTACATGCTACTGCTATCGCCTTTTTCCTTCACCTTTTTTCTTCAAAGTTTAACCACGAATTAAAACGCACAATTATATTTCAAATCAAGATTGCCCACCAGCATGAAATCAGACCACTGAGAATCGTAGCCCGCTCATCTGCGGCTACATATATCTATATTTTTGTAGAGGTGTTTGTTGCGTTTATTTTGGAACAAGATTGTAAATTGTTTGTTTACTTTCTTAATTAAGATATTATTTGTTTGTTAGAGATGCTTTTATTTTGGTATAAGATTTTAGAATTTCAATTATATAAAAATATTATATCGATAGGAGGATTTGGCCTCTAAAAATATTATATGGATAGGAAGATTTAGCCTCAAGAGAATTTTGTAATGTAGAATCAGAATATTTGTAATAATGGTTACAGATCAAAGTGAGATTTAGAATCAGAATATTTGTAATAATGTTGTAATAATGGTTACAGATCAAAGTGAGATTTAAGTGAGATTTAGAATCAGAATATTTGTAATAATGTTGTAAAACCAAAGTGAGATTTTAAGTGAATGTTGATTTAAGTGAACTTTGTAAAATCAAAGTGAGATTTAAGTGAATATTGTAGAATCAGAATATTTGTAATAATGGTTACAGATTTAAGTGAGATTTAGAATCAGAATATTTGTAATAATGTTGTAAAACCAAAGTGAGATTTGAGTGAATGTTGATGGAATATTTGTAATAATTTTGTAAAATCAAAGTCAGATTTCAGTGAATGTTGTAGAATCAAAGTGAGATTTAAGTGAATATTGTAGAATCAGAGTATTTGTAATAATGGTAACTGTACAAAGGAAAGAAAGATTTAATTTAAGTGAGATATATGTCAATGTAGTTGTCTCCTTTTCTCTTTGACTTTTAGATTAATGATTGCATTTTTGACTTTTAGATTAATGATTGAATTGTGGAAAAAATGAAATTAAGTTATTTTCACCTTTTTATGGTTTGGATTTAATATTAACCAAACAGAACGTTTGTAATATTTTTTTTGAGATTTATGTCAAGTAGTTTTCTCTTTTTTCTCTTTTTGAGATTTAAGTGAAAGTAGTTTTCTCTTTTTTCTCTTTTTGAGATTTAAGTGAATATGGTAGAATTTTTGAGATTTATGTCAAGTAGTTTTCTCTTTTTTCTCTTTTTGAGATTTAAGTGAATATTGTAGAATCAAAATAAATGATTTAAGTGAATATTTTATGGTTTGGATTTAACATTAACCAGACAGAATCAAGTAGTTTTCTCCTTTTTCTCTTTTTGAGATTTTAGTGAATATTGTAGAAAGTAAGATTTATTCTCCTTTTTCTCTTTGAGATTTAAGTGAATATTGTAGAAATAAATCTCCTTTTTCTCTTTTTGAGATTTAAGTGAATATTGTAGAAAGTAACATTTATTTAACATTAACCAAATAGAATGTTTCTAATAATTTTAGATTTATTCTCCTTTTTCTCCTTGAGATTTAAGTGAATATTGTAGAAATAAATCTCCTTTTTCTCTTTTTGATATTTAAGTGAATATTGTAGAAAGTAAGATTTATTTAACATTAACCAAATAGAATGTTTGTAATAATTTTTGACATTTATGTCAATGGAGTTTTCTCCTTTTTCTCTTTTTAAGATTTATGTCAATGGAGTTTTCTCCTTCTCTTTTGACTTTAGATTAATAGACTTTAGATTAATAATTGAATTGTGGAAACCAAATAGAATGTTTGTAATAATTTTTTGAGATTTATGTCAATGTAGTTTTCTCCTTTTTCTCTTTTGTAATAATTTTTTGAGATTTATGTCAATGTAGTTTTCTCCTTTTTCTCTTTTTGAGATTTATTTCAATGGAGTTTTCTCCTTTTTCTCTTTTGACTTTTAGATTAATAATTGAATTGTGGAAAAAAATGAAATTAGGTTATTTTCACCTTTTTATGGTTTGGATTTAACATTAACCAAACAGAATGTTTGTAATAATGTTTTGAGATATATGTCAATGTAGTTTTCTCCTTATGTTTTGAGATATATGTCAATTTTGAGATATATGTCAATGTAGTTTTCTCCTTTTTCTCTTTTTGAGATTTATGTCAATGTATGACAATGTAGTTTTCTCCTTTTTCTCTTTTTGAGATTTATGTCAATGTCCTACAATGTAGTTTTCTTTATCTTTTGACTTTTTAGAGAATTGTGGAAAAAAATGAAATTATGAGAATTGTGGAAAAAAATGAAATTATGTTTTGAGATATATGTCAATGTAGTTTTCTTTCTCCTTTTTTTTCTTTTTGAGATATATGTCAATGTATTTTTCTCCTTTTTCTCTTTTTGAGATTTATGTCAATGTACTACAATGTAGTTTTCTTCTGTTTTATCTTTTGACTTTTTAGAGAATTGTGGAAAAAAATGAAATTATGTTTTGAGATATATGTCAATGTAGTTTTCTCCTTTTTTCTCTTTTTGAGATATATGTCAATGTAGTTTTCTCCTTTTTCTCTTTTTGAGATTTATGTCAATGTACTACAATGTAGTTTTATTCTGTTTTATCTTTTGACTTTTTAGAGAATTGTGGAAAAAAATGAAATTATGTTTTGAGATATATGTCAATGTAGTTTTCTCCTTTTTCTCTTTTTGAGATATATGTCAATGTAGTTTTCTCCTTTTTCTCTTTTTGAGATTTATGTCAATGTATGAAAATGTAGTTTTCTCCTTTTTCTCTTTTTGAGATTCATTCAATGTATGAAAATGTAGTTTTCTCCTTTTTCTCTTTTTGAGATCTATGTCAATGTAAATGTAAGACAATGTAGTTTTCACCTTTTTCTCTTTTTGATGTCAATCTACTACAATGTAGTTTTCTTTTGTTTTATCTTTTGACTCTTTAGAGAATTGTGGAAAAAAATGAAATTAGGTTATTTTCACCTTTTTGGATTTAACATTAATCAAACAGAATGTTTGTAATAATTTTTTGAAATATATGTCAAATGTAGTTTTCTCCTTTTTCTCTTTTTAACATTTATGTTAGTATAGTTTTATGTCAAATGTAGTTTTCTCCTTTGTCATAATATAGTTTTATGTCAAATGTAGTTTTCTCCTTTGAAATATATGTCAAATGTAGTTTTCTACATTTTCACCTTTTTCTCTTTTTGAGATTTATGTCAATGTATGACAATGTAGTTTTCACCTTTTTCTCTTTTTGACCTTTTTCTCTTTTTGAGATTGACATTATGTCAATCTACTACAATGTAGTTTTCTTCTGTTTTATCTTTTGACTTTTTAGAGAAATGTGGAAAAAAATGAAATTAGGTTATTTTCACCTTTTTGGATTTAACATTAATCAAACAGAATGTTTGTAATAATTTTTTGAAATATATGTCAAATGTAGTTTTCTCCTTTTCCTCTTTTTAACATTTATGTTAGTATAGTTTTATGTCAAATGTAGTTTCCTCCTTTGTCATAATATAGTTTTATGTCAAATGTAGTTTTCTCCTTTGAAATATATGTCAAATGTAGTTTTCTCCTTTTTATCTTTTTGTCATTTATGTAGTTTTCTCCTTTTTCTCTTTTTGTCATTTATGTCAGTATAGTTTTATCTCCTTTTTCTCTTTTTAACATTTATGTTAGTATAGTTTTATGTTAAATGTAGTTTTCTCTTTTGTCATAATATAGTTTTATGTCAAATGTAGTTTTCTCCTTTGAAATATAATGTATTTTTCTCTTTTTGTCATTTATGTCAGTATAGTTCTCTTTTTGTCATTTATGTCAATATAGTTTTATGTCAAATGTAGTTTTCTCCTTTGTCATAATATAATTTTATGTCAAATGTAGTTTTTTCCTTTGAAATATATGTCAAATGTAGTTTTCTCCTTTTTCTCTTTTTGACATTTATGTCAGTATAGTTTTATGTCAAATGTAGTTTTCTCCTTTGTCATAATATAGTTTTATGTCAAATGTAGTTTTCTCCTTTGTCATTTATGTCAAATGTAGTTTTCTCCTTTTTCTCTTACACTGACATTTATGTCAGTGTAGTTTTCTCCTTTTTCTCTTTTTGACATTTATGTCAGTATAGTTTTATGTCAAATGTAGTTTTCTCCTTTTCTCCTTTTTCTCTTACACTGACATTTATGTCAGTGTAAAATGTCAGTGTAGTTTTCTCCTTTTTCTCTTTTTGACATTTATGTCAGTATAGTTTTATGTCAAATGTAGTTTTCTCCTTTTTCTCTTACACTGACATTTATGTCAGTGTAAAATGTCAGTGTAGTTTTCTCCTTTTTCTCTTTTGACTTTTACAGAATTGTCACCTTTTAATGTTTGGATTTAACATTTATGTCAGTGTAAAATGTCAGTGTAGTTTTCTCCTTTTTCTCTTTTTGACATTTATACTGAATGTCACCTTTTAATGTTTGGATTTAACATTTATGTCAGTGTAAAATGTCAGTGTAGTTTTCTCCTTTTTCTCTTTTTGACATTTATACTGAATGTCACCTTTTAATGTTTGGATTTAACATTTATGTCAGTGTAAAATGTCAGTGTAGTTTTCTCCTTTTTCTCTTTTTGACATTTATACTGAATGTCAGTATAGTTTTATGTCAAATGTAGTTTTCTCGTTTGTCATAATATAGTTTTATGTCAAATGTAGTTTTCTCCTTTTTTTATTTTGACTTTTACAGAATTGTCATCTTTTAATGTTTGGATTTTTCTCTTTTGACTTTACAGAATTGCCCCCTTTTAATGTTTGGATTTAACATTTATGTGAGCGTAAAATGTCAGTGTAGTTTTCTCCTTTTTCTCTTTTTGACATTTATGTTAGTGTAAAATGTCAGTGTAGTTTTCTCCTTTTGCTCTTTTGACTTTTACAGAATTGTCACCTTTTAATGTTTGGATTTAACATTTATGTCACTGTAAAATGTCAGTGTAGTTTTCTCCTTTTTCTCTTTTTGACATTTATGTCAGTATAGTTTTATGTCAAATGTAGTTTTCTCCTTTTCTCTTTTTGACTTTTATAGAATTGTCACCTTTTAATGTTTGGATTTTTCTCTTTTGACTTTTACAGAATTGTCACCTTTTAATGTTTGGATTTAACATTTATGTCACTGTAAAATGTCAGTGTAGTTTTCTCCTTTTTCTCTTTTTGACATTTATGTCAGTATAGTTTTATGTCAAATGTAGTTTTCTCCTTTTCTCTTTTTGACATTTATGTCAGTATAGTTTTATGTCAAATGTAGTTTTCTCCTTTTCTCTTTTTGACATTTATGTCACTGTAAAATGTCAGTGTAGTTTTCTCCTTTTCTTTTTTGACTTTTAGAGAATTGTCACCTTTTAATGTTTGGATTTAACATTAACCAAACAAAATGTTTGTCATAATTTTTTGAAATATATGTCAATGTAGTTTTGTCCTTTTTATCTTTTTGACATTTATGTCTATGTAGTTTTCTCCTTTAACATTAAACAAACAGAATGTTTTTGATAATTTTTTGAAATATATGTCAAATATAGTTTTCTAGTTTTCTCCTTTAACATTAAATATATGTCAAATGTATTTTTCTAGTGTTCTCCTTTAACATTAACCAAAGAGAATGTTTGTCATAATTTTTTGAAATATATGTCAATGTAGTTTTCTCCTTTTTATCTTTTTGACATTTATGTCAATGTAGTTTTCTCCTTTTTCTCTTTTGACTTTTAGAGAATTGTGGAAAAAATGAAATTAGGTTATTTTCACCTTTTAATGTTTGGATTTAACATTAACCAAAGAGAATGTTTATGGTCTGGATTTACACAGTGGATATTTTAAAGAAAAACCCACGAAAACTAGAAATGCTTATTACAAAGTGGATATTTTAAAGAAAAATCCACGAAAACTTGGAAATGCACATGATATCAGATGAGTGATCATATACATCAATCACTATTGTATTGCCAGTCGTCTGAATCAACACTGTCTGCATCATTTATTCTAAGTTGGTCTATGTCAGGGGTCTTAGAGAACTTCTAAACTGAGATTGCCTGTTACTAATCTTCCATTCATTCTTGAAACAGATGCATCTGATCATACATGGGCTGCAACATTGTTACAAAAACATGGAAAGAAAGAACTTGTATGTGCATATGCTTCTGGTAGTTTTGATATCACAGAGGTCAAGTATCCATCCTCCCATAAAGAAATACTTGCTGTCAAAAGAGGAATCCAAAGGTTCAGATTGTTCTTGAAGAGTGTCAGGTTTTTAGTTGGAACTGATCTGAAGCACATGAAAAGCAATTTGGCTAACAAAAAATTGTTAGAACAAGGAAATACCAGAATTCTAAGATGGGCTCTGTGGCTAGAAGGATTTGATTTTGACATTGTCTATAAATCAGGAGATGAAAACTACCTAGCAGACATGCTGACAAGAGAAGGAGCTCTAGAAATTAAGGACATCAAGATGTTCAGACCTCTGTACAAAGGGGAAAGTTCTTTGAATAAAAGTCCAGTCCAGTCTAGTGTCTGTCAGTCAAAAATTTGTTCAATCTCGATTTGTATCCAGTGCAAATGTGAATTCTGCTGGGATTGTTTTGTTTTAAGAGTTAAATCATTACCAGTAGAAGTCATCCAAATCATTTTGCAGAAGTGGTTTGATTCAGAGACTGGCATGGTAGCTTATCTCAGTGAGTCACCTTATAGGGATAGGCCATGGCATATTTATTATTCACTTTCTAGAGAGCCAAGTCCTATCTGTTTTGGTTTTATCCAACATACAGATTGGACATGGCAAGATTACTTCTCCATCCATCAGAGGGCCAGAATACAGGGTTATGTTAGAGTCATTGCGTATGCAACACAGTTAGATGGTGGAAATAATTGGTGGAGTCCCTGGTTTAAATTGTTTATGTTCAAGTATATGCCTAGGAGTGAGCATATTTATAATTTTAATTTCTGGGAGACCATTAGTACCTTAATGTGGGAGATTCATATTGCTGCTCAATATGACTACACTGTAGAGTTTGAATTTCTTCATTCTGTTTATGGTCTGGATTTAACATTAACCTTTAGAGAATTGTGGAAAAAAATGAAATTAGGTTATTTTCACCTTTTTATGGTTTGGATTTAACATTAACCAAAAAAAATGAAATTAGGTAGCATTAAGCATGGAGACCAGAGAGCGTTAAGCGTAGATCTCTCTAGCTGCCTTATCAATGCATCCAGTAAATGCCCTTACACTAGGAAAGCAGTAAAGGGCTAGGAAGACAGTAAAGAGCTAGCAAGAATATGTTATGCCAGTTGGTTTTGTTATACCTTAGTGCCTCCGCCAAGCAGGTTTCACATCCGCGTGTGTGGTAACTCTCATGACCAAGGGTTGGCCCCCTTCTGCTAACACCTATCTCCTAGCACTTGCGGCCTCTGTGTTGTGGTCATGCGCAATGACATGTGACTGGAGGTAGGGCCATAACCTAGCGCCTTCTGAGCTAGCGCTAATACACTGCATCAAGGGTTATGTATGCAATCCTATGGCATATGGTTGTAGGCGCTGAGACTTTTGGTCAAGGCTAAGCCCTAGCCCTTTGTACCCCTATGCCATGGTCATGTGGTGTGGGGTGTGGCTGAGGGCTATGACTTAGCCCTAGCCCCTTCCCCAAAATGTGTTGTACATAAACTTTTTATATGCCTTTTGCACCATATATATTAAGTAACATAGCATGAGATAGTGGTCGGTCATTGGAATTTTGGCTTGGAGGTGTTGAGTTCGATTCCTGTGGGGTGGCTTGACCCTCAACCAATATTTTTGACTTGTGTGGTGAGGCCACATGGCTGCCTCCCATTGTCCCACATGGCTCCCTGCTATTGGTCCACCTAATACACACCATCCACCAATGGAAAACCTACAAAACTTTGACCAATGGATAGAGTCCAAGTGGCACTCTACCACTGGCCCTCAAAATCCCAAAAAACACAGTCAAACTGCCCAATTTTCCATTTCTTTTTCCCTGTTTGGTTAAACGGTCGGCGGAAGATAACATGCGCATCTGATGTCAGATTGAGGTGAAACGAACATAGTTGGATTCAAAAAAGATGAACACTTCAATTTGGCACTAGTTGAAACAAGCTCTAGGCACTTTAATTTCCGAGTATAAATTTTATCACCTGATCACACCTCCCCATTAGGAACCTTTTGACTGTCATAGGGGTCACATGCAAATTTTTCAATGCGTTCCTAAGACAACGGGTCCTTAACTTTGCGAACTCATCTTGTTTGACTTCACTAACTTGTCAAAAGGACATCACTTTTCAACAAGCCTTTAGCAAATAAGTCATATCACCTAAGGGCCTCGAAATGACCAAATCTGGAACTTGCTAGTCCCATCCATTTTTCTTTGATATTGTCCCTACCCTCCTGCATTATTGGATTAGTACCTACCGTGTAGGAAACAGGTAGCAAGGAAGGCTACTCTCTCAGTGGTGGCCTCCCTCATTGAATCAATGAAGTATTATAGTTGTTCAGCTAGTTACCCAACTCCTTGATTGGGTTGGGACATAAATATGGAATACTTCAACCTAGAAAACATCAATTAGTGGATTCTTGTTATTGCTCTCTACATTGATGGGGATAATTTGAGTGTTACAAAGGCCATTTATGTGTGGATTCATTTATTTATGTTGCAATAATTTTGTGTGGAGATTTTCTTGTATGTAGCTTTTCATATGCAGAAATATCCATACACTGTTCGTCCCTCTTCACTTGGTCCAAGTCCACATTGTCGAGCAACACAGTGCTAGATGGTATCACAACTTTCATTACATGGTTAGCACAAAAAAAGAAATTCAGCAACTCTCATTGGTCACCATAATACCATTGTAACAACTACATATCCATTTGAATGGAAAGAAGCATACTTATTAAGTTAGTGTATTCTCGTGAATATATTGGAATTCTCACTTAACTGAAATTCTGACAATTGCAAAAAAAAAAAACGATGACATCCATTATAATGTTGTCAGTTCTCATGAGACTAATGGCAATGCCATTGAAATTATTCTCAATCGGGCTTGCACTTATGGTAATATGCTACCCAAGAAATAAATTATGTAGGAATGTCTCATGCTTGCTCTGAATCACGATACCCAATGAAATGAAATGCTAGATATTACATAAAACTATTGTATTATGTATTACATAAAAAAGTATTTATTCATATAATTTACACATCATGTTAGTGATAAAGCCACTAGTTCTACCAACCAAAAAATGTGGAAGAAACACAAGTGGGGAAGGACCTCCACCTTCCCCACTCCCTTTCCCTATCATTCAAACTTATGGTTTTTCAACAAAACTAGAGTTCAGATAATCGGCTTAGGCAACAAACCATGACCTTCATGTTGAAGTGTGTATTTCCGTACCTTTAGCTTGTTTGGACCTTACCCTTCACCTTGTAAGTCAATTATCATGTTCGATCTTGTAGCTACATTGAAGGCTTCATTGATTGCCTCCAGGATGGCCTTCCTGTTATATCTCACTCCAGTTGGATTGACACCATAATTGATAAAATAGAATAAGTGACCATTTGACGAGACCTACACACCACCAACAAACTAAAAACTTAAGAAGAACTCATCTCCATTGTTCAAATTGTAGAAAATTAAATGTCCTATCTCCATTTGTTACTTTGGCATTGTCAATACTCGAAACTATCGCCAGCGATCTCGATGACCATCCATTCATATATACAACTTTTTATAATGAGAAGTGCTTCCTGGTTTGCATTGGGTTTTTCTAGTATGTGACATAAAAACCAACGATTGTTTTTGTTTGAATGAATGTATATATTGCAAAATTCATTGTAATGAAATAATTTTGATCTTTCAAGACCAAGAAGCAGTTGATTTTGATCCAACATGCTAACCCATAGCTTTAGTACTAGATCTATGTGCATATAAAGAACATCAATATTTCACAATGATTATTGTCATCATAATCATAACTTGAAGTCTCAAACACGTGATTATCTCTTAATATTTATTGATCTAGGATGATAAAAAATTAATTTTAACAAAGTTATGTTTATTATCTAAATGGTCATTGAAGCTAAACCATGCCCATGAGTTTTTCTACCATCACACCTTCCATCAATTAAATCCACAAGTGATATGAATATATTTCAAACATTGTGCAAAAGTATAGATTGTGTGGAAGTTCACTGTGTCGAGGTCATTTTGTGGAGGACTTATGCACAATGAACTTCTACATAAGAGTCATCTAACGATTTTACTATGTCATAGTCATGCATTTCTGTTTTTAGTTTACACAAACATTACTTGGAACAATTCAACATTTGATCTTAGATGACTGTAGAGAAATGTAGTTGCATATTGTAGAGATAGGAAGCTATATCAAAAATGATGTAGAGAAACACTAGGTAGTAGTTGGGGCAATGGTCATAATAATTAAAAAAATAAAGGAATTTTATGCAAAAACATTACCCAACATTGAGTGTTCCAGGAGGATCCATGAATACAAGTGGCGGTGAAAATAGCTAAAAAAATTAAAGTCTTTAGACGGAAGCGAAACCAAGACCCAATCATAGTGCTCATCACCCTGATTGCAACGGTGTGAATGTCACTCAAATCCGACTTCGTATGCTACAGTTTTGGCTGGTCAAATCTCAGGTAAAACTTGGCCAAGTAGCAGTCTAACAAGGAAATAATTTCGCAACAACCCGACACGTGGAATCCAGCCACAGAAATGGGAAAATTTGTCGAATCGGTAATTTGTCTAATATTCCTTATTTTCTGACAAGAAAATTCGAACCATTGTGTTTAAAAAAAATAAAAATACAATTATAATTGGGGTGGCGGGCTACCAACCATGCCACCCTACAGTTGTGTTATATTGTATATAGTGGGTGGGAAGGCCACCCCCAGTGGACCAACCCAACCCCCGCCGGAACCATATATATTAAACCACAAACATAACCGTTCAAATTGTGTGTTGACCGTGTGAACCACACATTGCCACTATTGAAAAAACTGTCATCTTTTATGGTAGGTGGGGTGTTTGAAATCAAAACCTTTTTCGACCTAAATGGCTTTGCCACCAATAGGCTATGGGCTCGGCCTTTCATGGCTCCGCAATTCACCTATACGTAAACCTCTCAAACACATTCAGACAAGGCAGGGCAATGAAGGACGAGCGGAACCTTCAGAAACCCTAGGGTGTGGAACCCTAAGTGTGGCTATCAATCAGATGCTGAAAAGATTCCCTTAGAGGATCAGAGGTGCCACTGTCAGAATTGGGCAAGTTTATAATCGATTTTTCACATTTTTGCGCCAAGAATCCATTTGTGTTCATTTCTCCAGTCGAGCTCTCGATTTTCAAGCCATCATCTAGATTGGAGGCATAAGGGTCATTTTTTTGTAAAGTTGCTTGTAACTAATTTTTTTGATGTCACTTAATAAAAGAAGGCCTCCCCTCTATTGAGCAGGGCTCAGAGATGTAGCACACATTGGGTGAACTCCTTAATCAAATCGTTGTGTCTTTTCTCTCATGTTTTATTATGACTTATACTTCTTTTCATGTGGTTTAAGTTACTTGGCTAATATGCTCTTTTATATGCAATTCTAAATTCATCCTTGAATTTAAAATATCTCGATCAAGTTTGGTATCAGAGAAAGTCTTCTTGATGCAAGTTGCATGACTAAATCCTAATCATTTACAAGCTCCAAAGAGGTAAAGGAAAAATTAAATCCTTTGATCCCGAAGTGGGATGTGCACCACGAAGACGAAAAATGGTAGATGAGGAAGCTTGATATAAGGAAGATAGAAATTATCGTAAGGATTTCTTCACCATGGGAGAGAAAGTTGACAAGCTATTTTCAGAATATGAGAAGAAAATCAAGCTTGAGAAGAAAGAGTCAGATGATCATGCATTGGCAAATCATGGAGGCAGAGGAGAAGAGTCTCCTCCCTCTCCATCTTATAGTGATAGTTCTTCTTCTTCTTATTCTCATCATTCTAATAGGCATCATAGGAATACATCTAAGAAGCCATTTTTTAAGCTAGATATAAAGGGTGGTTTTCCCACATATAATAGATAATGTAATGCAAAGAAACTAAACAATTGGATTAGACAAATCAAGGTTTATTGCTAGATTCAATAGATTAAGGAAGATGAGACAAAGATCCAATTAGCATCCCTTCATCTGAGTGGCACCACTCACATCTGGTGTGAGAGAAAGTTGCAGAAAGGTGACAAAAACTTGGGTAATATCCTTTCTTCTTGGTCCAATTTTGTTGCTTCATTAAAAGATCAGTTTTATCCTTTGGGTTATCGATAAAAGGCTTCAATGGAATGGAAATATTTAAGGCAAGGAAAGCTTCAAAATTTACAAAGCTTCAAAGAAGAGTTCAGAAAACAAGAATTGAATTTGGGCATTTCAATTGATTCACTCGAAACTGTAATGAATTACATTGGTGCTTTACATAGTTACATAAGACATTTTTTGTTATTATTTGATCCTACTATTATTGATGCAGCTAGTCTGAAGGCCATCCACCTTAAAATAAGGGGAAAGAATTATAAAGAAGAGTAGCCAAAGAAATCATGTTTTAAACCTCATAATGGAAAGTTCAAAGGAAAAGGCAAGGGAAAAGACAAGAAGCTAGCTACAACCAAGAAGGAGGAAGGAGCAAAGCCATCTTCCACTCATTGCAAGAAGGAAGGCCATGATGATGAACATTGTTGGAAATTGCATTCGGGGTTGAGACCAAAGAGATTTGGTGGAAAGGGCAAGCAAAAGATAGTGTCAATCATGCAATAGGACCTTGGATTCGATTCCGGTGATGAGAGATTGATCATAGGAGTGGGAACACAAGGTACTCTTTCTCTTCATGATAATGAAATTTTAAATCACATTCAAGTACAAGTTCTTTAAATGAGCCTCTTGTTAATGAATGAAAGATAATTGAATTGTTCCAAATTAGAGTCATAATGAAACATACTAAAGTGGAAACCTTGTTTGATCTGAGCTCACAAGAAAATTTTATTTCAGAATCCTTGGTTAATAATTTAGGATTAGAGAGCAAGACTCAAATGAAACCATACTCACTTGGTTGGGTGTGTGATAAAGAAAAATTACATGTAACCAAGCAATGTAGAGCTATATTTACCATTGCATTCAAACTAGTTGATGAGGTTGATCTTGATGTTGTACCCTTGGATATCTGTGATATTGTATTGAGGAGTCCAGATTAATATGACATGAAAGTAGTTTTCTTTCACCATGAAAAGAAGTATCACCTCACGAAAGATGAGGCAGAATACATTGTTAGAGATGATCGCACCAAAGTCAGTGCTAGTCTTGTAAGTGCAAGTCAGATCAAGAGATTGTTTAATTCTAGCAAAGGGTGTATGCTCACGGTTGTGAGAGAAAAATATGCCACGACATTTGAAGCTTTCCAATGTTATGATCCCACTTGTAAAAAGGAATTTTATGAAATTGTTTCCAACTATGACGGGATTTTTCAGGAACCAAGTGGGTTGCCTCTAAAGCATGAGATCCAACACGAGATTCACTTGTAGTAGGATGCTCCTTGACCAAACATTGGTATGTACAAGTAGTTAGCTATTGCGATAGAGGAAATAAATAAGAAGGTACAAGAATTTTTTGAATGAAGGGATCATAATACTGAGTTCTTCTCCATGCAGCTCACTGATCATGTTGGTGCCAAAAAAGGATAGCACATGGAGGATGTGCATAGAATACAAAGAACTCAACAAAATAATGGTGAAGTATTGGTACCCTCTCCCTCACATTGATTATTTGTTAGATCAATTGAAAAATGTTATTTATTTCATAAAACTAGACTTTCTCAGTGGTTATCATGAGGTTAGGGTTGCAAAATAGGATGTATGGAAGATTGCATTGAAGATGAAACGGGGGTTGTTTGAATGATTGGTCATGCCATTCCGACTGTGCAATGCTCCGACCACATTCATGAGGGTGATGAATGATATTTTTTAGTTATTTTCTTAATGATTTTGTACTTGTGTATCTTGATGGCATTCTTCTTTACAATAGGACATAGGATGATCATGTGTGTCATGTTAAAAAAATTCTTGATGTATTGCAAAAAGAAACATTGTATGTCAAAATTTCTAAATGTGAGTTTGGGAAGACCTCTTTGGTTTTCTTAGGTCACGTTGTTGGAGGTGGAAAATTAAATATAAACCCTTCTAAAAGTGATGTGATTGTAAAGTGGCCTAAACCCACCAATTTTATAGAGGTTTGCAAGTTTTTTGGTGCAATACAATATTGGAGAAGTCTCATTTCCAACTTATCCATCATTTCATCCCCCTTACATGCATTGATGAGTGTGAAGCAAACCTTTCAATGGGGAGGAAAGTAAAAGAGAGCCTTGGATGCACTGAAAGAGAAGATCAGCACCACACCAATTTTGGCCTTGCCAGACCTTCAACAACGTTTCGAGATTGAGACCGATGCCAACAGATATGCCATGGGAGCAGTATTGATGCAAAAAATAAAACCTATATGTTACCATTCAGAAACATTCTCCCAAGTTGTTTTGGACTGTCCGACATACGACAAGGAGCTGTATGCCTTTGTTCAAAGCATGAAGAAGTGGAAGCACTATTTGATTGGCAAGGAGACCATCATTCACACAGATCACCAACGCTTGCAGTACCTTCAGTCGTAGACCAAGCTTCAACAGGCACGTCATCTCATATGGATGGGATTCCTTCAACAGTTTCACTTGGTAATAAAATACAAGAAGGGCACTAGCAACAAAGTGGCAGATATGCTTTCTCACCCTCCTATTTCTGCATCTATAGTTTTGGAAAATGCCTCTTTATCTTTTCAAATTTATGTTGAATAGTATGTTGATGATGATGATTTTAAGGAGATTTATGCAAAGATGGCTCATGGATGGCAGCTGGATAATTACCATTTGCAGGAAAAGTTATTGTATCACCTTGAAAAACTCTGTATCCCCACCAATGAATGAATACATGTAATCAGAGGATCACATACCTGTCTTGTGTTAGGTCATTTTGGTGTAGGGAAAACTTTGTGTCATTTGTTTGTGTTATTGGCCTCACATGAAAAATGTTGTGACTGGATATGTGAAGGCATGTGTGTTATTTTTAGTTAGCAAGCCCACTAATAGAAAATTAGAGTTCTACACACCACTCCATGTTCCGAGTCGTCCATGGGAAAGTGTGTCGATGGATTTTGTAGGTACTTTTCCTTTGTCTAGGAGAGGTCATGACTATTTGTATGTTTTCGTGGATTGATTTAGAAAAATTTGTGTATTAATGCCTTGTAAAAAGAAGGTCACTAGAGAGAAGACTACTCATCTCTTGTTCCAATTTGTATGGGTCCACTTTGGGCTACACACATCCTTCGTGTCTGATTAAGACTCTCATTTTCTTGGAGAGTTTTGGACGCGTTTTTGGAGAATGATGGAAACCAAGTTGGAGAGGAGCAGGACATTTTATCCGTAGACCAACGTAAAAACAGAGGTTGTCAATCCCAAACTCATACACTTACTCTGAGGATATTATGGAAAGCATCACGAGTTGTGGGATGAGAAACTTCCTTATGTATAGCATGCATACAGCCGAGCAGTGCATTCATCCATGCAGAGCTCACCATTCAAGACATGCTTTGGTTATTTACTAAAGGATCCCTTAGACATGGTGTTTGGGATAGATTAAAATTCCAGTGGGCAAGATCATAGGGACAAAGCATGAAATTTCATTCATCGAATTTAGTTAATTCACCAGGTAGTGCAGGAGCAGTTCGAGAAGAGTCAAGCTTAATACAAAGCCCGAGATGGCAAGCACTGAGTTGATCAACAGTTTCAGGTTGGAGACAAATTATGGCTCCACATCAACAAAGACACAATGAAATGGGAAGGAAATGAGTTGTGACCAACCTGATATCGCCCATTCACCCTATCAGAGAAGATTGGAGACAATGCTTTTCGTCTCGATTTTACAGCATACATGCAGATTTACTTAGTGGTGAATGTTGAAAACTTGAAGCTTTATGAGCCTTTGTTGATCATGGAAATTGAAGAGGTTGGATAGGTTTATACAGTGGATTATTTTTCACCTAAATACTTGGACAAGCTACTAGAGGACATCATTCTCCACATGAAATCCAGGACTTCATGACAAGGATATGTGGAGTACCTTCATATTGGCTTCAAAGGAATGCATCCAAGTAAGGCTCGATGGTTAGAAAAAGGAGAATGAGGAAGAAATTCCCTCACTTTCCAATTTATTGATAAAGCTTTTGGCGGTCCAAAATCTTTTTAGTGGGGACGAATGATCCAGGAATACAAGTGGCCTTGAAAATAGCTCAAAAATTAAAACATTCATATGGAAGTGAAACTAAAACTTTGATCGTATCACTCGTCGCCCTAATTCCAACAATGCAAACGACACTCAAGTCCGAGTTCGTATGCTCAAGTTATTGTTGGTCTAAGTTCATGTCAAACTTGGCCAAGTGGCAGTCTTAATGAGGCAACAGTTTGGCTACGATCCAATGCATATAATCTGGCCACTAGAATGGGTGAATTTTTTGAATTGTTAATTTTTATAATATCTCTTATTTTCCAGTGGGAATATTCGAACCATTGTATTTAAACAAATACAAAAGAAAATTATAGTTGGGCTGGTGGTCCATTAACCCCACCACCCCACAAATATGTTATATTGTATATAGTGGGTGGAGAGGCCACCCCCGAAAGACCCACCCAGCCCCCTTCGGAACCATATATATTAAACCACAAACATAATCATTCAAACCATGTATTGACTGCGTAAACCACATTTTGTCGCTACTAAAAAATTAGTCGACTATTATGGGAGGCCGAGGTTTCAAAACCAAAATCTTCACCGACCTAGATGGCTCTGCCGCAAACAATCCATGGGATCGACCTTTAGTGGCTCCTCCACTCACCTATACTTAAACCTCTCAGACACATTCGTACAAGGCAGAGTAGCGGAGGACAGGCGAGACCCTAATAGACCCCAGGCTGTGGAACCCTGAGTAAGGGTATGAATCAGATGCTAAAATGATTCCCTTAGAGGGCTAGAGGTGTCACTGTAAGATTTGGTAAAGTGTATTGTCGATTTTTCATGTTTTCACACTAGGAATTCATCTGTGTTATCCATTTCTCCAACAGAGCTCTCCATTTTTAGGCCATCATCTGAATTGGAGGCATGAGGGTCACTTTTTTGTAAAGTTGTTTGTAACTAATTTATTTGATGCCACTTAATAAAGGAAGGCCTTCCCACTCTTGAGTAGGGCCTAGAAACATAGAACACATTGGGTGAACTCCATAATCAAATCATTGTGTCTATGATCTCATCTTTGCTTATGATTTCTGCTTCTTTTCATGTGGTTTGAGTTTCATATTTAAGATTTCTGGGATTCTTAGTTGCTTGTAATGTCTTTTCCGAACTCATCCCATCCATGTTGATTTGAAGATCGATGTTTTGAGTCCTCAATTGATGCTCATCAACACGATCAAAGTATGTGGAAAACTGATCAACACATGGTGTATGATAAATATGGATTGCATGGTGTGGTCTAAGTTACTTGATTAGTATGCTCTTTTATATGAAATTCTGAGCTCGTCTTTGAAGTTAAAAGATCTGGATCACTGAGACACCACTTAATCATAGATAACCCAGTTATAACAGAAATGATGTAGAGAAGCAGTAGGCATTAATTTTGTAGAGCTTCATGGTAACTAATCAAATGTGTTCATTTGTAATGGGTTTCCCCTCATATATCTCCTAGTGATTTCCTCTCCAATCTGATTTTTCATAAACTAGAAAGTAAAGAAATGCATATCTTTAATAATAATCTCTTGGATCAACATTGCTTTGTGATCGAAGTAAAACAGAGTATTATTTAAGACTATAAATCAAATAGTTTGCAGAGATTACGATTACGATCAATGGCAGTAAATGTGTCCGACAAAAAATGAAATTGAATTGTCGATGCCATTCTTGTTAAGATCAAAAGAAAAATTTAGGTGATGCTTTTTACCATGATAGTTGACAGCTTTCCTTTCAAATCGAGATAATTGAATGGTTGAGATTGCATATTTAATTGTTCTAGTGGCGTTTTTTCCTAGATGGAAAATCCTACCTGATGCAATTAAAGTAGTGCGTAACTTATAACAGAGAACAACCAAATGGTAAGTTGTTAAATATTAAATCCATACAGGTGAAAATAGTTTTAATTAGAGGAGGAATGACCTGTTATAGAGTTTTTTGAACCCAACGTTTCACACTGCCAAGTGAGTCCATCATCAGGGGATGCGACAATAGCCGACCTAGTTTTTCACATCCTTCCTTAAAATAAAAATGGCCGACCTAGTTTTTCACATCCTTCCTTAAATAACCTATATATATAACCTAAACATGACTCATGGATATATCATTAAGGTTTGAAGATTATCTATTGTCGTATCCCCTGATGATGGACTCACTTGGCAGTCTGAAACGTTGGGTTCAAAAAACTCTATAATAGGTCATTCCTCCTCTAATTAAAAATGGTAAGTTGTTCTGAACTAAAATCTTCCTTCTCTCCAATGTACCTCCACATTTTGCAGTGAACATAAAGTGATTTACACCCTTATCTTTCGTATTAAATGGTCATATTGATGGAATAATTACGGTACGAAGAAACAACCATCGACTATTAATTAAATAGTAACTAAAAAATGTTCCCTCTAATTATAAGACAAAGAATTCTATTCCTAATATAGTATACGATATATTATTAGTTCTTTAATTATAAGATTTATAAGATTAATATGCATAGTCGATGTAGAATAGATTTCATGAAAAGATTTGGTAGACTTGTGTGGAGTTTTCACTATGCGAAATAGCAAATCTCCACACACATATTTTGTTTTATAAGAAATCAAGGTAATGACCATATCTTGATTTATAACCAATTACACAATGTTATATGAAAATTGACATTGACACATAGACATTAATACCATTGTTCCTTAATATGGATATTAAAACTTGAAAAGTTGATGTGAAAATGCAATTCCAAGAACCCATTAATTAATGGTTTAAGCACTCAGAATTAAGTCAAAATATCATCCCAAAAGCATTACCTATTATCATTTTCTTTCCATTGCTACACTTCCATATTAGATGTGGACATAGATAGGAACGTATTTCACAAGGAATGCTTCCTCCCATGACATTTGGGACCCACATCAATTAGTAATAGCTTAGGTCCAATGATTAGACGAAAGGTGTTATTGAGCGCAGAGGTAGTGATAAGGAGGAATTTGTACAAAGATGGTTGTGTAGAGGAAGTTCTGGGGAAGTGGTTGTGTAGAGGAAGTGCAGAGAACAAATGCTTGTGTGGAGAGTTTTCACTGTGCAGAAAGCGTGTTGGGAGAATCAATTAATTAGTAATAGAGACTGAGATTATTCTACATGAGACATACACTTAGCTATATCTTATTATTATTAAGTATACAAAACATCCTTGGTTGATGGCTAACCAACTTAGGTTATGTTTCTTATGGTTTTATAGAAAACTCAAGACTATCAAACATATTAAATTTTGAGAAAAAGACTATCAAACATATTAAAATTTGAAAAGAAAAAAAAGACTATCGAAGGAGAAAAATTTCGGGAATATAAAAATGAAATCTGACAATTACATTATTTTTTATAGTAAACTGTTAAAGTTACGTTGATGTAATATGAGATACAATGATAATCAATATCAATATTATTTAAAATATATTTTTGACTATAAATTGTTAAAATTACATTAATATGAGGTACAATGATAATCAATATCAATATTACTTAAAATAAAAAGAAAAATAAAAATTCAAAAATAAATTACAATAAAGCATACCCTGCAATGATCACGAAAATTTACAATAAAACTCTTTACTAAGATATCAAATGTATCCGCCACATATTTTGAGGTACCACTTTCACATGAAATCTTTTCTTGAAAATATTTTTTTGAGATTTTGTTTATGATTTTTAAAAATGCAAAGTAAAATGGTTTTTTAATAAATGGAATAATTGTTAAAGCGGTTTTTCTTTGTATCGTTCTGCTCCACTTTTGGTAGGTGTGTTTGATGTATATATTTTTCATGATAATGGAATTTATTGTTTTTTATTTATAAAAAAAATAAAAGTAAAATTAATAAATGTGTTGGTGAATAATATTAATAAGTAAAAATAATAGATGTGTTGGTGAATAATTATATTTCTGGGTTTGAAACATGTTTATCAATTTTTTTTAATGTGATTTTTAGCGAAAATGTTTCAAATAATCAAAAATGTATTTTATTTTCATTTATAATAATTATAAAAATGAGAATTTTAAAGATAGAAAATTTATTTATTTGGAAGTGTAAAAAAATCGAAGAATTTTAAAAGTCTTTAGTGAAATGTGATCTAAATATTTAGTTTTTTAATAATTTTATAGTTTTATAGGGCTTTCGCAATTTCTAGGTATATTTTATCATATAAGACTTGCGTAAATAGATTCTAAAAAATAAAAATAAAATGTAATACATGTTTTTTGAAAATCATAGAAAATTAATCTCTTTGCCAAATTTTACCCTTAAAATTTCCTTCAATATAAACATCTAAAGTTAACTTAAGATATTTAGAATATATTTTTATCGATAAATAAAATTTTTACCATCATAAATAGATCAAAAAAAATTAATTTAAAACACAATGGGAATTGACTCTAATTTTAATCCCTTTTATATGATTTAAGTATATGTAAATTTCGGTCTTTATCTTGTCAATTTTGCTAATTTTGTTTAAAATTCAGGAGAATTTCTTGGAATTACATGTTTAAGTTGTATCATTTACAAAATCTTAATGCCTCCAAAGCTTTTCAAGATGTCAAATTTATTTATGCATTTAAAACTACAATTTAAACAAGCATTATGGGACAACTTACTCCCTACTACTTAAGTTAGAAAATATGTTCGCAATTCTTTTTAAAGTAAAATCATTATGTTCAAATTAACTTGAAATCATTTGATCGGTCACTTAAATTTGAGTATGAGTTGTAATTTTTGGCAAAGTTAGAGGAAATGGATATTGTAAGAAACTGATAATTTGAAATGCATATGTGTTGAAAAATAATTATTTTAATAATATTGTAAAATAAATATCTATTTTTCAAAGTCGAACATTATAATTCAATGCTAAAATAATAGTTGTCAATAAGAAAATATATTATTATATCCTTTCTATGTTATGGAGTAATAATTGATATCGGAAGTGGATAAATATTGGTGGATAGTAACCACCAACAATTCTAAACAATTACATTTTTACTCTTACTTATTAAAGTGCTAGGAAACACATATTTAATGGTGAATATCAACTCATAGTAAGTTTATTTATTTACATCTTATTCTTATCCATTTTACTTACAGTGATTGATGGTAAATATGTTATTACCTAAATATGGGTTCCTTCAAAGCTTAACAATAAAAATCACCCCACAAATATCTTAAAATCACGACATGAATATTTGAAGGTCCAATCAAATATTTGAAAATATTAAAGTGCTAGGAAGAACTGTATATTTAATGATGAATTTCAATTCAAAGTAAGTTTATTTATTTACATCTTATTCTTATCCATTTTTTTTTGCAAAATCATGCCTAAATTATGATGGTAGTGATTGATGGTAAATATGTTATTATCTAAATATGAGTTCCTTCAAAGCTTAACAATAAAAATCACCCCACAAATATCTTAAAATCATGACATGAATATTTCAAGGTCCAATCAAATATTGGAAAATTATTTTTTCTAATAATCTTGAAAAATAAATATCTGCTTTTGGAAATTAAACATTATTAGTTATATTAGTCAATATTAAACTAATAATGATCAATTAATAAATAAAACACTATTGATCAATTAATAAATAAAACACATAAATTATATTGTCAGAAATTATAATCTGAAAAAAAAAAGAAAGATAATAATATATATATATAATAATAATTACACTTTTATAAATATAAACCGTTTAAAAACCTAAAACCCAAAAATACATTCTATACAAAAGTTTAATAATAATAATAATTACACTTTCATAAATATAAACCGTTTAAAGACATAAAACCCAAAAATACATTCTATACAAAAGTTTATGTATCATGGTTCCAAGCAGTTCTTATAAACCAACTCATAACTCAGCTAGTTCGATGCAATTCGTATTGGTCGAATCTGAATTTTTCAAGTTCCGAGCAGTGAGTACACTCTAATTATCAAGTTTATGATGAATGGTTGAAGTTTACCATTTTGTATTATTGGCCAAAGATTTTCTAAGATTTTCTAAGTTTACCATTTTGTATTTATGGTTGAAGACGTGTCGAAGCATGCGATTGCGTCCGCAGAGTTGTGAGACGTGCCTAGTGATGCGATGTATGTGAGACTTGTCGAAGCATGCGATTTGAGTCAGCAGAGTTGTGAGACGTGCCTAATCATGCGACATATGTCAATACACTCAACTGTAGAAATGCGCATGCAAGGAATGTGTCGCACTGCTCAGCGTGTTAGCTGCGAGTGTCGCACTGCTCAGCGTGGTAGCTGCGAAAACATGCAAGAGGGGCTCCTGGCGTTTCAATTTATTTCTCTATTCAAACCTCACTCCAAAAACCTGTGCTCTATACATCTCATTATCTGGTGCGTTTCGGATTTGAAATTTGTGAAGGTTATTACTGTTTGTATTCTTTTCTTCTGAACTCCAGTGCCAGGGAATGCCGAAGTTATTAGTAGAACAAATTGGATTTGTCTTGGCTTTCTCCATCTCAGAATCATTTTACTTTACTTTCTTTGTACAGGGGTGAAGGCAAAGGTGTTGGATAATGGTTTTCTCTACAAAATTATTTCAATTTCTCGAGGGGTGAAGGCAAAGGTGTCGGATAATGGCTTTTTCCACACAATTATTTCAATTTTTCTATATGGATGGTAGAGGTAAAGCTCTAGATATTGATGCAGTGCATAGTCGTCTCCATGGAATAGGTAGAATTGGAAAAAAAGAAATGGTATGTATACATGTTTAATTGTTTTTACATTTACATGTCAAATATTAAAATTGTTTTTACGTTTATATGTCAAATATTCATAATTGTTGATTGTTTATAGAATATTGTTTAATTGTTTCAAATCTAGAATAAATCAAACATTATGTGAATAGTTAAGGTGTTTTATTCTCTATAGAAAAAGAAAAAAGTTAAACTCCGTGCATCAACATCTTCACAGTTCTAAAATTGCATTTACACCAAAAAAAAATAATATAATTCTCATTTCAGAACTTTAGGAGTCTCATTTACCAGCATGACATGTGGTCATATACTCCCATTGCATGTTTCAGATTCGATTAATGTCACACTGCGGCTTTGTAACTTAACCATATCTAGAAAACCCCCTACCTGTATGTTGACAGAATCCGCCCACCTGTATGTTGACATAATCTGAGGGTTTAGAGCATTTTGTTGATTTTGGTTGTTTGTTTGAGTAATTTGCAGAGTGATTTTTCATATATCTTAAATACTCAAAAGACCAGCATGTGTGCCTATTCTGACATCGTGCTCTCTTCAAAGCATTTGTGCTTCTTCTCACAACGTGCTATAAAAGGTGAAAACAATTTCCCACAGCAGGGAACTGACAATAAAATCGTCACATAATATTCATACCATTTGATCCCCAATACTCTTCATAGACTCAGGCACTCTTCATAGACTCAGCCGAATCCATTAAATTGCTCCGCAATTCTTTTAACATTCATGAATTTCTACATGCTACTGCTATCCCCTTTTTCCTTCACCTCTTTCCTTCAAAGTTTAACCACGAATTAAAACGCACAATTATATTTCAAATCAAGATTGCCCACCAGCATGAAATCAGACCACTGAGAATCGTACCCCGCTCATCTGCGGCTACATATATCTATATTTTTGTAGAGGTGTTTGTTGCGTTTATTTTGGAACAAGATTGTAAATTGTTTGTTCACTTTTTTAATTAATATATTATTTGTTTGTTAGAGATGCTTTTATTTTGGTATAAGATTTTAGAATTTCAATTATATAAAAATATTATATCGATAGGAGGATTTGGCCTCTAAAAATATTATATGGATAGGAAGATTTATCCTCCAGAGAATTTTGTAATGTAGAATCAGAATATTTGTAATAATGGTTACAGATCAAAGTGAGATTTACAATCAGAATATTTGTAATAATGTTGTAAAACCAAAGTGAGATTAAAGTGAATGTTGATTTAAGTGAACGTTTTGGAATCAAAGTGAGATTTAAATGAATATTGTAGAATCAGAATAAGTGAGATCTAGAATGAGAATATTTGTAATAATGTTGTAAAACCAAAGTGAGATTTAAGTGAGATTTAGAATCAGAATATTTGTAATAATGTTAAAAAACCAAAGTGAGATTTAAGTGAATGTTGTAGAATCAGAGTGAGATTTAAGTGAATATTGTAGAATCAGAGTATTTGTAATAATGGTAACGGTACAAAGGAAAGAAAGATTTAATTTAAGTGAGATTTATGTCAATGTAGTTGTCTCCTTTTCTCTTTGACTTTTATATTAATGATTGAATTTTTGACTTTTAGATCAATAATTGAATTGTGGAAAAAATGAAATTAAGCTATTTTCACCTTGGTTTGGATTTAACATTAACCAAACAGAATGTTTGTAATAATTTTTGAGATTCACTTTTTCTCTTTGAAATTTAAGTGAATATTCTAGAATCAGAATAAAAGATTGGTTTGGATTTAACATTAACTAAACAGAATGTTCATTCTGTAATAATTTTTGAGATTCACTTTTTCTCTTTTTGAAATTTAAGTGAATATTCTAGAACCAGAATAAAAGATTGGTTTGGATTTAACATTAACCAAACAGAATGTTTGTAATAATTTTTGAGATTCATGTTAAGTAGTTTTCTCCTTTTTCTCTTTTTGAGATTTAAGTGAATATTGTAGAATGAGAATAAAAGATTTTAAGTGAATATTTTATGGTTTGGATTTAACATTAACCAAACAGAATGTGAATATTCTAGAATCAGAATAAAAGATTGGTTTGGATTTAACATTAACCAAACAAAATGCTTGTAATAATTTTTGAGATTCATGTCAAAGTAGTCTTCTCCTTCTTTTTGAGATTTAAGTGAATATTGTAGAATCAGAATAAAAGATTTTAAGTGAATATTTTATGGTTTGGACATAACATTTTTTTTTGTAAGCTAGGATGGTACTCATTCTATGACTTGATCAACAGAACATTACAGCATATCAAAAAACAGTTGAAGCCCGCCCTCTAGGGGAAACCGGGTCATAGCACCATCTATAGTTCTTAATGGCAGCCCAAAAATAGTAGGTCCATAGCCTCGCAGTCTTAGCTAAGTAAACTATGCAGTCTTGAAACTTACTGAAACTATTACTAAAACTACTGCTCTGTACTACTTGCTTTTTCCTATCTTGCACATGTACAAAGCCATAAAAAAAAAAAACCCTTGCAGTTTCTAAACATATCTTAAATCAGTCGGTGCCGCCATCAGGTTGTTGGTTCGCTGCTCCCGCTGGTCCAGAACGATCCCGATTCAGCATTTGCTGGATAGCATCCAGATGTTCCTCCTGCTTTGTCATGGCTATGCGCACGTAGCTCAGTTCTCTACGAATTTTTGGATCTCCTTGGGCCAGCTCCACCATCTCCTTGGCCACATGCTCCATGGCCTTGGCCATTAGCCCCTTCATCACCCAATAGATGTGCAGCGACTGCTTGAATAAAGACATACGCCCTCTGGTATGACCCGGGTCGTGAAGGAGAAAGTCCCATTCTTCCATTTCGTCATCAGAATGATTCTGCAGCGCTTCCTCTTCGAGGTACTGCATGATTCTACGCACGGCCGGATTGGAATTACGGATGAAGGCTTGTTCAGCCCTTCGGACTCTGTGATTAACAGTTTCCCTTGGTTTTCTGCCTTTACCCTGGCGCTTGGAAGTCTCCCCTTCCTTCTTCACGGTCTCCCTCTGCCCTTTTCCACGCTTTCCAGTCAGATCCCTTTCTCTGTCAGGGGTAGTGCTGCGCTTCCTCAAGCCATAACGGCGGGCCCCCGACTCCCAAAATTCGGAATGGTCCGCCCCCGCCTGCTGCTTTGCTTCCTCTGCCAAGTTCTTCTGGAAGTTCAGACGTTCACTCGCAGCTCCCTTAACCAAGTCTTCGTCCGAGTCATCCTCCACCTCCCACACCGTAAATGGTAATTCCTTCTGCATTGTATTCCTGTCTTTTCTGCTCCTGTTCTCCACCCCTACATTCTGCTACTTCTCCGCTTGTCTCCACTTCTGCCTAGTCTCCATACTGTCCGAGGGACAGATGCGCTCCGCTCTCCAATTGCTGAAGGTTATGGAAGCTCTCGACTGCCGCTCTTCTGAAACCTCCGCGCTAACCCAAAATAGAAACTCACACAAATCCTTTACAATCGGCCTACCTTGAATATAAATTGGGCTCCTGCCGTCGGGGTAGCAATTTGTTACGATTTTCGGATGTCGCCGGCAGCTTTCTGGTGAGCTACTGCCTTCGGCCATCACCTCGCTATTATTCTCCTCTGCTGTGGAGTCAGATGCACCGCAACCATATCCTCTAATGTTTTGGGCATTCATTACCTCACCTTGCGTGTACTTTAGCCTAACCGTCCCTCCCGCCGCCGCTGTACTGTCACCTATCTCCTGATCATACCCCCCTGCAGGTTGATGTGATGATTTTACCGAAGTCCGATTGAACCATGTTCGAATTTCGGAGTCTCCACTGCCTCCTATTAATCCAGCTCACTAATCCGATCGTTATCATCAGTGGCCTGTTCATGATCTGCTTTAATGATGTCCGCCAGCTCCTTCCACTCCCTGTTTCCTTCCACAGCTCTCCACTAACTATCAATCGTGTTGCCACGTCCTCTGCAGCCCCAATTGGCCAGCCAATTCGCTGCCTGGTTTCCTTTCCTTCGAACATGACTAATGATTCGGTAGTCAAGTCGTTTAATAAGCTCGGCAATTTCCTGAACAATGCCTGCAATCCGCCAGCTTTTGGTAACTTTCTCCCATCCCCGCCTGTTGTTGAGCCTCCTTAGCATGTCCATGGCAATCTGCGAATCACCTGTGATTTCCAGATTAGTGTAGCCATTCCTGATAGCAATTCGTAATCCTTGGTGCAGGGCCCAGAACTCAACCTCATTGTTAGTCATCTGTCCTCCCCAGTCGGCAAAAATCCACCTAACATGGTTATTGCTATCTCTGAAGATCCCCCCAAAGCCTGCTTCGCCCGGGTTCCCCTTCGAGGTCCCGTCGAAGTTAAGCTTGACAAAGTGATCTCTTGGGTAATTGAATTTGTCCGGGCTTTGAATCTGCATATCATGGCGAGCCAAGCATTTAAAGTGGACCATCTCAAGTTTTAGATTGAATTTATTCAGAATTTCTTGTTCTTCCGGGTTTGTTTTCCAGTCAGCACTTTCCCATTTATAAACTAAGATAGTCTCTCTCATACTCTCAATCACCCGTTCCCATATTACCTCTGGTTCTTTATCAGAATTCTGAAAGACCCTCCGATTTCTCTCCTTCCAGACCATCCAGAGTATAAAGGAAGATATAAGATTCCAAGCCCTCTGGACGATCCTGCAGTGAAAGGTATCCTTGCTCCACTGGAAGACCAATTCATTAAATTCTCGAATATTAACTCCTGGTTTATTAAACATCCGTTTAGTGATCATCCAAAGTTTCTCTGTGTATGGACAATTGACCAGTAAATGATCCCTGGTTTCTTTAGCATTGTTACATAGGTAACATCGTGAGGGGCCATTGAAACCTTTTTTCTGAATACGATCCCAGGTAAGAATTTTATTTTTTGAGGCTAACCAAACAAAAATAGACACCTTGGGCCACCAATTACTCTCCCATATTGATTTCCATTCCAAGTTTCTGTCATCCCTGTTTTGAGCATCCATTAGATAGTAAGCCTCTTTGGTTGTGAAGGACCCTTTCATAGAGTTTCCCCACCGGAGGATGTCGTTCCCATTACGAACTCTGATTTTCCTAGATCCCATTTCCTTCTTATAAATTTCTTGGAAATCTAAGTTAAGCTCCCGGTCCCAAACTATCCTCCCACACTCTCCATCCCTCCGTCATTTCATTTACCTTCCAATAATCTCTTACATTAGTTCTGTTTCCTTCAATTTTGTCCCGGATCTAATGGAGGTTCTGAGTGTTGTTCATTCTTTCTCGTTGTTGCCACCTATCGTCCCAGAAGCTAGCCTCTGAGCCCCCCCGGATTTCCCAGAAAGTGTGTTTTTTGATCAAGTCTCTGTTTTGACAGGCTAATTCCCAAATAGTTGAGCCTTTAGGGGTCTCTTGTTGCCTTAGTATCTCAACCGGAGAGTTTGGCATTCTGTATTTGGTCTTCCATATTGTTTTCCAGAGATCGTTTCCACCGCTGAGCCAACGCCACCACAGCTTGGCTCCCAGCACTCTATTAAGAACTTCGGGGTCCCTTAGTCCCAAACCTCCCTTCTCCTTTCTTTCTGTTAGCTGACTCCACGAGACCAGGGCCCATTTTTTCTTTTGATCAGACCCGCCCCATATGAATTTTCTTATGATTTCCCTGATTTTAGCACATACTCCAGCCGGGGCAGCCATAATAGATAAAGGGTAGATAGCAATAGCCTGAAGAACCGATTTGGCTAGAACAACTCTGCCAGCAATGTTGAGAACTCTGAAGGACCAGTTTGCCACCTTGTTGCTTAATTTTTCCAAGACCCCTTGCCAGTTTCTTATCCTTTTAGATGTGAAGTCCAGCATGTTACCCAGATATTTAGTAGGTAATTCACCTCTTTTGAATCCCAAAATCCGGATAAGATGGGTTTTGACTTGTTCCATTGTGTTGAAGATGAAGATACATGACTTATCCTTGTTGATTTCCAATCCAGAAGCCTCCGAGAACATATCCAAAATTCTTCTAAGATGTTGCACTTCTCTTACCGTTGGTTCTCCAAACAACATAATATCATCAACAAATTGTTGATGAGTAAGAGGCAGGTTGTTTCCCCAAATCTGAAGACCTTTTATCCTGTTTGCTGCTCTTTCTTGTTTGATGAATTGACCAAGGCCTTCAGCGGCTAGAATAAATAGAAATGGGGACAAAGGGTCTCCCTGTCGAATACCTCTGGAGGCATTGAAAGTTTTTGAGGGGCTTCCATTAACGAGTATAGAAAAATGAGGAGAGGAAATCAGGTTATGGATCCACGCAATCCATATTTGGTGAAAGCCAAATCTCTCCAGCACGGTTTCGAGATATTTCCAGTTTAATCTATCATAAGCCTTGGACAGGTCCAGTTTAATCATCATGCCCTTTTGTTTTTTAATTTTTAAGGAATGGATCACCTCCTGCGTTACAACAAGGCCATCCAGAATCTATCTGCCTTCCACAAAACCTGTTTGTTCAGCCGAGATTAAATTGTCCAAGAGGGGTTTTAATCTCTTGGCAATTAGGGATGTAATCATTTTGTAAATAATTTTGCATAGAGCTATTGGTCTAAAACCATTAGCATCTTCAAGATTATCCCCTTTAGGAATGAGAGCATAAAAGGTTGAGTTAAGAGCAGGCCTTTCCTTCTGGTTTATCCTTGATTCTTCCACTAGGTCCAATATTTCTTTACCCAAGAAATGCCAACCTGCCTGGTAAAAATCCACTGTGAAGCCGTCCGGCCCAGGAGCTGTCCCTTTCTTCATTGCCTTCACAACTTCCTCCATCTCTTCTAAGGTCACGACCCTCATTATTGCTTTGTTCTGGTCCTCAGTGACTAGGCTGGGAATAGCTGAGCAGATCTCATGAATGGCTCTCGTTTTGTCAATTTGAGGTTCTGTTAAAATTTCCTTGTGGTGATCCACCAGGACCTGCTCAATCTCATTCTGCTCCACCACTCTTGCCCCATTTTTGTTTTTGATTGATAGGATCCTGTTTCCCTGTCTATGCTTAATCATAGCCTGGTGGAAGAATTTAGTGTTTCTTTCCCCCTCTCTTAGCCATTTTATCCTTGATTTTTGGCGCCACAAGATCTCCTCTTGCTTTCGTCTCTCCTCCAATCTTCCAATGATTACCCCCTCCCCGTTGATGCTTTCCTCTGTTCTTCCTTCCAAAATTATCTTCTGCTGAAGATCCTCCATTTCCCCTTCTAGTTTTTGTTTATCTTCCAGAATGTTGCCAAATTCCTCCTTGTTCCATTTTTTTATTTTACCTTTTAGCTCTTTCAATTTTAGCTAGAACTTGTGCATTTTACATTTGCCCTGACTCGTACATTGTTTCCACCAGCCTTCTACTTTCTTGATGAAATCAGGGTCCCTCAACCAGAAAGCTTCAAATTTGAAGGGCCTTTTCCCCTGAATCCTCTTAATATCAACCTCTAATCGAATCGGCCAGTGGTCAGATCCCAAAGATGGAATGATCTTGGCCTCCACAAAAACATCTTTGTTCATGATGGCTTCAGAAACTAGGAATCTATCCAATCTAGATGCAATTTGGTTTTTTCCTCCCCTTCTGTTGTTCCATGTGTAGGTCCCATTAATGGTCTGGATATCAACAAGCCTAAGTTCCTCTATCATATCGTTGAAACTGTCCATGAAGTGGTCCATCCTCCTAATCCCTCCTTTTTTCTCTTCCAGGGATCTGATCAAGTTGAAGTCTCCACCAATGATCCAAGCAGCTTCAGGGTAAAGTCTGCGGACAGATTTGAAACTGTTTATGAACTGCTCCTTCTTCCCAGGAGAAGGGGGGCCGTAGACCCCAGAAATAACCACCTGTTGTTTGGTTCCTACAATCCTACCCAGCCCAGTAAGGGTTCCGCACATACTGGTCCAGTTATCTAAGATGATTTCATTAGGATTCCACAGGACTGCAATACCTCCTGCAGAACCGATTGCATCTTGCCCAATCACTTGATATTGTAGTCTACTTTTTTCTATTATTTCTTCGAGCTGTTGAACCAAGATCTTTGTTTCCTGCAAGATCATAATACTAGGTTTCTCTTTTCTCAACTTATCATTCATATACCTTTGTTTACCTCTACTGTTCAAACCCCTAATATTCCAACTGATAACTATCATTTAAAACTTTTTGTGTGAGGGGAAGAATACCTCCGACAGAGGTATCACCTTACCAGAGTTTATCAATACTTCTCCCACCGTCTGGATAGTTTCACTCATTGGTTTCCAGCCTCTTTTTCTGCTATTTTTGCCAGAGCTGCCCATTCCTTTATCTTCATTGCCCTGCTCACTTTCCATCATAGCTGGTTTGTCCGGGGGTTCTCCTTTTTTCTCCTTGTATTTCTGAAAGACTTCCTTATATAGTTGTTTTTGTTTTTCAGGTATGAACCTACTGTCCAGATACTTCCATTCCTGGAGAAGCCTTCTCATGATTTTCTCCTCTTCTGCTTCGTTTTCAGGCAGGTTTTCCACTTCCATCTGAGATTCCAATTCTGTTTCTATTAACTTCTCTTCCAGTTGTTCTCTACTTTTTTTGCTTACATTTGTTTCTTTTCCTTTCTCCTCTCCAGCTATTTCCATGGGTGTGTCCTCTGGGTCCTCATCGTCTTCCAGGTTTACTTCATATTCTTCATTTTCGCTATGCAATGCCTAAAATTTGTTTTGATTTCTTGTTTGGCTAGGTTTCTTCTGAGATTGAGTCTTTGGTCCCTCTTTATTCTGCTTCTTCTTCCTTACTACCTGCTGAAAGCCTCTTTCTGGATCCTCCATTCTCTTAGTACTTCTCTGTGGATTCGCCTGGCTTTTTTTGGACTCTTCCTCTTTATTCAGCAGGCATTGCCTGTATAAGTGGCCATATTCATGGCAAATGCGGCATCGGAAAGGAATATGTTCGTAATCAATTGGCTGCTTCCAGATTGCATCATGATACTCTACTTCGACATTTTCCGGGAGAGGATCTGCCAGATTTATGTAAACACAGATTCTCGCATAAGCATTGTATTTATCTCGTTTCATAGCCTCTGCAATTTTAACAAAGCTCCCAATCGTGTTGCCAATTCCCTCCAGAATTTCAGGGTCCCAGAACTCATCAGGAAGCCCAAACAGTCTGACCCAGACTGGTGCATCAAGCATTTTTTCCTTTTCGGGGTTGTATCTCTCTTCCCAGAATTTCATGAACAGGCCTGCATTGTTCAAGAAATATGGTCCCTCCTCAAATATCCTATTCTTATCTTCCAGATTGGAAAAGATTGCTGTGAAAAAACCTTGGGCTCCAAGTTTGAGATCTACTTGTCCCCTAGGTCTCCATCTCTGGTCGATCCATCTGTAGAGTTCCCACTCAGAAGGCCAATACCCAACAAACCTACATATTAAGGCATGGTCTCTCATGTAGCAGTTATATTCTTCCAATTTGTTGTTGGGAACGACATACCTTGGCTGTTTTTGAGCCCTAGGCAGGCATTTTCCTCTCATTCTTTTCTGCCACAGGTTGCCCATTACTGGGGCATGACTTTCCTTCTCAGTATGATGTTTTCCTCTTGTGCTCGTCTCGCCTATTACCACGTTTTTGAAGGAGGGGATCTCTCCCCCCCCTTGACTCTCCCATTTCGCTCAGGGCGTTATCTGGGATTTAAAATCCCGTTTGCCATTGAAATCTCCTAAAATAGCCCTTGCCTGCAACCTGGAATTCACTGACAAACTGCAGCCCCGCTGCCCTCCTCCCTGCTCCAACCTGATTGCTGTCCGATCCGTCAGCTACGCCTCTGCAACCCTGCAAACCCTCATTGCCCGCTCCGCCTCCGACTTCCCACCTTCCAAACCTGGTTTGGACTTAACATTAACCAAACAGAATGTTTGTAATAATTTTTTAGATTTATGTCAAGTAGTTTTCTCCTTAATAATTTTTGAGATTTATGTAAGTAGTTTGTAATAATTTTTTTTTGAGATTTATGTCAAGTAGTTTTCTCCTTTTTCTCCTTTTGAGATTTAAGTGAATATTATAGAATCAGAATAAAATGAGATTTAAGTGAATATTATAGAATCAGAATAAAATATTTAAGTTTTGAGATTTAAGTGAATATTATAGAATCAGAATAAAAGATTTAAGTTTTGAGATTTAAGTGAATATTATAGAATCAAAATAAAAGATTTCCTTTTTCTCCCTTTGAGATTTAAGTGAATATTATAGAATCAGAATAAAAGATTAAAGTTTTGAGATTTAAGTCAATATTATAGAATCAGAATAAAAGATTTAAGTGTAATAATTTTTTTTTGAGATTTATGTCAAGTAGTTTTCTCCTTTTTCTCCTTTTTGAGATTTAAGTGAATATTATAGAATCAGAATAAAAGATTTAAGTTTTGAGATTTAAGTGAATATTATAGAATCAGAATAAAAGATTTAAGTGAATATTGTAGAATCAGAATATTTGTAATAATGGTAAAGGTTCAAAGGAAAGTAAGATTTATTTAACATTAACCAAATAAAACAAGAATCGTAACGGTTCAAAGGAAAGTAAGATTTATTTAACATTAACCAAATAAAATGTTTGTAATAATTTTTTAATTAATTTTGTAATTTTTGAGATTTATGTCAAGTAGTTTTCTCCTTTTTCTCTTTTCTAGATTTAAGTGAATATTGTAGAATCAGAATAAAAGATTTTTAAGTGAATATTATAGAATCAGAATATTTGTAATAATGGTAACGGTTCAAAGGAAAGTAAGATTTATTTAACATTAACCAAATAGAATATTTCCTTTTTCTCTTTTCGAGATTTAAGTGAATATTGTAGAATCAGAATAAAAGATTTAAGTGAAGATATAGAATCAGAATATTTGTAATAATGGTAACGGTAGAATATTTCCTTTTTCTCTTTTCGAGATTTAAGTGAATAATGTAGAATCAGAATAAAAGATTTAAGTGAATATTATAGAATCACAATATTTGTAATAATGGTAACTATTCAAAGGAAAGTAAGATTTATTTAACATTAACCAAATAGAATATTTGTAATAATTTTTTGAGATTTTATGTCAATGTAGCTTTCTCCTTTTTCTCTTTTTGAGATTTATGTCGTAGTTTTCTCTTTTTTCTCATTTTGAGATTTATGTCAATGGTGTTTTCTCCTTCGATATTTGTAATAATGGTAATTGTTCAAAGGAAAGTAAGATTTATTTAACATTAACCAAATAGAATATTTGTAATAATTTTTTGAGATTTTATGTCAATGTAGTTTTCTCCTTTTTCTCTTTTTGAGATTTATGTCGTAGTTTTCTCTTTTTTCTCTTTTTGAGATTTATGTCAATGGTGTTTTCTCCTTTTCTCTTTTGACTTTTAGATTAATAATTGAATTGTGGAAAAAAATGAAATTAGGTTATTTTCACTTTTTTATGGTTTGGATTTAACATTAACCAAACAGAATGTTTGTAATGATTTTTGAAATATATGTCAATGTAGTTTTCTCTTTTTTCTCTTTTTGACATTTATGTCAATGTAGTTTTCTCCTTTTTCTCTTTTGAATTTTAGAGAATTGTGGAAAAAAAATGAAATTAGGTTATTTTCACCTTTTATGGTCTGGATTTAACATTAACATTAATTTATGATCTGGATTTAACATTAACATTAATTTATGCTCTGGATTTAACATTAACATTAATTTATGGTCTGGATTTAACATTAACATTAATTTATGGTCTGGATTTAACGTCATATATATCAGTGCCTTCTTCATATTCTTCATAGTTATGTGCCAAATGTGTTTAGTTCATGTCGTTATTGTTTTATATTTTTAGAAATCTAAAAAAAATTAAAAATTAAAAAAATTAAAAAAACAAATAAATAAATAATTAAATAATTAAAAAAATGAATATATCATGCATTTTTTATATTTGTCGATATTTTGCCAATATTTTCGCGGATATTTCCAATAAGATATTTTCTCGACCCTCGCCGATAAATAATTAAAAAAAAATGAATATATTATGATTTTTTATATTTGTCGATATTTTGCCAATATTTTCGCGGATATTGTCGATAAGATATTTTCTCGACTCTCGCCCATATTTTGCTGCACAACTACCTATATTTTGCTGCACAGCTACCTTAAACATACTATCCTTTCCTTATGTTCAATCCTGCTAGTCTAAAGTTTGTGTACAAGCTACGCATTTAGAGACCAGAGGGAAAAACACTTTGGGATGGAAATGAGGATAGTGATTTTAAACGCAAAGGAAGAAAAAGGATTGCAAACTCTAGCAATGTAGTTTTAGATTTTATTTTTCTTTTTTAAGCACATTCTATTTATAATATCGCGTTAAGATTAATATTTATAATATGTCGTTTAGATTAATAATTAAATTGTTGATAAATTGGAATTATGTTATTTTCACCTTAGTTTTAGATTTTATTTTTCTTTTTTAAGCACATTCTATTTATAATATCGCGTTAAGATTAATATTTATAATATGGCGTTTAGATTAATAATTAAATTGTTGATAAATAGGAATTATGTTATTTTCACCTTTTTATTGTTTGGATTTAACATTTTCGCAAACATAATATCATTTTCGCAAAGCACCCTCCTTTTATTTTCTTCCACAAAATGTCTAATTTTTAAAATGTCCCTTTTCTTATTCTTTAACCACATTTTCCTTCACAAAATGTCTAATTTTTAAAGTGTCCCTTTTCTTATTATTTAACCACATTTTCCATCTTCACCATTTTTAAAGTGTCTGTTTTCTTATTCTTTAACCACATTTTCCTTCTTCACCACTTGTTGTCTCCACATTTTCCTTCACAAAATGTCTAATTTTTAAAGTGTCCCTTTTCTTATTATTTAACCACATTTTCCATCTTCACCATTTTTAAAGTGTCTGTTTTCTTATTCTTTAACCACATTTTCCTTCTTCACCACTTGTTGTCTCCCCTTTCCTTTCCTTTTCCTATCACCATCCCTTTAATTTATCTTTATTTTCTCTCACATAATGTCTAATTTTTCAAGTGTCCCCTTTCTTATTCTTTAACCACATTTTCCTTCTTCACCACTTTGTTGTCTCCCCTTTCCTTTTCCTTAATCATACTTTGTCTTTCACTAAATTGGTCATATAACCACATTTTCCTTCTTTACTTTGTTTTCTCCTCTTTCCATTTATTTTTATCACAAAATGTCTACTTTTTATGTCTACTTTTTAAAGCCTTCCCTTTCTTATTCCTTAACCACATTTTCCTTTCCTTCTTCACTTTTCCTTTCCTTCTTCGTGACTTGTGGTCTCCCGTTTCCTTTCCTTTCCTTTTCCTTAACCATACTTTGTCTTTCACTAAGTTGGTCCCTTATTATCTTTCCCACAACATATAACCACATTTTCATTCTTCACGGTGTTTTCTCCCCTTTTTATTTCTTTAACGATGCTTTTCTTTAACTATGCTTTGTTTTTCACTTTGTTTTTATTATCTTTCTTACAACATATAACCACATTTTCCTCCTTCACCCTGTTTTCTCCCTTTTTTTTTTCTTTTAACTATACTTTGTTTTTCACTTTGTTTTTATTATCTTTCTCACAACATATAACCACATTTTCCTCCTTCACCCTGTTTTCTCCCTTTTTTTTTTTTCTTTTAACTATACTTTGTTTTTCACTTTGTTTTTATTATCTTTCTCACAACATATAACCACATTTTCCTCCTTCACCGTGTTTTCTCCCCTTTTTTATTCTTTTAACTATACTTTGTTTTTCATTAAGTGTCCACTTTCTTCACCACTTTTCTGCCACATGTTTTCTCCCCTCTCCTTTCTTTTAACTATGTTGTGTTTTTCACCACATTACACAACATTTTCCTTTTTCACCACTTGTTCTTTGTTTTTCATTAAGTGTTCACTTTCTTCACCACTTTTCCGCCACATGTTTTCTCCCCTTTCCTTTTAACTATGTTGTGTCTTTCACCACATTACACAACATTTTCCTTTTTCACCACTTGTTCTCTCCCTTTTCACTAAGTTTTCACTTTATTCACTTCATTTTCCTTTTTCACCACTTGTCATGTTCCCTTTCTTCTTCCTTAACCTCACCTTTAACCATGTTAATCTTTTCACTTTGGTCCATGACATTCTGCCACATGTTTTCTCCCCTTTCCTTAACTATGTTGTGTCTTTCACCACATTACACAACATTTCCTTTTTCACCACTTAATCTTTTCACTTTGGTCCATGACATTTTTACTTTAGATCTACATAGTCTCATCTTCCTTAATCAACATATTCATTCTATAATATGAGTATAGACTCAGATCTAAAATTGGGTAGTTTGGGATTGGGACCCATTTACATTCTTTCTTTCTTACTTGATTTATTGGCAAATATTCTCATAGACATTCAAATAACATTTCATTCAATTAATTCCATAATAAGCCATGGACTAAACAAAATAACATTTCATTGAATTAATTTGATAATAAGCCATTGACCAAACCAAATATGTGAATCAATTAGAATTGATTGTATTTATTGTTTTGGTCCTTTGGTCTTCCACTGATGGTGGGTGGGATAATAATAATATTTCATTGAATTAATTTGATAATTAGAATTGATGTATTTTATTGTTCGGGCCATCGACCAAACAAAAATATGTGAATTAATTAGAACTGATTGTTATTTTATTGAATTAATTTGTTAACAAGCCATGGATGAAAGAAAATATCTAAATCAATTAGAATTGATTGTATTTATTGTTCGGTCCTTTGGTCTTCCATTCATGGTGGGTGGGATAATAATGAAGAAGACCTAAAAATATAAGAATTTGATCTATTTCAAAGGACTTTATTCATTTTCCTATTTCCCTACTATAATACTTTTTGGCTGGATATTTTTAATTAATATATTAGTATCATTCCTACCTATTCTTGCATCCTTGATTTCCATATTTCCATTTTCACTTTAGATCTACATAGTCTCATCTTCCTTAACCACTCTTTTCTGTAACATTTTCCTTTTTCACCACTTGTTCTCTCCCTCTTAACTAAGTATTCACTTTATTCACTTCATTTTCCTTCTTCACCACTTGTTCTTTCCCTTTTAACTAAGTATTCACTTTATTCACTTCATTTTCCTTCTTCACTCTTGTCATGTTCCCTTTCGTCTTCCTTAACCTCACTTTTAACGGTTAATCTTTTTTACTTTAGATCTACATAGTCTCATCTTCCTTCCTTAACCACTCTTTTCCGTAAGTGTTCATTTTTTCCCAGACATACAACATTTTTACTTTAGATCTATATAGTCTCATCTTCCTTAACCACTCTAGTCTCATCTTCCTTAACCACTCTTTTCCGTAAGTGTTCATTTTTCCCCTTAGCCATGACAAACCTTTTTTTATGTTACTTTAGATTTACATAGTGTCATCTTCCTTAACCACTTTAACTGCTCTCTTCCTTAACCAATTTAACCACTCTTTCCTTAACCACTTTAACCACTCTTTTCCTTTTCCGTAAGCGTTCATTTTTTCCCCTTAGCCATGACAATATCAACATTTTTACTTTAGATATACATAGTCTCGTCTTCCTTAACAACTCTTTTCCGTAAGTGTTCATTTTTTCCTCTTATCCATGACAACATCAACATTTTTACTTTAGACCTACATAGTCTCATCTTCCTTAACCACTCTTTTTCGAAATTGTTCATTTTTTTCACTTAGCCATCACAACATTTTTACTTTAGATCTACATAGTCTCTTCCTTAACCACTCTTTTCCATAAGTGTTCATTCACTTAGCCATCACAACATTTTTACTTTAGATCTACATAGTCTTATCTTCCTTACCCACACTTTTCCATAAGTGTTCATTTTGTGCCCCTTAGCCATGACAACATTTTTACTTTAGATCTACACAGATTTCTCTACAATTTGCTATGGTTTCCACTTTTTTGCACTCTTGCTTTTCTCACAGCAAAATCAATGTAGCATTGGTACACAAGATTCTCTACAATTTGCTAAACTTCATATCCAACTAAAAGTCTATGTCTTGCAGCTTCCTTGCAACACTTTGCGCAAACTAATCAAACTAATCAAGGTAACAACACATAGAATAGTATTATGCACGGATATAGAATTACATAGAACACATTTTTCTTACAAACCTAATAGCTTGTACTCATGTGTACAGGTAACTAACATGAAAAGACGACACGAAGAAATTACTGCTCCAGAGACTGCTCCAGAGGCTTGCGCTCTCCCAGAAACTTCCAGCGTGTCAGAAACTGATAAAAAGTAACTAAATAACCTTTAAATCTATTCTTACAAGTTTTATAATACAAACATTATGCTAATTCAGATTCTTTTAATATTTTTCTACAGGCAAAAACATGAAAAGAAATCTGAAATAAGCTCCAACCATCAACTATGCACTCCAATCACAATACAAGAACTGAAAAGCCTGAAACTGGGAAAAATCTTTCACAGTGGCGTTCTTGTCATTTATAAAACAATGGTTGATGAAATACATGAAATTCAATTGTTACGTGTTGACCTAGTGGATAGCAAAGGGAATATGGCAATCACACTGAATGTGCCACATAATCTCATTCCTACTGCCGAGGACAAACTTGTAGTCGGCCAGGGAATCTGTATAAGAGATTTTAAGGTCTCTCCCAAAATAGTTTATGACCATTGAGACTGTAGCTGCATATTAGTGTTACATGACAAAAGCATCATAGAAACTATCCCAGCCATGTGTACGCAATACACATTTGTACCGACAACCACTATTAGCCAACTCACAAACACAACTAGATTTGCAATCGGTACAATAGCTGGTGTTGTAACATCAACAAAAGAAATAGCTGGTCAATATGTCCTAAATATCAAGGATGGTCAATCTCAAAAAGACAAAGCTACGGTATATACAAACTCAACCATTTATACTTTTTTACATTTACTTAGAAGCAATTTCATTAGTGTTAACACTTGCTACATTTTGCAATTCAGGTTTATCTTTTCACTACATTTCAACCAATTCTCAAATCAATACAAAAACAAATTTCAAAACAAGAAGCACCAATGGTGTTGTTTCGGAATCTTGTGAGAGGAAAAGAGTACGGATCACTACGCACATGCAAATCCACCTTCATAACAGCCGTCAATTCGAACAGAGTACTTGCAGACCTCAGCAAACTAACTATGTCGACAACAAAGGTTGTTTCCTAGTCCACAAAATATAATTTCTAATTCTTTATTTGTTGTTTTGCTAAATTATTTGCTATTCTTCTAAATTATGTTTTTTATTACAATATCTAACGCTAAAACTATACTGCAACCTATTCTCCTAAATTATGCTCCTTCATTTATCATCCTCCTAGTATTTTTTTATTACAATATCTAACGCTAAAACTGTGCTACAACATGAAGCAGGTTAAAGGAATGTTAACGATAGCAGACATACATGCAGAACCTTTTGTTACAATCTGCAACAATTGCTCTCTTCCAGCAGACACATTTGGAACAGTTTCCACAGATCAACTTAATTGTTCCACATGTCAAGAGTTAACCATGTATCGACGTTGTTTACAATTGCATTGCATCATCCAAATAGAAGAAAATGTTCAGTACAAGTGTATTCTAAAAGGCAATTTACTTTTAGAACTTTGTCCATCTCTAACAGGTCTGACATATGAAAAATATCTAGAAGACGTTACTGATGTTGAGATTTCCATGTACACAGCAGTTTCTTGTTGGATAGTTCGGATGTCATTGTGCGTACAGAATGACTTATTTTACCCTCTGTAACGTGCTGCTTGAGAAGAACTGGAAGTATGAATTTTTGTCATAAGCTTGTGAAGAATTTTTGTTTTCCGAGCTATAAGCTTGAGAAGAATTTCCGTTTTTGAGCTTAGTAGTCATTTAAGAACTGGATATCCATATAATATATTTGTATTCTTATCTGATTACTATTTTTGAACTTGTGTTCTTATCTGATTACTTTTTTGAACTACTTACTCATTTAAGAACTAAGTGGCTTTCTTCTCTGATTAGTCATTCAAGATTACTTTTTTGAACTAAGTAGTCATTTAAAAACTAAGTGACTCGTTTTTGAGCTAAGCAGATTACACTACGGGAACTGTGGAATAATTTACTAGTGGTGTTTTTTTGTATGGGTTGCATTAGGGAATAAATAATCAGGGCATAAATGCTAAGGTCAAGTTTCTGAAAGCTTAGATATCTCCTGACATGGTCGCTAAATTCTATATAAAACTGATTCCAATTGCATCCCATGTGCTCTCCATGAGATTGTAGATCCCTCAACCTCTACAGGGTGAAGCTTGTTCGTCTGTTTTGGGGCAAAACGCCTATTGCCAGTAAGCTTTCAGTCAGAACAATCCCCTGTTCTCTGTTTCATTTAAATGTCATTCCCCATTCAATCCTATCTGCACAAGTTAAAGGAAAAAGCCTCTACACACTTATCTCCTTTCGTTGTGAATAGGAACATTGCCAACGAACCTTTGTTCCTTTGTGAACGGGCCAGACTTTTCACAGGAAACGTTAAACCCGCCCTTTCTCTTTCTTATGTGCTGCTTGACTACTTCATTTTCATAGGCAGAGGGAGGAAAATGAGCTTTGCTTCTCTCAATAAGGGCGTTAGGCGCTCCCGAAACAAAGGTTCGCGAGAACGAGCGCGTAGCAGAAAAAACCCATAGCACTGTACTTGGCACGAGATGCAAAAGATAGAGCTTCGCCCATCGATGAACAGTGGATTGACTCTGTTGGAATTGCTTTGTTTTTTCCCTCTTTCCCTATCGGTGAGTTCCAATCCTTTTGTTTTGAAATTCATTCGTTCGTACTTAAACCGCTTACAGAATAAATCCTCCAAATCTTGTTCGGCAAGATCCCATATTAGCTATACATCCTCCTCACATTTATGTCGGAGACGTCGCCAGTGCTATGGGATTTGGCTTATGTAGATCCAAAAATGATGAATGGATTGTAGCACTCTACTCGCCAATGCAGAAGGAAAGGAATAGAACGCTTCGCTCTGCCGGATGCGTCGGAGCCCGTGTAACGAGCGAGCTCTTTACCCTCACAGATGCGAAATGCCATCCCAGATTTCTATTGTTGCGTAGCAATAGAAGCCTGCTCATGCTGGCTCCGGCGACACTTCCTTGCCCTCTCTCTGGATAGGAGCCCTGATAGACACGAGGAGGGAGCATGACGTGATCTCATTACATAAATAAGGGAGTTAGGGTGGGACCCTAACAGGGCCACTGGAAACCTGTGATCGGCTATACTCCCATTATTTCACATCTTATGAAGGAATGGTATTGTTTCCATTTCCTTGACGCCGCCAACGCTAATGCCATTCTCAGGGGTCCTTGGCTATTCAAGAGAAGTTTTCTTGCTCTCTATCAATGGTACATCAGGTATGATCCATTTAAAAATACTCCCACCAATAACCTGATTTGGGTAAAATTCCCAAATCTCCTGCTGGAAATGTGGTCTAAGGAGATTCTTGAGATTATAGGTAATTCTATTGGGCGTTTTGTTTACGTTGATCCATGGTGCATTGGTGAGAAAGATAAAATAATTGCGTGGATCCTCATTGAAAGCGCCTACATGGGTGGTTATCTGGACCATATAGAGATTGCCTTCCGAGGTTTGAAGATCAACCAAAGACTAGACTTCTGGGGCATTCCCTTTCATTGTGCTGCTTGCCACAAAATAGGTCATCTCATTAAAAACTGTCCCCAGCAATCTACTCATGAACGCAGAGTCTCTCACCATCGGATGCGTTCGAGTCCTACCAAGTTTGGCTTATCTGTGACTGATCAATTGGATGATCCTCTGCCTACCGATCCTGCTCATATATCTCTTGCCTCTCTGCGATTCACTGCTCATGTCATCTCTCCCACTCCCGTTCGTTATCCTAATGGACGGTATATGAGTGATCAACCTTCGTCGTCGACCCCCCCTAATTTTCTATGTGAATTTGTCCCAGAGCCGCGCGATGACCCTGCTGTTCGATCCCCTCCTCCCCTTCATCTCAAGATCTATCACTGGGCTCCCACCCCATTCATATATCGTCCTCCTCACCGACTCAAGACATTAACCCATTGCTTTCCAAGAAATGGAAAGAACTACTTGTGGTTGCCACTCCTGTTAACTCCCCTGCCACATCCCCTGTTAACTTATTCGACAACGATATTGACTTTCTCCTTAGTCATAAATCTCTAGAATTAGAGCCCCTTACTATCCACTAGCCTTCTGATCGTGTCTCCCCTATCATTAGTCCGGAGTCTGCTAAGAACATTACCGTTAGGAAGAAGTCATGGGGGGGTACTTATCATTTTAGGGGGCGGTCTAATATTCCTGATAGCGAGGTGCGTAACCTATCATTGGTTGATGTCCCCATCTATGACATGTCATCTACACAGCCTCTTAGAGAAAATGCGGCTGGTGAATCCTCGAAATGACAGATATTGTTTCTATGAATATTCGAGGGGTCAGCGCTGACCTCAAATTCCTAGCGCTAAAAGATATCTTCTACTCTGCTCGTCCGAAATTAATTCTTATACAAGGAACCATGCATTGCAGGCATGCATCCATTTCATATTTTAGAAAAATGTTTCCATCTTGGCATCTGGTGGCTTCTGATGCCATTGGCTGGTCCGGGGGGCTCGCCGCTCTATGGGATCCTCAATGGATCTGCGCCAAGGGATACAATGTTTTCCCGGTATCTTGATCTCTGCTTATATCAGAGGAAAGGGTTTCTCCATCAATGTATTAAACACCTATGCACCATATAAGAACATAATTCCATTCTGGGAGAGGTTCTTTGCATCAAATCTATTTGATATTCAATCTCTGATGATCGCTGGTGACTTAAATTTTACTTTAAGTCCTGATGAATGTTGGGGTTGCTGTAAGAAGATGGATCCGCTTGTTGACCATATAAAGATTGAACTTATGAACAAGAACTTTGTTGATATTGTCCCATCGGATCTGATGCCTACATGGGAAAATGGCAAGGCAGGGCAGGCATATATTGCCAAACATATTGATTGTTTTATTATTCATGCTGACATTATTGGAGAGCTGGGTATGCCATTTTCCTCGATTGGGAATGCTTTTGTATCGGACCATCGTCCTATATTTCTGCACTGGTAGAGTAAGGGTTTCATGAAGGGGTATCCATTTAAATTCAATAGAACATTCCTGGAGGATCCGGTTTTCAACAATATCATTTCCAAAGCCTGGATGGACTTATCGACATGTGCTTCTCATCCTCCACACTCTACTTTTAGAGAAAAGATGGCGGTTGTGCGCTCACTAGTTAAAAAATGGCAAAAGGATAAAAGGAGGAAGGATCGCCTAACTCTACAGATCATACAAAGGGAGCTGGATAGTATCATTAAATCTATGGATCCCAATTTTTACCCTTTCGACACAAAATGCCGAATAAGGGAGCTCGAAAGGCGTAAAATCTATCTATTAAAACAGGAGGAATCCACATGGAGACTTAAAAGCAGAGCCTTATGGCTCAAAGAAAGGGACTGGAACATGAAATTTTTTCATAAATATGCTAATGCCAGACGAGAGAAAAATACCATCTGGATGATCAGTGATGGAAAGGGGGGTTTCTTCATTTCTCAACAAGATATAATATGCGCAGCGGTCCGTCACTTCAAGAATCAATATAGCAGGGGGAAGGGTTGTGCTATCCAGGACATTCTTTGGGGTATTGATCTGTTTCCCCAAATGTTCGACGATGAAAATAATGAATCCCTGTTACAGCCTGTTTTTGAGAAAGAACTTTATGGAATCCTCAAGGCTTTTAGTAAGGATCAATGTCCAAGCCCGGACGGCTGGACTATCAAATTTTTTATCCATTTCTTTGATATCATCAAACATGATCTCCTTAGGAGGATGATTGAAGATTCTAGATCGACTGGGTGCATCCACCAATACACGACATCTACTCTGATTGCATTAATTCCAAAAAAGGTGGATGTGGATTCTTTCCATGATTTCAGACCGATCTCTTTATGCAACATATCCTTCAAGATTATATCAAAAATCATTGCATAGAGAATAAAAGGAACGTTGGCTACCTTCCTCTCCAAAGATCAACATGCTTTTCTTAAAGGACGTAATATTCTAGATGTTGTGGCAAATACTCAGGAATGCATGTTCTCCATGATCACAAAGGACGTTGAAGTGGCCATTTTAAAAATCGATTTACAGAAGGCCTATGATTGTTTAGATTGGGGCTTTATCAGATGTTTATTGGCGAATATTGGTTTGTGGCTCGATGCTATCCAATGGATCATGGCATGTGTGGAAAATGTCAACTATGCGATTATTATCAATGGCATTCCTTCCTCATATTTCCTTGCTGAAAGAGGCCTTCGACAAGGATGCCCTCTTGCGCCCCTTCTTTTTATTCTGGCCATGAACGCACTTGCTATACATATTAGCAAGGCGGTTACAAAACACAGATGTCGGCCTGTCAAGATATGTAGGAATAATTTCATATCCCACAACATTTTTGTGGATGATGTGCTTCTATGTGCTATGCTCTGTAGGGACTCATGGATCGGTTTATTCGAAATTCTTGACAAATTCCAAAAAGCCACGGGACTTATTATTAATAAGTCGAAATCCACTCTATATCACAGCGAATCAAACATGGCATTAGTTATATGGATTGTTGTAATGTTTGGGATTGACACTAATATGCTCAGAGACGGTATTAAATACTTGGGCTTCCATCTAAAAGCTAAAGGATATACAACAAATCATTGGCAGTGGTTAATTGAGAGATACTATAAAAAGATTTTGGCCTGGGAATACAGGACCCAAGATACTATAAAAGGATTTCGGCCTGGGAATACAGGACCCTCTCATTGGCTGGCAGAATTATTTTAACACAAGCGATCTTGTCTCAAATGTCTGTTTATTAGGCTCATTTATTCTACTTTCTTGCTTGTATCATCCATCAGATGAATAAGGTTTTGGCTAACTTTATATGGGGTGGAAAGTCTCACCTGCGGAAATATCATCTCGTCAAGATGGATGCCATTTCTATTCCCAGGCAACACGGAGGTTGGGGACTTAAGGACTTAAGGTTATTTGGCCGTGCTCTCCTATGTCAATCCTTATGGCGAGGTATATATGGCGATGGTCTATGGAGCAATATTATCAAGCTGAAATACATGAAAGGAAAAGTCTGGAATTCTGGTACACAATGGGGTCGATTGGGACTCGACAGGGATCTGCCATTTGGCTCAATTTATGGAAGATAGAGCAATATTTCTTGAAGCGCCTGAAATGGAGGATATACATTGGTAATAGGATCTTAATTGGCATCGATACTATTATGTGTGGTCACAAAGATATACTTATCCCTGAAAACCTTTTATCCTTCCTTCATCGGAGAGGTATCTTCACATGGGACAAGCTCATTCTAACTTGGCATGGATCTAATCCCATCTGGAAGGACGCAAATGCTCTCTGTTTGTTGGATGAGCTGGGAGTCATTTGGAAATCTCTCACAGCATTATTTTGTTTATGCGGGCTTCATTGTAATGGGATAATTGATCACCTTATATGGACTATGTCGAATGCTCGGTCGCCTGCGCGGGTCCGCAAAATATACTCGGTCATGATCCTCTCCAAGCTTTCTCCTACTCGTGATATTTTTCCTGCGGCCTTCTGGAAGGCGAGATGTACCCTGAAATTTATCTACTTTGTGTGGACGGTATTCTACAACAAGAACCTGACATGGGACAATTTAAGGAGAAGATGTTGGCACAGTCCTAGCAAGTGTTTGATGTGCGAAACTAATGAGGAATCCAACTTCCACATGTTTTTGCAATGTCCCTCTATCCAACAAATCTGGTTTGCAATGTCCCTCTATCCGACAAATCTGGTATGAACTGGCTTCTATTTTTGATTTCCCTCACATTGACTCTTCCCATGCAGCTTTCACTTGGTGGAGTAGACAAACAATTCCTCGGTGTTATCTCATCTTAATCTTTCTTTGGTGCTCTTGGAAATGGCAGAATTCCAAGATCTTCAACGATTCAAAGGCGCCTCTTATGTCCATCCTGGATAACACCACCGCCATATGGACCTCAGTCTATGGAAACATCGATAATTGAATATGTCTGTCACATTCAGATCTACTTATATATGAATCTGTTGGTCTTCCTAATCACATAGCATTGTTGTTACAGTTTCTCTACACATGTGCTATTTATGTTTCTCTATACACAATATCATTGCCACCTTATTTTTGCATGTTTTGTCAATGTTGCTATATCTAAAAGGGCTAAAGATGCATCTGTGCCCATGGCTAGCTGATCGACGGATCAATATATGTACAATCAAGTTTTTTATATTGACTCAATATAAAATATTTTCACTTTTTTTCTCCAAGAAAAAAAAAAGTGATTTTCACAAATTTTACACACCAAATTCATATTTTAGTAGTGTTGATATGATATTCTCTGGCGATCTCTATCAAGTAAACCCTGTAAGAGACCCTTATTTTTAAAAGCCCATGAATAAACAAAAACATAATTTCAATATGGCTTTTGGACCAATAAAATAAAATGTTATATTTTTGAAAGCCCAAGAATAAAAAAAAAAAATTGGCTATTGGACAAATAAAATAAAATGTTGTCAATCGCATACAATACTTTGTCAACAAAACCCATTGTTCATCTCATCCTAACTAGGATGAGATTAAACATGCAAACGAATAAAGATCTTACCCATATAAATGAAAATTTCCATAGGGCCACACCTTTAAGAGAAAAAGACCTATTGTTCATCGATGTCCTAACTAGGATGAGATTAAACATGCAAATGAATAAAGATATTATCTACATAAATGAAGATTTTCATAGCCCCACTCCTTTAAGAGATATTGCCTACATAAATGAAACTTTCTATAGGCCCCCACCTTTAAGACTACTTTTCACATACATACATTTTCTATCGAAACAAGGATGTCCATAATAGCAATGCAAAAAAACTTTTACTAACACATGGCCAACAAATAATTCTCAATGCAAATTGACAATTATGAGATTAATGGATCGATTTATTTTTCTTTTATGACAATTATGAGATTAATGGATGGATTTATATTTTTTTTGATAAAACAATTATATTGCCACCAATGCTCAGTGCAAATTGACAATGCAAATTGACAATTATGAGGTTACTGGATCGATTTATTTTTCTTTTATGACAATTATGAGATTAATGGATCGATTTATGTTTTTTTTATAAAACAATTATATTGCCACCAACAACTATAGTAAAAACAAATATGTTCGTTGAAATATATGCAGGGAACTACAATACTAATGATGGATTAGTAAATGGTTAGTAAATGGCGCTGAAGGCATTTTCAGATTTCCTTCAGATTTTATTCATCCAATAACAATAGACTTGACATTGTCTAATAATTTTCAATATAGATAATTTTCAGACATGACATTGGGAAACAACAAAGAAACCAATTCAAAAAGCTATACGAAGTAAATATCTCGCCAAATTGGAAACCAATCTTTCAAATTGCAAAGTATCATAACAAATTTCAAAACACAATTTGAAAACAATTTCCAGTACAATTACCTGGAGCATTGTTCAATGATTCAAATAAGATTGACATATTTGAAAACAATTTCCAATACAATTACCTGGAGCATTGTTCAATGATTCAAATAGGATTGACATTGGAACGACTTTCATTTGAACCAACTAGTGTGCCAAAACATGGCCTAGTATATATCGCACTATGACGTGTGAAAACTGACTTGCATTTGAACCAACTAGGGTGCCAAAACATGGCCTAGTATATATTGCACTATCACGTGTTAAAAGTGTGTTAAAACTATGGACTCATATACTTGATTAACAAACAAACTGGTGCAAAAAGAATTCATGTGAAAAACAAGATAATTAGAAACCAATCTTTCCAATTGCACATCCGCTATCAATGTATCATAACAAATTGCAAAACGCAATTGGAAAACAATTCACCTTGCAAAACACAATTAGAAAACAATTCTAACAATTCCCAATACAATTACCACTACCCTGAACATGAACAATACACTAAACACAATTACCATCACCTTGCAAAACACAATTAGAAAACCATTCTAACAATTCCCAATACAATTACCATTACCCTTAACATAAACAATACACTGAACACAAGGATTGGCATAGGATTGACACTGGAATGACTTTCATTTACCCTTAACATGAACAATACACGGAACACAACGATTGACATAGGATTGACATTGGAATGACTTGCATTTACCATGAACATGAACAATACATTGAACACAAGGATTGACATTGGAATGATTGCAAGTGAACCTACTGGTGTTCCAAAACATGGCCCATATATGTTGCATTATCACGTGTTAAAACTATTGACTCATTATACTTGATTAACAAACAAACCGGCACACAAAAAAATTCATGTGAAAAACGATTTGAGAAGAAATAGCATGATTAGAAACAAAAAAAAAAATTGTGAAAAACAAGATATTATAAGAAATGGCACAAGATATTATAAGAAATGGCACAACTAGAAACAATTGTACATGTGAATTAGAATTTACTAGGAAAATATCTTACAACATAAATGTTTTAACCATTGAAACTCTAAACACACGTAGTCTATATTACACTATTACGTGTTAAAACTATTGACTCATTATACTTGATTAACAAACAAACAGACACAACAAACAAACAGACACATAAAAAAAATCATGTGAAAAACAACATATTAACTCATTATATTTGATTAACAAAAAAAATCACTTGAAAAACAAGATATTAACTCATTATATTTGATTAACAAAAAAAATCACGTGAAAAACAAGATATTACAAGAAATGGTACTAGAAACAATTTTTACATGGTTTTAACTGTTGCAACTCTAAACACAGTCTACATGCCCACCTTAGTGACTTTATCCATCACACAGGGACGGACAATATGATTCTCTATTTTTAAGAAACTCATTTGCAGATTCCACCAACAAAGAAAATATTCGACTAACAAAAATGTTTTAACCATTGCAACTCTAAATACACATAGTCGACATGGCCACCTTAGTGACGTCATCTATCACATGAACTTGATGGGAAATATGATATTTTATTTTCAGGAAACTCATTTGTATATTTCACTTAAAAAAAATAATTCTTGAGATTCAACTTTGCAATAACAGATTCCAGACATGGCATCCTTTTTTGTATAGACATCAAAGCAACAAAAACATTTTGTAACAAAAAAAATGAACTTACACTAATTTTCATGTACTTTCAATATGCAATTTGTTTAATCAACATTTATGCAGCACATTTGAACAAGTATCTACAATAATACAAATGATTAGAGAAGCGAAATCACAAACTACACATATTAATTGTGTTTTTTTAGTTATTGGTGACTTGAAAATTGACATCCAACTAAAACAACTTGTAACAATAATACAAATAATTAGAGAAGCGAAATCGCAAACTACACATACTAATTGTGTTTTTTTAGTTATTGGTGATTTGAAAATTGACATCCAACTACAAAAAAATTGTAACATTACTCCTATATAATATATGGAAATTGAGAACTTATAAGAAATAACAAGTAAAATTTGTAACATTACTCCTATATAATATATGGAAATTGAGAACTTATAAGAAATAACAAGTAAATTATGTCCACGACAAAAAACAGTAATAGATCACATTGGGACAAATTTTCCTATAAAGCAATTTGAAATATGGAAATTTGGGCATACTGGTCTAATCATAGCATAGGCATAATAAAAGGTTGACTATAGCTCAAATCAATTTTTTTTTGGTACACTTTGCTAAATCTCTCATTAGAATAAAGCCTAAGTTTGCTTGCATTTATCATTTTCTCAGATTAATCTATGTATTTAAGCACATTGAATGGAAATATCAACATATTTACTATTTAATACAACCTGTTTTTCTTGCAAATTGATTTTGGCGGTTTTTTTTGATACAGATAAACAATATGAAGAGGAAGAATCATGACATTGAAGCTATAGATACTTCTTAATATAAAAAGAGGTAAGTAGAGATTCTTTATTTCTATTCTTGTTACCTTCATTAAAAAATACAATTTACTAATTCAAACCCACTAAATATTGCTTTTCAGGGAAAAATACAAAGAATATCCTCAAATAGAAAGCACAAAGAATGCAATCCAATTACCATACAAGAGATGAAAAACTTCAAAGTAGCAACAATATTTCATGGAGATGTCCTAGTAACATATAGAACAACACTTGATCGAGCACACGCACATGGAGTGGAGTTGATACAAAAGGGGAGGTCACAATTATACTAAACATAGCACACAATCTAATTACACACGTATTGAAGCCAAAGTAGTCATTGACCAAGGAGTTTGTACCAAATATTTTAGAATATCCATAAAAAAAGTTGCATCATGGCGATTACAATTGTATATTGGTTTTAAATTATAATTATATATTGGTTTTAAATGATGCAAGCACTTTAGAAACAATATCGGTCATTTGCAAAGAATACAAGTTTCTCCCAACTACAACAATCAAACAACCAAAACTATCAGATTTGTGTTCGCAATATAGGGATAGTTGTTGCACTTGTCATATCTTCTAAACATGGAGGTCTCCAATATGCATTGGATTTCTAATCATAATAATACAAATCAATGGTATGTACAAACTATATCATGTGTACTTTTGCACATTGATTCAAAGAGACATATTTTAAAATAAATAATTTTAACACTAATGCATTTTCCAATTTAGGTTTATTTGCTCCCTACATTTCTTCCCTTTTTCCTCTCAATACAACAACAAATTTCTAGAAAATAAACACCAATGGTGTTATTTTGAAGTCTCGTTAAGAAAAAGAAGAACATAATAGTTCATTGTGCACTTGAACATCAAACTTTATAATCACTACCAATTCCATAAATAATTTTAACACTAATGCATTTTCCAATTCAAGTTTGTTTGTTCTCTACATTTCTTTGCTTCTTCCTCTCAATACAACAACAAATTTCTAGAAAACAAACACCAATCGTGTTATTTCGAAATCTCATTAAAGAAAAACAAGAACATAACAGTTCGTTGCACACTTGAAAAAAAATCTTTATAACCACTGTCAACTCAAAGAGATCACTTGTTGATTTGAGAAAACTAATTGCCTCAACAACAAAGGTAATTTCAAGTTCCACCAAATATAAATTCTATTAAATTATTTAATGTTTTTCATATATTTTTCTATTACAATATCTAACATTTCGATTATATTTAAACATGAACCAGGTTGAAGGGATGTTAACAATAGAAAACATCCATGCAGATCCATTTGTTATAGTTTGTAACACTTGTAGTTTTCCTGCTGACACATTTAGAATAGTTTCCAGTGATTAGATCCATTTTTCTACATGTAAATAGTGAAAAAGATACTGGCGTTTCTTCCAATTAGAATGCATTATTCAAACAACAACAAATGTTCAATACGAATGCATATTAAAAAGAAATTTGTTGTCTATCCTTGGCAAACATGGCATATGAAAAGTATCTATAATACACAACCGATGTTACTTATAACTTTCGGGACTTCCATTTAGAAGGAATTTTTATACTAGATAATATAAATTTCATTTTTCATATAAAATGATGTACAACTCCACTATTATTGTATCCAAATCCATTCAGATACTGGTCCTTATCTTCAATTTGTGGATTAGATTCTTAAACCATTGTAACTCATATCCATATTCTTAAGCCACTATGTTAAATTATGGTATGTTCTATGCTTATAGCAGTTTACTTATTTTCTTCTTATTAGCCACTGATTAGCAATCACATATACCTTAAGTAAAATGTAGGTAGAACATTAAATGATCGACAAAAAACAAGCCACGACAAGAGACACAAGATGTGGTGGCTAGCCAAGGACAAACCCCAATGCAAGGAAACTCTTTGATCAAATCTTCTTTTATCTTCAATAGTTTAGTAGATAGAAATAGAATGAGAATTCTATAATTTTATATCAGCAGCAGCAAACCCTAGATCAACAAAGTCAAACTTAGTCAAAGGAGATGAAATGCTTGGTCAATTTCCCGGTCAACTAGTCCTCGAACAGCTTGAATAAGTAGTCCAGAAACAACCCCAAAAACACAGTCAAATTGTTGTTGAATGAAGTCAACCTGCTGCCCTAAACTAAGGCAATCAACACTGGTCAAACCAGAGGTCAGATTGACACAATTTGCATACCAAAAGTTGTAGCCTACCTAGGAGAGGCAGACACACCAAAATCGCACTCTTCTAAGGTCAACGCTTGGTCAACGTTGGTCAAAGGGACCTTCAGCTGCTTCTGCGTCCTTCTTGCTGTGTCTTCCTTGCCCTTCTATGTCCTGCTTCTTCCCATATGTGAGATGCTCCTTCTGTAACCCAAAGCTAGGGGGAGAGAGAGAGAGAAGAACGAGTGAGATGAGATGAGTTGATAATGAATCAATCTCACTTGTACTTATATGATTTGCTGGGCATGTGTACCACACATTTAGCTGTTGGCCGACCTTGACAATTTGTCAATTAAATACAAATAAATTCATATCACCATAAGTACTTGATGATCTTTAGATCAATCCTACACCTCTCGACAAGAGGAACCTAGGAAAAATATCAACTGCCATAAATAATATAACCCACCAGGAATTTGGCCCTAGTTTCTAATTTTAACACACTGTAACTCGTATCCATATCAACACATATACTAGTCTTTAAGTTCACAATACTTTCTATTACTTTTGAAATCAATATATCTACAATATTTTCTATTACATTTCAAATCAAGCTTAACTATATAGTCTCATAGAATTCATTTGACTTCTTGGAATTGATTTTACTTTTGAAGTAAAACATACTTAACTATATAGTCTCATAGAATTAATTTAACTTTTTGGAAAGAGTGTTCATATGTTGTGTCTCCATTAAATTCACTTTGTATGTTGTCATTATTATTGTGGAAGTATTTGTAAACATTATATCCTTAGCTACTTCTAATCTCTTTCTCATTTTGCTTTTAGTGGCTTAAATGATTAGCCTATGATAAAGTCTCTAAGCTACCCACTATAGTCCCTTTATATCTACTAAAACCGTTTTTGGTTAGTATTGGTTAATATTCAATGCCATTCGAAGAACGATATTCAAACTACCAGTTCTAAAATGATAATGAGAATATCCGAGTTGAAAATTATAAGAAAATTCGTTGGAAGCACACTTTTCATTGTTATCGACAAATACATCAAGGCATACCGATTTCAGCAAAAAAAAATATCAATAAATCCCGAGGCATATCGATTGCAACCAAAAAAGTGTCAATAAACGTTGAAGCATACTGATTGAAACCAAAAAAGTGTCAATAAACCCCATAGGAATGGGAAAGCAAAAAATAAAACAAAAGGGGTGGGGCATCTCTCACTCCAATAGATTATGTTAATTCAATTCTTTATTCTCAAAGAGATATTAATGTGGACTAAAGGTTGATCAATTAGTCACATAGAAGGGTCACATTGTTCACGATTTTTCCAAAATTCTTTTCCATAAAGTTTTTTAATTCTTTAAGCTCAGTCTCGGCCATTACCAAGAGGACCTTCTCAGACACTGTATTAGCACCTTGACCCTCTTCTACTTTTAGTCCAAAGAAGAAAATCTCCTCCTTGCCAGTGTCTAGGGTTTACCTCTTTTTTCAGTGTTGTGTACTCTTCACGCGTGCATGTCAAAATATACATATATCTTTTTATTTGTATATTTGTAGAGTTTTCCCAACCCAAGTTAAACTATTGTCTCTTTACTCACTAGAATGTAGGGTTTCCCTCTTTTTTCAATGTTGTCTACTCTTTTTGCGTGTATGTCCAAATATAAATATCTTTTTATTTCTATATTTGCGGAGTTTTACCCAATCCAAATTAAAATCTTGTCTCTTTACTCGCTAAGATTTTGATAATTCCAAGTATAGTGACATTATTAATGCCGCTGGAAGAATGAATGTTTCTTTTTAGAGCTAGGACAATTATCACCGCACTAAACCCCATTTACCATCATTTTGCATGTTCTCAACATATGTCTATTTTCTTGATTATATCTCGGTTAACCAACTTGAAGTCATCGTACTTTTATTAATGTTGTAGTGACTGTAAAAGAAAATTGCACATAATGTATTTATTGTTTCCATCCATGCTTGATCGTATTCTTAGTCAGTTTGAAAATTGCACATAATGAATTTATTGTTTCCATCCATGCTTGATTGTATTCTTAGTTGGTTAATTTGAAATAAGTGACGTTATCATTAGTTTTGCAACGACCATAACAAATTTAATAATAATGATTTTTTATTGAACTTTCAACTATCTAGACCAACATTGTATTGTTTACTTGATGATTTCTTCCTTTGTATGATTATTGCCTCTATGTAAAATTACAAGATGTTACCGATTCAATTACTACTCTTGTAACTCTTGAAACACTAGATTTGAGTGGAAACGTCTTGATATCTTTCCCATATTCACTAGGACTTCAGAAAAGATTAAAATTCTTGAATGTTTCAGGAAAGGTAAAATTTTTGTGTGTAGGTAATGTCCACCTATACTCCAAATTCAAAGATTCATCTTATAACTCAGGCTTGTTGTATGTATATATTTTTGTATATATTCTAAGGATGATGGCAATGAGTTGATTGAGCTAGATGCCAACTATAACCAGTTGATCTGCTTTCCAGCCAACTTTTGTTATCAGATTTCCAAGCTCCATAAACTATTGTTTCAACTAAACAAGTTAAGTTATTTCCCATCTTCGTGTTTGTCAATTGAAATAAGTGAAAAGTGCATATATTATAACTCTTATCTACATGTGTTACTGTTGTCAGCATTAGAGTTTAGTCTATAGAGACTTGAGTTTACTTTAAGCTCTAGCCATCAAAGCTCTAAGTTGTTTCATGCCTATGTACATGTCTTATTGTTGCCAGCATTAGGGTTTAGTTTCTAACTTTGTGTCTCATATTTATGTTGAGACATTGATTGAATTGGTTCATATGATCCCCCACCACATCGCTCTATGTTGCATCCATCTTACTCTATCTACACCCCATAATAATTATTTGCATATATTAATAAGTTTCCCCTCTGATTTATTGGCACGCTAGTTTTCTATTAGAACACTGATCTGATAGTGGAATAGGCGATTTATGCCTCTCTTTCCAAAATTAAATGAAACAAAAACTAGGACTGTGTTGACACTTTGCAAGCATGATAATGGGTATTCATAAAAAACATGTTTGTATGGTGTCCCTTCAAGCATGAATTAGTTCTCATGTGCAAGTTAAAGATAATGAAAACACATATAATCCATGTAGGCATAGAGAAGAGAAACATAAGGTTTGATGACAAAGTTCACCCCTCTTGGGCTACATCTTTGGATCTATCAACATGACTAAACCATTGATATTTCAGTGTAAAAATGAAGTACATAATGTATGTTGATGACCATGTGGCTATTTCCCTTTCAAGGAAATGTTGTCCTGCAGAGAACTCTCACATAAGAACAACATGACAACCTGCAATCACCTTGAAAACTACAACAATACAGGGAGTCTTCTACAAAGACACTATACCTCATCTAAAAATGACATGCATGCAAAAAGGACATAATCCAAGCTTCCTTGATCTTGACATAGAGAGATAAATGTCTAAGAGTTGAACCTTGCAAGTATCAACTACTGCAAATGAATTCTGAAGGTGAAATAAGGACTTCTTCAAGCTCAACACCCTCAGAAAATGCAACCAATCCTTGCTTGATTCATACTCCACTTATCCTCAAACCTTGAAAAAGGCCATATAGATGTGCTCAAAACATAAAAAAGGTCACCAATGGATTCAAAGCATCCAAAAACCTCAAGAAATCTTGTTTATGAGCTGAAATTGGTGAAAACCTCAAAACATTATCAACTACAAGCTCATCCATGAACTTGACTATTAAACATCCTACACTTTTTCCCTTCTCGCTAACTGTCCTACAATTTATCCCTGAAAAACGTTAACTGAGTGCCAATTTTTCTCTCATGAGGTGCATTTTATCGAACCATTAAATTGTCCTCTAACACCTTGGGACCGAAATTTGTGTCCATGTGGATGCATAAGGTCAAGGGCAGGGCCTTAATGCACGCCCTTGTGGGCCATGCCCCTTAGAAGTCGGGATGAGGGTCATATTGCACCACAGGTCCATGGGCTGGGCCTTAATGCTCGACCTACACATCAGAGCCATTTTCTTCTGTCATAGGGGTCACATGCGCTCCACGAGTCGTGGGGATAGCCCACTTACCCTAGTGCCTCCGCCAAGCACGTTTCACATCCTCGTGTGTGGTCACTCTCATGACCAACGGTTGGCCCCCTTCCGCTAACACCTATCTCCTAGGACTTGCGGCCTCTGTGTTGTGGTCATGCGCAATGACATGTGACTGGAGGTAGGGCCATAACCTAGCACGTTCCGAGCTAGCGCTAATACACTACATCAAGGGTTATGTGTGCAGTCTTATGGCATATGGTTGCAAGCGCTGAGACTTTTGGTCAAGGCTAAGCCCTAGCCCTTCGTACCCCTCTGCCATGGTCATGTGGTGTGGGGTGTGGCTGAGGGCTATGACTTAGCCCTAGCCCCTTCCCCCAAATGCGTTGTACATAAACTTTTTATATGACTTTTTCACCGTATATATTAAGTAACATAGCACGACATAGTGGTCGGTCATTGGAATTTTTGCTTGGAGGTGTTGAGTTCGATTCCTATGGGGTGGCTTGACCCTCAACCAATATTTTTGACTTGTGTGGTGAGGCCACGTGGCTGCCTCTCATTGTCCCACGTGGCTCCCTGCTATTGGTCCACCTAATACACACCATCCACCAATGGAAAACCTACAAAACTTTGACCAATGGATAGAGTCCAAGTGGCACTCTACCACTGGCCCTCAAAATCCCAAAAAACACAGTCAAACTGCCCAATTTTCCATTTCTTTTTTCCTGTTTGGTTAAACAGTCGGTGGAAGATAACATGCGCATCTGATGTCGGATTGAGGTGAAACGAACGTAGTTGGATTAAAAGAAGACGAACACTTCGATTTGGCACTAGTTGAAACAAGCTCTGGGCACTTTAATTTCCGAGTATAAATTTTATCACCTGATCACACCTCCCCATTAGGAACCTTTTGACTGTCATAGGGGTCACATGCGAATTTTTCAATGCGTTCCTAGGACAGCGGGTCTTTAACTTTGTGAACTCATCTTGTTTGACTTCACTAACTTGTCAAAAGGACATCACTTTTCAACAAGCCTTTAGCAAATAAGTCATATCACCTAAGGGCCTCGAAATGACCAAATCTGGAACCTTCTAGTCCCATCCATTTTTCTTTGATATTGTCCCTACCCTCCTGCATTATTGGATTAGTACCTACCGTGTAGGAAACAGGTAGCAAGGAAGGCTACTCTCTCAGTGGTGGCCTCCCTCATTGAATCAATGAAGTATTATAGTTGTTCAGCTAGTTACCCAACTCCTTGATTGGGTTGGGACATAAATATGGAATACTTCAACCCAGAAAACATCAATTAGTGGATTCTTGTTATTGCTCTCTACATTGATGGGGTATATAGTTTGATTGTTACAAAGGCCATTTATGTGTGGATTCATTTATTTATGTTGCAGTAATTTTGTGTGGAGATTTTCTTGTATATACCTTTTCATATCCAGAAAGATCCATACACTGCTCGTCCCTCTTCACTTGGTCCAAGTCCACATTGTCGAGCAACATAGTGCTAGATGGCATCACAACTTTTTTTACATGGTTAGCACAAAAAAAGAAATTCAGAAACTCCCATTGGTCACGATAATACTGTTACACTGAAATTTGTCACCATGACTATCTGCAGTTAATATGGCTCCATCAATAGTCATATTATCCTCCTTGTCAAGCCTTATACCTCTGCTCTCCATGTCAAACTTCAAAAAAGAGAGAAAGTCATTAAAAATCATGTTTATCTCTGGTTACGCAGGTTCTCTCTACCTTGCCTGCGTGTATGCATCCCAAGCTCATTGTACCTGCGTACTTGTACGCTCTGTAAGTCAAGGGATGGGTGCGTACTCGTGTAAAGGTCAAAAGGCGCGAGTTTCATCTT
>APFE031475483.1:114210-150227 GCA_000404065.3 Pinus taeda
AAATCACATTTGAATGGTGGATTTTGAAGGTATGGATTTGGGGGTGCGCTTTACACGGGGTACGCACCCCGCCTTCAGGAACAGAGCATAGGTACGCACCTGGCCTGAAGGTAGGTTGCGTACCCCGACCCTTTTTTCCTTTAAAGAAAAAGGTCGGGGTACGCAGGTTACCCATTGGCCACCTGCGTACCCCGAGGAGCGCATCCCAAAACCCCTATGCCTCCAAAAAATCAAACTAAAACTTAAAACTAAATTCTAAATGGATGAAATTGAAGAGGAGGATGTTGTGGATTACCTGGATGTGACGGCGTTCGATTCCGACGGTCTGATTTTCCGTAATCTCCACGGGAAGTTTCTTGCCAAAAGCCCTTTTTTCAACCTCAACAGTAAAATGGTAAAAATGACATGGTAAAAGGTCTTTTTATAGGTTTTTTGGATAAATAAATGTTATATTTGTTTATTTTTCACCATGGAAGGTCATTTTAATGCATTTTTTGCCCATCTCAAACAGGTATGAGTAATGTGTCGCTTTTTGTGCAGGACAGAGGGATTTTCAGGGAAACTTGTCACTTTTTCGCAGAACAAACATCAGATTCATCTTTTAAGCTCTTTTCTGACTCCTAAAAACTGAAAAGATTGCCGAGCGTTTCTTTTACACTCGTTAAAACGGAATTAAAAGACGGTCCCCTTATAGCCCTTTTCTGACCGTAAAATCAGGAAAAGATTGCCGGGTTTTTGTCATTTCAAACTCGATATTGGAAATAAAATGACGTGTCCTTGATCGCTTTTTACTTTTCAGGTCAAAGACACTAACAATGAAAATATCCTTGATCGCAAGATCAAGCGGTTCTCCTAAGTATTATTTTATACTTTTTCGGGCTTAGGAGACACAACTTTACGAAAAAGTTCAATCTGGAGTCTTCTAAGTTTTTCAGACTCTCTAAATATGAAAAGCGCCGAGTTCTCCTATACTGGACTCGTAAAAATTTCACAGTAAAGGACCTGTTCTATTACAAACAGGAACGGACCGCTCCTCCTTAGGGTTCGCATCAAAAACTAAGTTGGACTCATCCGAAGGATGAGCTTACAAACAAGCATATGTTATCCTCCTCAAGCTTGTAAAAAATAAAGAGGTACTTACCAGAAATGGTGGGGGAAAAATGAGAAGAATGAGCCTATTTGATATGTTTTGTCTCAAGAAAAACTTACTACCGCTCTTGAACACGACACTTATTCATTCACCTGGGTTGGGAAATCCTTTACCTCACAGTTGACCAAAATCACTTGACATTTTTAGCCGGGTTATGGAAGTCGACTTTGAGTCATTTATCACCAAACCATCTGTTGTGTCGTTATGTGTTCAAGAGATCTGAAACAAAACATTCAACTGCAGAATACCTATCATCCATCATATCATCATTGAGTCAGTCCTTACAGCAACATTTCTTCAACTTGAACATGGTTTCGTGTTGTGGGCTTGCTTGCAACGAGTCGCTTTCTATCGACATCAGCACATTATCTAGAGAGTTGACTTAGAAATCGTCAGTACCTTGGAGTCTGCATGCATCAATGGCAGGTTTCTCGCCTTCGACGTCAGTTTTCATCATTGACTTCCGATCGAAGGATTCCATGAAATGTTCGACATCGACTCATTCATTCACATCTCATGGATTGTGTTGGGTACTTTGAGAACCATTGACATTACTGGTGGTTTCTCTCACGCTTGTTAACAGTTACATCATTGACTGGTAATCAAGTGGTTTCTACCATGTTCGACATCGACTCATTTATTCGCATGGCTAGAATCGTACCAATTCGGGAAGTAGAGATGAAGACCCTGGATCTAGTTTCCACCATTCAGGCTGCGAGGAGTTTTGTATTCATTATATTGTAGACCAATTATAAAAGATGGCTGCGTCCATACTGTGTCTACACGAGTCTATGATTATGATGTATTATGAAATCATTCATGTATCAGAATAGTTAGTCTGTTAGTTAAAGTTTGATCTGAGTATGGGAATGCCTACCTCAGCGATGATATGATCTTATACATGTATTTTGTGTTGAAAATTGCAGGTTCTAACCGGGCTCTCCACAAGATGATCCTTGAAATGATAAAGTACTTCACCCTTCCTATATGATATAACACCCTTATCTATTACAGGCTTCGTACTTTAGGGGGCAATCTGTTACACTGAAATTTGTCACCATGACTAACTGTAGTAATATGGCTTCATCAATAGTCATATTGTCCTCCTTGTCAAGCCTCATACCTCTGCTCTTCATGTCAAACTTCAAAAAGAGAGAAAGTCACTTCAAAACATGTTTATCTCTGGGTACGCAGGTTCTCTCTACCTTGCCTGCGTGTACGCACTGCAAACATACTGTACCTGCGCACTTGTACGCTCTGTAAGCCAAAGGATGGGTGTGTACCCCTGTAAAGGTCAAAAGGTGTGAGTTTCATCTTTAAAAAGTTACTTGTGGTCACTTCTAGAGCCTTCTAGAAGAATGTTTGACATGTATTGAGAGCCTCCAGATGGTTCATGCATCCCTATGTTAGAGGAACTTATCCCATCAAGAGAGGAGCTACCCCATCCAAAAGAGGGAGTATCCCATTGATGTTGGAACTGAATAACTTCCTCTAGAATACTATAAATACAGGCCTTGGGCCAGAGGAGGGGAGGTTGAAAGCTGAACATTCTAAAGGGTAAATGCTGCGGGAATTAGGACTTCCATTGTTGACTTGTGAGGAGAGATCACTATCCTTCCTTGTTGCCATATTGGGAGTGGGTGAGCTTGTCAAAGTAGAGGAAATCTCTTGTTGGACCCTGGGAGGAGCTTGCACAACACCAAGGCTCAGGTTGTAATGGTTCCTTTTTTGTTTCCTTAATACAAATAAGTCCATTCTTCTCAATGATTTGTTGTTAATGAATTATTTCATGTACTCCTTGGTCTATGTGATGAATATGCTTTGTTTTATGAAATATTCAGGTGTTATGTAATCGTTTGCCTTGTCAGTGTATGCAGGCCTTAAAGTGAAGGAGGAGCTCATCTGGATCAGCAAGGCTGGACTGCTACAACAAGCGTTGGACCTAAGGTAAGATCGGAAAACACTTGGTTTCTCATAGAATAATGTATGTTTAGAGAAGGATTGCTCTTGTTTGGTTTGTTTGTCACTAGAGAGTCTTAGACTCCTAGGGAGGTTAGGTTTGTCCGCAAAAATAACTCTTTCCGCATGACAAATACAATTGTAACAACTACATATCCATTTGAATGGAAAGAAGCATACTTATTAAGTTAGTGTATTCTCGTGAATATATTGGAATTCTCACTTAACTGAAATTCTGACAATTGCAAAAAAAAACGATGACATCCATTATAATGTTGTTGGTTCTCATGAGACTAATGGCAATGCCATTGAAATTATTCTCAATCGGGCTTGCACTTATGGTAATATGCTACCCAAGAAATAAATTATGTAGGAATGTCTCATGCCTGCTGTGAACCACGATACCCAATGAAATGAAATGCTAGATATTACATAAAACTATTGTATTATGTATTACATAAAAAAGTATTTATTCATATAATTTACACATCATGTTAGTGATAAAGCCACTGGTTCTACCAACCAAAAAATGTGGAAGAAACACAAGTGTGGAAGGGCCTCCACCTTCCCCACTCCCTTTCCCTATCATTCAAACTTATGGTTTTTCAACAAAACTAGAGTTCAGATAATTGGCTTCAGCAACAAACCATGACCTTCATGTTGAAGTGTGTATTTCCGTACCTTTAGCTTGTTTGGACCTTACCCTTCACCTTGTAAGTAAATTATCATGTTCGATCTTGTAGCTACATTGAAGGCTTCATTGATCACCTCCAGGATGGCCTTGGTGTTATATCTCACTCCAATTGGATTGACACCATAATTGATAAAATAGAATAAGTGACCATTTGACGAGACCTACACACCACCAACAAACTAAAAACTTAAGAAAAACTCATCTCCATTGTTCAAATTGTAGAAAATTAAATGTCCTATCTCCATTTGTTACTTTGGCATTGTCAATACTGGAAACTATTGCCAGCGATCTACATGACCATCCATTCATATATACAATTTTTTATAATGAGAAGTGCTTCCTGGTTTGCATTGGGTTTTTCTAGTATGTGACATAAAAATAAACGATTGTTTTTGTTTGAATGAATGTATATATTGCAAAATTCATTGTAATGAAAATCGGTCAAGACCCAGAAGCAGTTAATTTTGATCCAACATGCTAACGCGTAGCTTTAGTACTAGATCCATGTGCATATAAAGAACATCAATTTATTTCACAATGATTATTGTCATCATAATCATAACTTGAAGTCTCAAACACGTGATTATCTCTTAATATTTATTGATCTAGGATGATAAAAAATTATTGTTAACAAAGTTATATTTATTATCTAAATGTTCATTGAAGCGAAACCATGCCCATGAGTTTTTATAACATCACACCTTCCATCAATTAAATCCACAAGTGATATGAATATATTTCAAACATTGTGCAAAAGTATAGATTGTGTGGAAGTTCACTGTGTGGAGGTCATTTTGTGGAGGACTTATGCACAATGAACTTCTACATAAGAGTCATCTAACGATTTTACTATGTCATAGTCATGCATTTCTGTTTTTAGTTTACACAAACATTACTTGGAACAATTCAACATCTAATCTTAGATGACTGTAGAGAAATGTAGTTGCATATTGTAGAGATAGGAAGCTATATCAAAAATGATGTAGAGAAACACTAGGTAGTAGTTGGGGCAATGGTCATAATAATTGAAAAATTAAAGGAATTTTATGCAAAAACATTACCCAACACTGAGTGTTCCAGGAGGATCCATGAATACAAGTGGCCGTGAAAATAGCTAAAAAATCAAAGTCTTTAGACGGAAGCGAAACCAAGACTCGATCATAGTGCTCATCACCCTGATTCCAACGGTGTGAATGTCACTCAAATCCGACTTCGTATGCTACAGTTTTGGCTGGTCAAATCTCAGGTAAAACTTGGCCAAGTAGCAGTCTAACAAGGCAATAATTTCGCAGCAACCCGACACGTGGAATCCAGCCACATAAATGGGAAAATTTGTTGAATCGGTAATTTGTCTAATATTCCTTGTTTTCTGACAAGAAAATTCGAACCATTGTGTTTAAAAAAAATAAAAATACAATTATAATTGGGGTGGCGGGCTACCAACCATGCCACCCTACAGTTGTGTTATATTGTATATAGTGGGTAGGAAGGCCACCCCCAGTGGACCAACCCAACCCCCGCCGGAACCATATATATTAAACCACAAACATAACCGTTCAAATTGTGTGTTGACCGTGTAAACCACACATTGCCGCTATTGAAAAAACTTTCATCTTTTATGGTAGGCAGGGTGTTTGAAATCGAAACCTTTGTCGACCTAAATGGCTCTGCCACCAATAGGCTATGGGCTCGGCCCTTCATGGCTCCGCAATTCACCTATAGGTAAACCTCTCAAACACATTCAGACAAGGCAGGGCAATGAAGGACGAGCGGAACCTTCAGAAACCCTAGGGTGTGGAACCCTAAGTGTGGCTATCAATCAGATGCTAAAAAGATTCCCTTAGAGGACCAGAGGTGCCACTGTCAGAATTGGGCAAGTTTATAATCGATTTTTCACATTTTTGCGCCAAGAATCCATCTGTGTTGTTCATTTCTCCAGTCGAGCTCTCGATTTTCAAGCCATCATCTAGATTGGAGGCATAAGGGTCATTTTTTTGTAAAGTTGCTTGTAACTAATTTTTTTGATGTCACTTAATAAAAGAAGGCCTCCCCTCTATTGAGCAGGGCTCAGAGATGTAGCACACATTGGGTGAACTCCTTAATCAAATTGTTGTGTCTTTTCTCTCATGTTTTATTATGACTTATACTTCTTTTCATGTGGTTTAAGTTACTTGGCTAATATTCTCTTTTATATGCAATTCTAAATTCATCCTTGAATTTAAAATATCTCGATCAAGTTTGGTATCAGAGAAAGTCTTCTTGATGCAAGTTGCATGACTGAATCCTAATCATTTACAAGCTCCAAAGAGGTAAAGGAAAAATTAAATCCTTTGATCCCGAAGTGGGATGTGCACCACGAAGACGAAAATGGTAGATGAGGAAGCTTGAATCAAGGAAGATAGAAATTATCGTAAGGATTTATTCACCATGGGAGAGAAAGTTGACAAGCTATTTTCAGAATATGAGAAGAAAATCAAGCTTGAGAAGAAAGAGTCAGATGATCATGCATTGGAAAATCATGGAGGCAGAGGAGAAGAGTGTCCTCCCTCTCCATCTTATAGTGATAGTTCTTCTTCATCTTATTCTCATCATTCTAATAAGCATCATAGGAATACATCTAAGAAGCCATTTTTTAAGCTAGATGTAAAGGATGATTTTCCCACATATAATAGATAATGTAATGCAGAGAAACTAAACAATTGGATTAGACAAATCAAGGTTTATTGCAAGATTCAACAGATTAAGGAAGATGAGACAATGATCTAATTAGCATCCCTTCATCTGAGTGGCACCACTCACATTTGGTGTGAGAGAAAGTTGCAGAAAGGTGACAAAAACTTGGGTAATATCCTTTCTTCTTGGTCCAATTGTATTTCTGCATTAAAAGATCAGTTTTATCCTTTGGGTTATCGATAAAAGGCTTCAATGGAATGGAAATATTTAAGGCAAGGAAAGATTCAAAATTTACAAAGCTTCAAAGAAGAGTTCAGAAAACAAGAATTGAATTTGGGCATTTCAATTGATTCACTCGTAACTGTAATGAATTATATTGGTGCTTTACATAGTTACATAAGACATTTTTTGTTATTATTTGATCCTACTATTATTGATGCAGCTAGTTTGAAGGCCATCCACCTTAAAAGAAGGGGAAAGAATTATAAAGAAGAGTATCCAAAGAAATCATCTTTTAAACCTCATAATGGAAAGTTCAAAGGAAAAGGCAAGGGAAAAGACAAGAAGCTAGCTACAGCCAAGAAGGAGGAAGGAGCAAAGCCATCTTCCACTCATTGCAAGAAGGAAGGCCATGATGATGAACATTGTTGGAAATTGCATTCGGAGTTGAGACCAAAGAGATTTGGTGGAAAGGGCAAGCAAGAGATAGTGTCAATCATGCAATAGGACCTTGGATTCGATTTCGGTGATGAGAGATTGATCACAGGAGTGGGCACACAAGGTACTCTTTCTCTTCATGATAATGAAATTTTAAATCACATTCAAGTACAAGTTCTTTAAATGAGCCTCTTGTTAATGAATGAAAGATAATTGAATTGTTCCAAATTAGAGTCATAATGAAACATACTAAAGTGGAAACCTTGTTTGATCTGAGCTCACAAGAAAATTTTATTTCAGAATCCCTGGTTAATAATTTAGGATTAGAGAGAAAGACTCAAATGAAACCATACTCACTTGGTTGGGTGTGTGATAAAGAAAAATTACATGTAACCAAGCAATGTAGAGCTATATTTGCCATTGCATCCAAACTAGTTGATGAGGTTGATCTTGATGTTGTACCCTTGGATATCTATGATATTGTATTGAGGAGTCCATATTAATATGACATGAAAGTAGTTTTATTTCACCATGAAAATAAGTATCACCTCACGAAAGATGACGCAGAATACATTGTTAGAGATCATCGCACCAAAGTTAGTGCCAGTCTTGTAAGTGCAAGTCAGATCAAGAGATTGTTTAATTCTAGCAAAGGGTGTATGTTCACGGTTGTGAGAGAAAAATATGCCACGACATCTAAAGCTTTCCAATGTTATGATCCCACTCGTAAAAAGGAATTGTATGAAATTGTTTCTAACTATGATGGGATTTTTCAGGAACCAAGTGGGTTGCCTCTAAAGCATGAGATCCAACACGAGATTCACTTGTAGTAGGATGCTCCTTTACCAAACATTGGTATGTACAAGTAGTCAGCTATTGCGATAGAGGAAATAAATAAGAAGGTACAAGAATTTTTTAAATGAAGGGATCATAATACTGAGTTCTTCTCCATGCAGCTCACTGATCATGTTGGTGCCAAAAAAGGATAGCACATGGAGGATGTGCATAGAATACAAAGAACTCAACAAAATAATGGTGAAGTATTGGTACCCTCTCCCTCACATTGATTATTTGTTAGATCAATTGAAAAATGTTATTTATTTCATAAAACTAGACTTGCTCAGTGGTTATCATCAGGTTAGGGTTGCAGAATAGGATGTATGGAAGACTGCATTGAAGATGAAACGAGGGTTGTTTGAATGATTGGTCATGCCATTCCGACTGTGCAATGCTCCGACCACATTCATGAGGGTGATGAACGATATTTTTCAGTTATTTCCTTAATGATTTTGTACTTGTGTATCTTGATGGCATTCTTCTTTACAATAGGACATGGGGTGATCATGTGTGTCATGTTAAAAAATTTCTTGATGTATTGCAAAAAGAAACATTGTATGTCAGAATGTCTAAATGTGAGTTTGGGAAGACCTCTTTGGTTTTCTTAGGTCATGTTATTGGAGGTGGAAAATTAAATATAGACCCTTCTAAAAGTGATGTGATTTTAAAGTGGCCTAAACCCACCAATTTTATAGAGGTTTTCAAGTTTTTTGGTGCAATACGATATTGGAGAAGGCTCATTTCCAACTTATCCCTCATTTCATCCCCCTTACATGCATTGATGAGTGTGAAGAAAACCTTTCAATGGGGAGGAAAGTAAAAGAGAGCCTTGGATGCACTGAAAGAGAAGATCAGCACCACACCAATTTTGGCCTTGCCAGACCTTCAACAACGTTTCGAGATTGAGACCGATGCCAACAGATACGCCATGGGAGCGGTATTAATGCAAAAAAGAAAACCTATATGTTACCATTCAGAAACATTCTCCCAAGTTGTTTTGGATTGTCTGACATACGACAAGGAGTTGTATGCCTTTGTTCAAAGCATGAAGAAGTGGAAGCACTATTTGATTGGCAAGGAGAGCATCATTCACACAGATCACCAACGCTTGCAGTACCTTCAGTCATAGACCAAGCTTCAACAGGCAAGTCATTTCACATGGATGGGATTCCTTCAACAGTTTCACTTGGTAATAAAATACAAGAAGGGCACTAGCAACAAAGTGGCAGATATGCTTTCTCACCCTCCTATTTCTGCATCTATAGTTTTGGAAAATGCCTCTTTATCTTTTCAAATTTATGTTGAATAGTATGTTGATGATGTTGATTTTAAGGAGATTTATGCAAAGATGGCTCATGGATGGCAGCTGGATAATTACCATTGGCAGGAAAAGTTATTGTATCACCTTGAAAAACTCTGTATCCCCACCAATGAATGAATACATGTAATCAGAGGATCACATACCTCTCTCGTGTTAGGTCATTTTGGTGTAGGGAAAACTTTGTGTCATTTGCAGAGTTTGTGTTATTGGCCTCACATTAAAAATGTTGTGACTGGATATGTGAAGGCATGTGTCTTATTTTTAGTTAGCAAGCCCACTAATAGAAAATTAGAGTTCTACACACCACTCCCTGTTTTGAGTCGTCCATGGGAAAGTGTGTCGATGGATTTTGTAGGTAGTTTTCCTTTGTCTAGGAGAGGTCATGACTATTTGTATGTTGTCGTGGATTGATTTAGTAAAATTTGTGTATTAATGCCTTGTAAAAAGAAGGTCACTAGACAGAAGACTGTTCAACTCTTGTTCCAATTTGTATGGGTCCACTTTGGGCTACCCACATCCTTCGTGTCTGATTAAGACTCTCGTTTTCTTGGAGAGTTTTGGACGAGTTTGTGGAGAATGATGGAAACCAAGTTGGAGAGGAGCACGACATTTTATCCGTAGACCAACGTAAAAACAGAGGTTGTCAATCCCAAACTCATACACTTACTCTAAGGCTATTATGGAAAGCATCACGAGTTGTGGGATGAGAAACTTCCTTATGTATAGCATGCATACAGTCGAGCAGTGCATTCATCCATGCAGAGCTCACCATTCAAGACATGCTTTGGTTATTTACTAAAGGATCCCTTAGACATGGTCTTTGGGATAGATTAAAATTCCAGTGGGCAAGATGATAGGGACAAAGCATGAAATTTCATTCATCGAATTCAATTAATTCACTAGGTAGTGCAGGAGGAGTTGGAGAAGAGTCAAGCTTAATACAAAGCCCGAGATCGCAAGCACTGAGTTGATCACCAGTTTCAAGTTGGAGACAAATTATGGCTCCACATCAACAAAGACACAATGAAATGGGAAGGAAATAAGTGGTGACCAACCTAATATCGCCCATTCACCCTATCGGAGAAGATTGGAGACAATGCTTTTTGTCTCGATTTTACAACATACATGCAGATGTACTTAGTGGTGAATGTTGAAAACTTGAAGCTTTATGAGCCTTTGTTGATCATGGAAATTGAAGAGGTTGGATAGGTTTATACAGTGGATTATTTTTCACCTAAATACTTGGACAAGCTACTAGAGGACATCATTCTCCACAGGAAATCCAGGACTTCATGACAAGGATACGTGGAGTACCTTCATATTGGCTTCAAAGGAATGCATCCAAGTAAGGCTCGATGGTTAGAAAAAAGAGAATGAGGAAGAAATTCCCTCACTTTCCAATTTATTGATAAAGCTTTTGGCGGTCCAAAATCTTTTTAGTGGGGACGAATGATCCAGGAATACAAGTGGCCTTGAAAATAGCTAAAAAATTAAAACATTCATATGGAAGTGAAACTAAAACTCTGATCGTATCACTCGTCGCCCTGATTCCAACAGTGCAAATGACACTCAAGTCCGAGTTCATATGCTCAAGTTATTGTTGGTCTAAGTTCATGTCAAACTTGGCCAAGTGGCAGCCTTAATGAGGCAACAATTTGGCTGCGATCCAATGCATATAATCTGGCCACTGGAATGGGTGAATTTTTTGAATTGTTAATTTTTATAATATCTCTTATTTTCCAGTGGGAATATTCGAACCACTGTATTTAAACAAATACAAAAGAAAATTATAGTTGGGGTGGTGGGCCATTAACCCCACCACCCGACAAATATGTTATATTGTATATAGTGGGTGGAGAGGCCACCCCCGAAAGACCCACCCAGCCCCCTTCGGAACCATATATATTAAACCACAAACATAATCATTCAAACCATGTATTGACCGCGCAAACCACATTTTGCTGCTACTAAAAAATTAGTTGACTATTATGGGAGGCCGGGGTTTCAAAACCAAAATCTTCACCGACCTAGATGGCTCTGCCACCAACAATCCATGGGATCGACCTTTAGTGGCTCCTCCACTCACCTATACTTAAACCTCTCAAACACATCCGTACGAGGCAGAGTAGCGGAGGACATGCAAGACCCTAATAGACCCCAGGGTGTGGAACCCTGAGCAAGGGTATGAATCAGATGGTAAAACGATTCCCTTAGAGGGCTAGAGGTGTCACTGTAAGATTTGGTAAAGCTTATTGTCGATTTTTCATGTTTTCACACTAGGAATTCATCCGTGTTATCCATTTCTCCAGCAAAGCTCTCCATTTTTAGGCCATCATCTAAATTGGAGGCATAAGGGTCACTTTTTTGTAAAGTTGTTTGTAACTAATTTATTTGATGCCACTTAATAAAGGAAGGCCTTCCCACTCTTGAGTAGGGCCTAGAAACATAGAACACATTGGGTGAACTCCATAATCAAATCATTGTGTCTATGATCTCATCTTTGATTATGATTTCTGCTTCTTTTCACGTGGTTTGAGTTTCATATTTAAGATTTCTGGGATTCTTAGTTGCTTGTAATGTCTTTTCCGAATTAATCCCATCGATGTTGATTTGAAGATCGATGTTTTGAGTCCTCAACTGATGCTCATCAGCACGATCAAAGTATGTGGAAAACTGATCAACACATGGTGTATGATAAATATGGATTGCATGGTGTGGTCTAAGTTACTTGGTTAGTATGCTCTTTTATATGCAATTCTGAGCTCGTCTTTGAAGTTAAAAGATCTGGATCACTGAGACACCACTTAATCATAGATAACCCAGATATAGCAGAAATGATGTAGAGAAGCAGTAGGCATTAATTTTGTAGAGCTTCATGGTAACAAATCAAATGTGTTCATTTGTAATGGGTTTCCCCTCATATATCTCCTAGTGATTTCCTCTCCAATATGATTTTTCATAAACTAGAAAGTAAAGAGATTTATATCTTTAATAATAATCTCTTGGATCAACATTGCTTTGTGATCGAAGTAAAACAGAGTGTTATTTAAGACTATAAATCAAATAGTTTGTAGAGATTACGATTACGATCAATGGTAGTAAATGTGTCCAACAAAAATTTAAATTGAATTGTCGATGTCATTCTTGTTAAGATCAAACAAAAAATTTAGGTGATGCTTTTTACCATGATAGTTGACAGCTTTCCTTTCCAATCGAGATAATTGAATGGTTGAGATTGCATATTTACTTGTTCTAGTGGCATCTTTTCCTAGATGGAAAATCCTACCTGATGCAGTTAAAGTAGTGCGTAACTTATAACAGAGAACAACCAAATGGTAAGTTGTTCTGAACTAAAATCTTCCTTCTCTCCAATGTACCTCCAAATTTTGCGGTGAACATAAAGTGATTTACACCCTTATCTTTCGTATTAAATGGTCATATTGATGGAATAATTACAGTACGAAGAAACAACCATCGACTATTAATTAAATAGTAAAAAAAGTTCCCTCTAATTATAAGACAAAGAATTGTATTCTTAATATAGTATACGATATATTATTAGTTCTTTAATTATAAGATTTATAAGATTAATATGCATAGTCGATGCAGAATAGATTTCATGAAAATATTTGGTAGACTTGTGTGGAGTTTTCACTATGCGAAATAGCAAATCTCCACACGCGTATTCTGTTTTATAAGAAATCAAGGTAATGACCATATCTTGTTTTATAACCAATTACACAATGTTATATGAAAATTGACATTGACACATAGACATTAATACCATTGTTCCTTAATATGGATATTAAAACTTGAAAAGTTGATGCGAAAATGCAATTCCAAGAACCCATTAATTAATGGTTTAAGCACTCAGAATTAAGTCAAAATATCATCCCAAAAGCATTACCTATTATCATTTTCTTTCCATTGCTACACTTCCATATTAGATGTGGACATAGATAGGAACGTATTTCACAAGGAATGCTTCCTCCCATGACATTTGGGACCCACATCAATTAGTAATAGCTTAGGTCTAATGACTAGACGAAAGGTGTTATTGAGCGTAGAGGTAGTTATAAGGAGGAATTTGTGCAAAGATGGTTGTGTAGAGGAAGTTCTGCGGAAGTGGTTGTGTAGAGAAAGTGCAGAGAACAAATACTTGTGTGGAGAGTTTTCACTGTGCAGAAAGCGTGTTGGGAGAATCAATTAATTAGTAATAGAGACTAAGATTATGCTACATGAGACATACACTTAGCCATATCTTATTATTATTAAGTATACAAAACATCCTTGGTTGATGGCTAACCAACTTAGGTTATTTTAGATTGCAGATTACTATGGTGTGATTTTTGAATGGAGTTCGGATATTCCACAGTGCTCATATTTTATGGTCGACGTTTCGAGTCTGAAACTAGACTCATCATCAGGACAAATTGTGAGGAGAAAAGAACGAGAAGGATAGGTATAAATATGCAAAAGCTGGATGAGAAGACAAACAGGCCGACTCATTTTTAATTTAATTTTTTTGTTATTTAAGCCCTTTGATTTTATTGCTTAATAATTAGTTAGTTACTCTAATATTTATATTAATATTAATACTTTTTTATCTCTTTATTAAAATTAATGTTTATTAATAAAATGTTTTTGTTCTTTATTGGTTCTATTTTTATTTGATTATAATGCTATTCCTAAATGTTAATTGAATTCTTATTTAACTTGTTTTATATGTTTTATTCATTATTGTGAATTGATATTTAATTAATGCTGTTAATGTCTATTTTTATTGTTTTAAATGATTATTTATTGATGTGTATTCTTATTAATTTATATTTTAGTTATTGTTTATAAGGCCTACTATTTATTGTTAATATTACTTATGTTGTGCTAGCATTATTCCTATGGATGCTAATACTTAAGATCTGCTATTTTATTTATTAATTGTTCTCCTTAATGAAATTCGAATTCATTATTAATATTTTGATTATATTTAATATTTGCCTATAGTTATTAATTATTAAACCCTATGTTTTAATTGGATGTAGCTTATTTAAAATGTTATTTATATTAATAACTCTGGTATTAATTAATGCTCCTATCTATATATACTTTATTATTTTATTATTATGCTATTTATATATTTTTGAATGATGATGAATTTTACATATGCTAATAATGTTTTATTCCTTTAGATGATATTGTTCTAATTTAACTAATAATTAGGTTTATTTAAACTTAGATATTCTACATGCTTAGGAACCTAAAGAGCAGCATGGCTAAAATTATAATGATAGCGGGTTAAGAATTGCTAACCTCGCTATTGGGATTATTTTCGGGGGTTAGCAAGGGGTTCCAGTTTTTGTTAATTTCCATGCCACCATCCCTATTAAGGTTTTTAGGATGCTTAATGATTTCAATAGCTTCTCTAACCTTACGCTTGAAATGGTGCTCTACATTTGCAATGACTTTGGTGTCTTCCAGGCATATATGATGATTGGTTTTTCCTACATGCTCGGCTAGGGCTGAGGTTCGGACTCTTTCTTTACGGATGTCTGCACTATGCTCTTTGAGTCTAATCCTAACGGATCTACCAGTTTCTCCTATGTACTGATCCCCACATGAACATTTGATAATATACACTCCTTTTTGCTGAAGTTGCTCTTGGTTGTCCTTAACAGATCTCATTCTTTGCTTAATGGTAGATAAGGGTTTGAAAGCAGTTTTTATATTTTTCTTATTGAGGATTTTTGCAATTTTGTCAGTGACTCCTTGGATGTAAGGAAGGCAGGCATTAGAGGTTGGGGTGTCATTTGTTTTATTTTTACTGTTATCAGATTTCGCTTTTTGAATGGCTTTGTATATGTTCTTATTGTTGTATCCTAGGTTGGAAAAAGCTCTTTTAAGGTATGAAATTTCTTCATCAGAGTGGTCTGTATCCGAGATTCTGTAGGCTCTAGTGAAGAGGGTTTGCAGCACCCCCATTTTTTGAGCAGGGTGGTGATGAGAATCAGCATGCAGGTAGTTATCAGTATGGGCTTTCTTTCTGAAAACTTTGTGACCTATGGAGCCATCCTCCTTTCTGATGAGGAGAATGTCCAAGAAAGGGATGCAATTATTTTCTTCTACCTCCATTGTGAATTTGATGTCTTCAGACAAGCTATTGAGATGGTTCAGAAACTTGTTAAGCTCATTCTCGCCATGAGGCCAATTGACACTGGTGTCATCCACAAACCTGACCCAAGATTTGGGCTTTAATGGGTATGAATCCAGTGCCTTCTTTTCGAATTTTTCCATGAACAGATTTGCCATGATTGGTGAGAGAGGAGATCCCATAGCGACACCCGAAGTTTGTTCAAATATTTCACCCTGGAAAGAGAAGAAAGTTGAGCGAAGACAGATTTCGGCCAATTTTGCGGTCTGGGGATCTGTTACTTCCTTAACTACTTGAATGGCTTCATTTAGGGGAATTTTGGTAAATAGCTGGACTACGTCAAAACTAACGATTTTATCTCCGGGGTCTAGCTTGGTGTTTTTAATGCAATTTACAAATTGATTAGAGTCTTTTATGTAAGAGCTAGTCTTGCCAACTAGCGGGGATAGAATGCTAGCGACGTACTTTGCTAATTCATAAGTGGGGGACCCTATGGTGTTGACTATGGGTCTTAAGGGGACTTCTTTTTTATGAATTTTAGGGGCTCCATAGATCCTGGCGGTGATTTCACTGTTAGGAGTCAATCTCTTTTTTATTTTATCATCTAGATTGGTTTCTTTAATGGATTTTTTTACGAGGTTTTTGATTTTGGTGATGGGGTTTTTTTCCAGCTTCTTGTAGCTACCACTATTATATAAGTGGTCTTTCATCTTGTTAATGTAATCTTCATAATCCATAATTACAGTGGCGCCCCCTTTGTCTGCCTTTAGAATTACTATGTCCTTATTATTCCTGAGACTTTTTAGGGCATTAAGCTGTTCAAGGCTCAGGTTTCTTTTGGGGGGTTTGGCTTTTCTGAGGATAACTGCGACCTCTTGTCTGATGAGTTCTTTTTCATCATCCTTGAGAGTCTTGATTCCATCTTCTAGGTTGCAAATGATTTCTTCATTGGGGATTTTATTGGGGGCTAAAGCGAAATTGAGACCTTTGTTGAGGACTTCCAATTCTTCTTTCTTCAGCTCATAAGAAGATAAATTGACCACTTTTTTATTGCTCAGGTTAATGTTCCTAGGGTTTTTTTCTGTAATCTCATTATCTACCATGCTATTGCTAAAGGTGTTAGCACAACTGTTTTCTAAGCTTATTTTATCTATTATATTATTACTATAAGGTTTATTTATATTTAACTTGCTATTAGAAGTGTACCTGAGATGGCTGGCGCTCTCCATGCTACACGCTCCCTCCGATAAGTCCGTGTCTTCCCTGCTGCCGCGCTTTGAACCTTCCAGGTTGCTGCCATGAGGAGGGGTTCTGATTATAATGTTGTTGGCATCCATAGGACGTTGATCCATTATATCCGTTGAGCGTTCTTCATTTTCAATAAAGCCGGTATGCAGGCTGGGTTCTGCGTTTGCTGTCCATGTACCACTGTTCGGGGTGCGCATTGTTTCATCGCCCATTCCGAAGGCATTCTTATTAACCATCACACCGATACGAGTGGCTGTTCCAGTGTTGATATTTCCGCTGCGTCGAGGAGTAGTTTCATGTTGTCTCGTTTCTTGCGTTTCCTGCGTGTAGTTCTGCTCTCCGTTCGATTGTGCTGTGGGTGGGTGAGAGCTGTTTGGATGGCGTGCAGCAGTTTTACGTAGTACCATTTCCATGCGTGTTACCCATTCTTCTCGCGGATTGATCTTGTGGTTTGGACAACGTGCTCCCTTCGTGTGAATCCAAACCGTGTCTTTAGCTGCTGGAATGCCGTGGCTGGGTTCCTCAAATGCGTTGGAACTGCTGAAGTCTGGTATTGTTATTACTTTTTCGGCATGATTGCTATCTCATCTCTCCAGCTTTTTTAGTTTGCTGAGGTGTTTGGACTCTGCGCCTTCCTTCACTTTGCTGGCCTTCAGCGCTACCGAAGCGTCAATGACTCTCCACAGGTCTTGCTGGATTGTTGTTGCTAGTTTCAGGTGGGCTTTTAAGGCGGTTGCAGATAATTTTGCCAAAGAGGTTCTTGTTTTTCGAATTTCCAGGCGGACCAGTGTCTTGCTGAATCGTTCAAATACTTTGTGATATTTTTGGTTATGCAATTTGTGTTTAATATAGGCGAAGGTAGGCGTGAGATTTGAATCCCTACATTGCTTTAGAAAGTGCAGGTCAGCTTCTTTTCTCCTTATTTTCACCCTGGTTTTTTTGAGATCACGGATCTCTTTCCAAATATCCCCTCCGTGTAGGGTAATTATTTTGGATTGCAGATTACTGTGGTGAGATTTCTGTAATGAGCTCGGATTATCCACAGTGTTCATATTTTTATGGTTGACGTTTCGAGTCTGAAACTAGACTCATCATCAGGACAAATTGTGAGGAGAAAAGAAGGAGCAGGATAGGCATAAATATGAAAAAGCTGGAGGAGAAGATAAACAGGCCGACTCATTTATAATTTAATTATTTTTGTTATTTAAGCCCTTTGATTTTATTGTTTAATAATTAGTTATTTATTTTAATTTTTATATTAATATTAATACTTATTTATTTCATTATTAAAGTTGATGTTTATTAATAAATGTTTTTGTTCTTTATTGATTATATTTTTATTTGCTTATAACGCTATTCTTAAATGTTAATTGAATTGTTAGTCAAATTGTTATATATGTTTTATTCATTGTTGGGAATTGATATTTAATTATTGTTGTTAATGTCTTTTTATTGTTTTAAATGATTATTTATTAATGAGTATTCTTATTAATTTATATTTTAATTATTGTTTTTAAGGTCTACTTTTTATTGTTAATATATTCCTATTGATGTTAATACTTAAGATTTGCTATTTTATTTATTAATTAATTGTTCTTCTTAATGATATTCTAATTCATTATTAATATTTTGATTATATTTAATATTTGCCTTTAGTTATTAATTATTAAACCCTCTGCTTTTATTGAATGTTGTTTAATTAAAATGTTATTTATATTATTAACTCTGATATTTATTATTGTTCCGATCTATATATACTTTATTATTTTTATCTATTATTATGTTATTTATTTATTTTAGATCGATGAGGTATTTTACATTGTCCTAATAATGTTTCATTCTTTTAGATGATTATTATTCTAATTAAACTAATAATTAGGTTATTTAATCCTAGATATTCTTCATGCCTAGGAACCTAAAGAGCAGCATGGCTAAATTTATAATGATAGCGGGTCAAGAATTGCTAACCTTGCTATTGAGATTATTTGCAGGGGTTAGCAAGGGGTTCCAGTTTTCGCTAATTTCCATGCTGCCATCCCTATTAAGGTTTCTAGGATGCTTAATGATTTGAATAGATTCTCTAACCTTATGCTTGTAATGGTGCTCTACATTTGCAATGACTTTGGTGTCTTCCAGGAATATATGATGATTGGTTTTTCCTACATGCTCGGCTAGGGCTGAGGATCAGACTCTTTCTTTACGGATGTCTGCACTATGTTCTTTGAGTCTAATCCTAACTGATCTACCAGTTTCTCCCATGTACTGGTCCCCACAAGAACATTTGATGATATACACTCCTTTTTGCTGAAGTTGCTCTTGGTTGTCCTTAACAGATCTCATTCTTTGCTTAATGGTAGATATAGGTTTGAAAGCAGTTTTTATATTTTTCTTATTGAGGATTTTTGCTATTTTGTCAGTGACTCCTTGGATGTAAGGAAGGCAGGCATTAGAGGTTGGGGTGTCATTTGTTTTGTTTTTACTATTATTAGATTTTGCTTTTTGAATGGCTTTGTATATGTTCTTATTGTTGTATCCTAGGTTGGCAAAAGTTCTTTTAAGGTATGAAATTTCTTCATCAAAGTGGTCTGTATCCGAGATTCTGTAGGCTCTAGTGAAGAGGGTTTGCAGCACCCCCATTTTTTGGGCAGGGTGGTGATGAGAATCGGCATGCAGGTAGTTATCAGTATGGGCTTTCTTTCTAAAAACTTTGTGACCTATGGAGCCATCCTCCTTTCTTATGAGGAGAATGTCGAAGAAAGGGATGCAATTATTTTCTTCTACCTCCATTGTGAATTTGATGTCTTCAGACAAGATATTGAGATGGTTCAGAAACTTGTTAAGCTCATTCTCGCCATGAGGCTAATTGACACTGGTGTCATCCACAAACCTGACCCAAGATTTGGGCTTTAATGGGTATGAATCTAGCGCCTTCTTTTCGAATTTTTCCATGAACAGGTTTGCCATGATTGGTGAGAGAGGAGATCCCATAGCGATTTGTTGACAATAACAACCTCTATCTTCAATCCAAATGCTTCAAAAGGTCCTAACTCCTTTTGTGTCAAAACAACCTCCCATCCATGTAACATGCCCTAACTATGAAGCTAGGGAAATGCCACCCACAAATAGGCTAATACCACAAAATCATAATGACACGCACATACACACACACACATATAACATAACCAAAATAATATAATAATAAGCATGAGATTCATAAACCATAAAAGCCAAGCATGTTGACCACTTATCTGATAAAATACTTCAAATGATTGTATACCTCAAGTGTACCAACCATCCATATATGACACTACTCCAACTCTCTTAGTAGTGGATCACCCTTGAGCCAGGGCCATAACTCCAAGTTTGGAACAACTAATTAAATCTAGATACATAACCAGTACCAACACAATCAATCCAAGGTACCAAACCCTAGTAGCCTCCAATCAACAGTCTCACACCCCCCATCATCCAACCATTCTAAGGTAGTGCACCTCCTTCTCTACACCTACATTCCATCGGCTTGTGCGACTACCACTCCATGGTTTTGAGCTCTTCCTTTATAAGTATGTATCAGGGCCCTATGGCTTCCAAAAGTTTCAAATTCCCCCAAGGGTCTCTTGGTGCATTGAAGGCCCATACCTCGATACATTTCCCTACATTTCTCCCTTCAGGATTCCATTCTTCACCAAGGATGTCCAATGATAAGTGTCATCGTACCCTAACTGACTTGCGTCCTTAGGTACAATAGCTCATGGGGGCTTCACTAGGGGAGAAATACCATACCACGTGCATTCATATTGGGGGATATATATTGAGGAAAAAATGACATAATATATTGAGCATATAATATGGGATAAAGAGTTTTCATCTTGGAGGGTATAAAAAATAGGATTAAAAGTTAATGAAAAAATATAAATGGGTATAAAAATGTTAATGAAAAAATGGATACCTACAATATCTATTAAAAGTAGCGGCTTTTTAAATTAGGAAGGTGTATTGGGTTTGTATTGGTAGGGGGTTAAATAATGTGATTTTTAGAGGTATTTGCCAATATGTAGTCAAATTAAGGGTATTGTTTAGTATGCCACAAAAGCACATGATATGTCAAATGTTCATTGAGTGAAGGCCCCATGTAATAGCTACAAGTCCTAATGGGAGCTCCACTAGGGGGCAACACCATACCATGTGTGTTCATATTGGGGTATGTATATTGAGGAAGAAAAGAGATAATATATTAAGCATATAATAAGGGATAAAGGGTTTTTATATTGGTGGGTGTAAAAAATGGAGCTCACAGTTAATAAAAAAATATAAAGGGGTATAAAAAATGTTAATGAAAAATGAATAGTTATGATATCGAGTGAAAGTAGGGTCTTTTTAAATTGGGAAGGTGTATTGGGTTCATATTAGTATGGGTTTAAATAATGTGATTTTTTGAGTTATTTTCCAATGTGTAGCCTAAATTAGGGGTATTATTTAGTATGCCATGAATGCACGTTATATGTCAAAGGTTCATTGAGGTAAGCCCCTATGTGGGTCCTCTGGTTCTCTCTTGGACGAACACCATAGTGACTCCTTAGTAGTCTCTAATGGAATGGAAGCTTGAATAATGATTTATCCCCCTCCCATTACCTTTTATTTATAGCTTAGGATAACTAATATATTATAATATTTTTATGATAATATATTTCAATATTGTGTCATAAGATTACTGTATATATATTATAACAATAATATTTATTTGGGTTATAAACAATATCAAGGTTCTACCACCTCACCTTTCCCATTTTATGGAGTCCTATCACACCATACTATTTTCATCCCATAAGGTTGATGACCTTTTGATGCATAAGATAATTGGGTTGGACCACATAGGAACCCTAGCCTTAAAACACATCTACAAATTGGCCCAATGACCGAAATATATAATCAAGCATGCAAGCATCAATGAAAATTATCCCTTACTAGCCTAATTATTAAATGTAGATATTCATTACAATTCAGGAATTAACCTAGGGGTATTAAATTCTGCTCCTAATGTACGTGTTGTCCTTAATGCATTGAATCACATGTATGATCAAAATCGGTAAACATATATATGACAATTGTTGCATTTCATCTCATGCTCTTGTTTGCATCATTACTATCATCATACGTATGTCTTTTTAATATGTTATTTATCCAACACATTTCTTCGTTTAATACATCTAAGAGACTCAAATCATATCTTCAAATATCTAGATGATATATATATATATATTTCTTCTTCAATATATTTATAATTCATATGATATATTGAATTTTAAAAAAGTACAAGAAGGCACATGTGATGAATTGAGACATTGAGATCATGTTTCTAATGCTTTCCAAAGGCTTATTTTAAGTCTATTGTTCCCATGTCTACCTACCATGTCAACCTAGATCATGTATGAGTTCTAAAATATTATTCCTTAAACATTTTCACACACGATCAAGATTTCATTAGGAAAGATACACCTAGCACTAGTTTGTGTTGTCCATGAATTTGTCATGAGAATCTAGATGATAGGTGTAAGTCCTCCATTTAATTAATTGGATGCAACCAACATTCTAGTAAAACATCGCATTGTGTCACGAGAAGTCTACATATCTATAACCATACCTTCTATGTTTGATGTGAACTAATAACCATATTCTATCTTCAATTTTTCAATTAGGCGCCCTTCAACATCATCAAAAATAATCTTGTTGGAGAGAATTCACTTAGCCAATTGTTGCTTGCATTACTTCTCAAAGACATCATTCTCTTGAAAATAGTGTAATAACTTCCTCACTTTATAGTTAATCACAAAATACATTATTTAAAATGTGTTCGAATCATATATTTATTGGGGAATTCACTTATTGCGATATTTTCTAAGTTACTTGTCAAGTGTTGATTAATTCCTAAAAGAGGTGTGTCTTTTTGGTTTTCCTCTATGGGGAATTTTAGTTGATAAAACATTCACCTGACAGTGAAAAACATTTTGTTTTATCCTCGAGAATTATATTCCAAATGGAATAAATTTTCTTATAGCTCTAACCCCTTAAAGTATGACTTGAACCTCCTTATATCTATGACAAGCTTTGAGCACACTACATCCACTTGATGTATATGATAAATGGGATTCCTTTCTATTAATCATAGGGTTTTGATAAAGGAACATCCCAAGCATGATTCTTTTCTTTCGATTCAAAATAGTATTTCCTCAATGCATTATAGCCCATCAAATGTCATTCTACTCATCCAATAATAGTTTTGATACAAAAACTATATTTTAGTCTTAGAACCACTTATGATTTTTTCTACTACTATATAATTAATCCTCAATGTATATAAAGTGATATTGTGGAATGAAACCATATATACAATTTTCAAATATAAATGTGTGAAAATTCCTATAGATAACTTAGCCATTATTATCAGCGCCCAAGGGGTAGCTCAATTGGGAATGGGCATGGTAATGAAGTGTTATATAGAAAGAGATTATAGGTGTGAATTCTCCCCAATTTAATTGTGTTTGGAAAAGAGGAGTATATAGGCATCTAGAGTTTATAATGGTAGCAGTCAGAATCAACCTCATGTCATACGAGTATGAGACTAGCCTGGTTGTCAATTCCTTTATATATAAGAAGAAAAAAGAAAAAAAATATCCATTATTATATCCAAATGATTTATGAAAACCTCTTAGGGAAATCATAGTTCTTACGACTTTTCCCAGTAATAGAGGGCAAGGGTGGTGGATCCTATATAGGCACTTCACAAGTGAGAGCTTCCAAGGCCTCTAAAATGACAATATGTGGTAAGATGCTTGTTCCAAAAATCCTTTGCAAGAAATTCCATGTACTCTAATCATACTTTAGAGTTAGTGAAAAATTGTGATCACCTTCATCATCCACATTCATAGATCTTCCAAACACTTCTCAATGTCCAATTAGGATAGTCATTTATATATTAAATTCATGTTTTTGTACTTGGTCCAAATTCTAGTGTGGACTTGCCAACTCAACATTTATCGTTATGTTACTTGTGACACATGGGCTTGCTAAGGATCGCAAGAGGCTTCTAAACGACTTGATTCCTACCAAAATTCCTTTTGCTAACATAGCCATCACATTTTTCTTTCATAGAACATTTGATGTAAGTGAAACAATTCCTTCCCAATAAAATTCATGGATGATCTATAATATATCTAAAGTAAATCAAAATTGCAGCGATTTATTTCTCTATGAAATACATCATCTGTAAATCTATCCATGGAAAATAATTCCCTATTCTAAGATTTTAACTTTGACACAATAAAGGTCGAAAATACTTTAATTTTATCCTTTCCATATGTTTCCTTACATACTCATTTCTAAGGTGGATTCCATGTCTTCCTACTACAAAAATTATGTGCACAGAGATCTTATTAAATGCGACCAATTATATGGATCAATTAGGAGACAAAATCCATGGAAAAATATGAAATATATAATACTCTCCAAAAATAGATAAAATATATATTCATTAATTACATTCCAAGGTTTAAGCATCATGGAGCCTTCCAACCTCCAATTCAAATGCATAAGATTGAATTGGGTCAAAGTGAAAGTAATTTATCTCTAACTTAGAGTATTTATTCATCCCCACCAAATACTTTTCCTTTTGGAGGATGAAAGGCAGTATTATTAGTATCGTCAAATTATAGAAAATGTATATTTTTGGAAAAGGTATGTGGAAATTCCATAATATTATAATCAATATGAATAACTTGGAAGGAACCCTTCTAGCCTGTCATCATCTTATTCCTTTAATAACAAATAGGAAAGTGGGGTTTTAGGTATGGTTGAAAAAAATACAATTAACGTGACAGAGGTTATTATTGGTCCTATTACAAGTCAAATTATGTGTCCTATTACAAGTCAAATTCAGTCTTAGAGATCTTATTAAATGCGACCAAATATATGGATCAATCAGGAGACCATATCCATGGAAAAATATGAAATATATAATACTCTCCAAAAATAGATAAAATATATATTCATTAATTACATTCCAAGGTTTAAGCATCATGGAGCCTTCCAACCTCCAATTCAAATGCATAAGATTGAATTGGATCAAAGTGAAAGTAATTTATCTCTACCTTAGAGTTTTTATTCATCCCCACCAAATCCTTTTGGAGGATGAAAGGGAGTATTCTTAGTATCGTCAAATTATAAAAAATGTATATTTTTGGAAAAGGTATGTGGAAAATCCATAATATTATAATCAATATGAATAACTTGGAAGGAACCCTTCTAGCCTGACATCATCTTATTCCTTTAATAACAGATAAGAAAGTGGGGTTTTAGGTATGGTTGAAAAAAATACAATTAACGTGACAAAGGTTATTATTGGTCCTATTACAAGTCAAATTATTGGTCCTATTACAAGTCAAATTGTTGGTCCTATTAGAAGTCAAACTCACTCTCTCTCTCTCTCTCTCTCTCTCTCTCTCTCTCTCTCTCTCTAAGTTTAGAATGTTTCCTCGACAAATTCAAAATTAAGTAGAGAAGGAAAACCAAACAAATATGTAAACTGGAAATCTAAATAAGATGGAAAGTACGAGGAATTTAATGTTGCCATAAAGGAACAAATGCTCTCTCTCTCTCTCTCTCTCTCTCTCTCTCTCTCTCTCTCTCTCTCTCTCTCTCCCTCTCAGTTTACAATGTTTCCCCAACAAATTCAATCTCTTCTCTCTCTCTCTCTCAGTTTAGAATGTTCCCCGACAAATTAAATCTCTCTCTCTCTCTCTCTCTCTCTCTCTCTCTCTCTCTCTCTCTAGGATTCTACTTCAAATAATACCAATCCAATACTCAAGGAAAGGGTATAACGTGATGTAAGAAAAAGAATTTAAGAGGAGGATTCAATAGCAAAACATAGGAAGGAAATTGAGGATTTACTACATGAGTTTTCCAAACTTAAATTTAAACTCAAACAAGGTTACTTAGCATACAAGTAAAAACCTTCTCAGCTTCTAACTATAGAGTTGTTGGTCCACTAATTTGTCATTATTATTATTATCACATTTTAACATCTATTTCATCCATTTCTATCATTCTTTGCCATGTTATTTATCATAATTTATCATATAATTCCATTTTATAGTTATTTATGCTCTTGTGAGTAAATAATACTTGTTCTCCTTTATTTTTAATAAATTCAAGATTATTATGTGTGATTTGGCCAATGATAGTTTATTAATGAATTTGTTATAACATAGCTGACTATTTTAGCCTCCAAGATCTCTTCCAGATTGCAAATCTGATCTCCAACTCATAATCAAATATTCCAACTAAAAAATTCACAGAGATAAAAAGTGATAATTTTATGCTGGATCTTTTGGGAAAAATGATGATGAATCTTGAAAATTAGAGACATGGGTTTCATGCAGAATAGACCAGATTAGTTTTCTAATGAGCAGTTTTACAAAATTCAGTTTGGATTGAGAGAAACACAAGGTTCCCTGAAGATGATTTTTTGAGATTTGTTGTTGCGACCTTTTTCCAAATTCTTCCAATTGAAATACCAAATTTGATTTGTTCTTGCTAAATGTTGATGGAAAGATCTTTCAGATATGATCTTGTTGATAAATTTGTTTTGGACAATCCAAATTTGTAATGGAAATCTATTTGTAATCAACTTTGGTGTAACTTCCCTTAGCTCTATGTGTATTTAAATGGAAACAGAGATGAAAGAGGGCAAGAGGGGAGAGAATGAACAATTGTGGAATTTGAGGCAAAGCTAAGAACTTCATTCTATTGTAATTATTTTTGAGACATCTTTTAATGAAGGAAGCTATCCATTGATTTCTACATCTATTATTTGTAATATGATTTGAGTTATTTCTGAAGGCAGAACTAAGTCTTGGGTAGTTGGGCTAACTACCTTGGATGCGGTGCTTCCTTGAGCATCTAAAGTAGTTTAATTATGTGTTTTTTCCTTCCAATTTCAATTCTTATTACTTAAAGTAAATTTCCTTTCTTTAATCAAGTAATTTGTTAGTTGTTGCATTTTTTAGATTTGTTGTTTAATGCAATTTCTAGATCTCATTTAATTTACTGCTCTAGTTAGCATTTGAATTATGTTGGGTAAAATAGGTTAAATTTCCAATTCTGTAAGGTATGGTTTAATTCAATATTGATTTGATTCATGCGATTATCATAATTTTTTTCTTGTCATTTACTTTATTCTTTTTAAATTAGTATTGTTTTTCAAGTCTTACATTTTATTTCTTGTCAAATGAGCTTGATAGTGTAGAACATAATCATGTAGAACCAATATTAGTTGTTGGTACCTTCTTGCATATATTTTGTCAATTGCCTTGAAATAAAAAGACACTCCTCAGGTTGATAATTAATGTCTAGGTGATTAGTTGTGTTTTTATTTATCGATTAATTTTCCCAACATTTTGGTGCCATTTCCGGGGAGGGAGTCAAATAGCACTACAACACTAATATATGGTTGCAGATGCATACTTTACGTCATGAGAGCTAGATATTGAAGACAAAAGGTAAGAACCTAGGCATGCATTGTGGGGAACCAGTGATGGGTCTACCCTCAATAGTCAAGCATAGGTCATAGAGCATGCACTAATAGAAGTAGGAATTTTAGAGGTAGAATTTTGAAAAGAAAAAAAATCTCATGATTTCAATCAAGTGGTGATGTAAGCACCACCTATTTCACTAACAAATTGACAAGAACATTTGAAGGAGGATCCCCAAAATAGCACATGAAGAGCATCTTTTATTTTGGGAATAAATGGCACACATTGCTACTTTTGAATATCCTATCAGAGATCTAAGAGGACTGACAGAAATGCACATCATTCCCCCATTTGTTCTACCAAATTTTCATGTTTTGGAAAATGAAGATCCATATACATTTTTATTTGATTTTGAAGTACTCTGTAGAGGATATGATTATTGTACTAATGCTCAAAGGCTGAAAATGTTTCCTCTTACTTTAAAAGGAGTAGATCTCTGATGGTTCATGAGCCTTGGTGGGAACTGCAATCAAACATTGGAAGACATGAAGAATGTATTCTTGAAAAAGTATAAAGATTACTCCAAATCCAATGAAGATATTTTCAGTATGATACGAGGGGAACATGAAATCTTGGAGGACTATGTGGATCAATTTCAATACAACCTTCAAAAATCAAAGCATAAGCATTTGGAAAAATAGATCTTAAAAACACTCCTACCCAAAGGAATCAAAGACGAATTTTTAGAACTCTTAAATATGATAGGAAAAGGTGATGTTTTTAAGTTATCATATGATGATGTTTGTGAAATATGCATAAGGTATTTGAAAGGAATATCCAGGGTTGGTAAGAATTATATAGAACTTTCTTCTTTGTTTTCCAAATATACTACAAGAACGCGAGACATAAGAGTTGAAATCAATGTTTTATTTGAAAATTTTAAATATGATTTTGTTAGTTCTCTAAATTCACAATTGCATGTTTTGCAGGTTAAGAAAAATCAGGAAGAATTTGATGAAGTTATTTTCCCTCATTACCGAATGGAGCATCTCATAGATAGTCATTCTTCCTTATCTAGGATGGAAGTAGCATATCAAAGAGATGCGGAAGTGGCCATAAGATCAAAAGCATGGAAACCATGGCCTACATGTATGGTTCAAAACACTTCCTCTTCATTTCCTTACTTTCATAATCCATTACAGAATACTCCTGTGTTAGGGACACCATGCCAATCTCAATATAAACCTCACCAATCTTGTTCACAAGTTTGGCATGGGTCATATTATGATTACATAAGTATTCTACCTCATATTGTAGCACAAACACATCATCCATATTCTTCACCAGCTCTTCCACAACATCTTGATTTCCAATCAAAATTATCCACACAACCCAATCAACTACATCATCAAAATACTCCATGCCCTACACAATTTCCTACTAAACTCATTCCACACCCTCACAGTAATAAACCAATAAAACATGCTTATGATGCTGAACTGAAAAATTTACCCACCCTTCACACCAATTCTACCTCATATGCACCATTGTAGAAAACTTATATTGATATTTCGAAGGTTTCAAATAAAAAAATGGTGAAGTTATGGAAGAAAATGAGGTTTCTTCTAGTCTACATGAACAAGCCGTCAAGATCAATAAGATATGAGAAACTCAAGAAATTCAAGAAATGAAAACTATGGGAAATCAAGAGAGTAAAGGTTATATTGAAGATTGCTTTCACTCCATCGTTTGTTTGAGCATCACTCCATACTTCGTCAATTATTAACACCATCCTTTCCATGGATTTGTTTTATAGAGTAAATAATTTCTATTTTTTTGCATACTTCTTGGATTATTGGAGCCTGATCACCTCTTTTTCTCCATGATTTCATGTTTTATTGTAGGTAGACGCTCGTTTTTTGCACATCCCGGGAGAATAAATAATGTCAATTTATGAACGAGTTATTCTTGAAAACAATGTTAATGAAATAAGGGAATTTGATCCAAACGCCTATTAGTAAATTTAATTTCATATGATTTTGATTATTCTAGGTGTCACTATCTAAAAATATTTTGAAACATAATACCTTGTTAAAAAATTGTTCCTGCTATTGCTCACTAACATGGAGAAAACAACATGAATACTTTTTCATTACTTGAAAAAATCATCAGAGTACAAATGAATATTTGATCTCCATTTGAAGATCCAAATAATTTCTACCAAAGCATTTTTCCAAAAGATCTTTTGTTTCCATTCATTCACCTTTGACAGAGTGTTGTTCCCTTCGGAAACAACATTGCTGCAACTGAAATCACAACCGTTGTAACTTAAGTTATTTATTTATTTATTGTTTTTCAATAAAGTGTTGTTTCTTTTCTAATTTCTCTTATTTTTTTTGTTTCATGTGTTGTTTACTTCAAACTCATCTCTTTTGTTCCTTCATAAAAATAAACGAAGGAAGTTCTTAAGTTTCATGATGTTGCTACACATCTATCAATTTATTCCCTAAGTCTTATCAAGTATATGGTTGCCTCATATCTAATATTAAATATTATTATGGAAAGACTTGTCAGGGATGATTCACTCTTAATTTATCATTATTTTGTAAAGTGGCTATGATTGTTGGATGGCTAATCGTTTTCCATGTCACGTTACTAGGATTTCCCTTTGAGATAGTTTTTTGGAGGGATTGCCAAAAGTCATGATTGATACTTCATGTCCATGAGCTTAAAATAGTATGGTTAGTTTCAAGGTTGTAACATGAAACAATGGTATTATTGGATAACTAATCCTCGCATCACGATTTTCATTCCTTTGGGCACAATTGTTGTTCCTTACAACTCACTCATTCTCTCTTTATGGTACAGTTGTTGTTCCCTCCAAAGGTACAATTATTCTTCCCTTTGTCACAATTTTTATTCCATTCAAAGGTACAATTATTGTTCCCTTTGTCATAGTTATTGTTCCCTTCAAAGGTATGATTGGTGTTCCCTTTGACACAGTTGTTGTTCTATTAAAAGAAACAATTGTTGTGTCCTTTGTTACAACTATTGTTCCATTCAAAGGTAGAATTGTGGTTCCCTTAGTCACAGTTGTTGTTGCCTTGGTCGTAATTGTTGTTCCCTTAGTCACAGCTGTTGTTCCCTTGGTCATGGTTTTTTTTCCCTTAGTCACAACTGATGTTCCCTTGGTCATGATTTTTTTTTCTCTTAGTCACAACTATTGTTCCCTTGGACGTGGCTATTTTTCCCTTAGTCACAGTTGTTGCTCCCTTGGTCGTGATTATTGTTCCCTTCATCATAGTTGTTGTTCCCTTGGTCACGATTATTGTTCCATCTATTATAGTTGTTTTTACTTAAGTCAACACTGCCCATTTTCATGCTTTTGATTTAACATTTGGTGAATGGGAGATATTTTGATGTTCTAGGTCCTCTTTGACATAATGATTGGGTACTCAATTTATATTTGTTTATTTATAAACATAATCTTATTTTTAAATGAATAATTATGCAAAGATGATTTCATCATGCCAACTTTCAACTTTCCTAATTTGTCAATTCCTTGATCTTGTAAAATTTATGATGATGACCACAAAATTGTACTTAAATCTTTCCATCATTAGCTATTGAACTGTTCCTCAACCCCAACCCTAACAAAGAAAAATATATTTATCAACAATCATTTGAAGGTTATTAGCTTTCGAGAGGCAAAATTACCCAAGTTGAAAATATTTACTACAAAACTTTTTACGCCATCCCTAGCTCTTAAGGAGTTGACCTACCACCCCATCTATTAAGTAATGTTTTGTTGATTAACAATAACCATAGTTGAAATTTTAAACAAAAATAGTTAACTAGAGGATAAAATGTTTCATCATGAGCTAACCTACCATGATCGTAGGACCTAATAGAGTGACATTACCACTACTGGTCACCAAACCAGGGTAATGGCCTTCGGTCATAAATTTGAAGGACAAGAGGTCTCATCACGATTCGACTTGTTCACTTTTGTTAGCTCCCGTGAATGGCATTGTTTTTAACTGGTTACCAAGCCACAACAATGATCTTAAGTAGGCATATAAGTAAATTGAAATGTCCTTGTAACTATGTATTTATTTCTAATACATGAGACACTGGCATCTCAATGGGTTGAAAAGGCATCCCTCTCAAGGCTATGGATGCCTACTAGTAGAAGTGGTCATGCATATGGTATAGAAGTTAATTCAATACTATGATCTACTTAGTTACCCTGTTTTCTCAAAACTAATTGTTGATAAAGCCTACTATTGCATATATAAGGTTTGCTAGAACTCGTGGTTCATGGGGTAATATTTAATAAGTTCTTAGATGATGATGGATATGGTTTATATCTATTACTATGTTCTAAAATATTCACTTTACATGTTAGGGATGAAAATTTTACGTATTTGAGAATTGAAATTTTGTATGATCTAATCTATCATTCCTTTATTTTACATATTCTAGATCTTTAACCAAAGATAGTTGTTTTTCCCAATTAGTTGCCATTTATTCCTAGCTTAATAACACTACTAGTATTTTGGGGTAGAATAAAGAGGCCTAATTCTGATTTTGTATCCCAGATAATTGGTCAGACCTTGAGAGTAATATATTGAGATAACTAATTCTCACAGTATTTGTGCTCATAACAACCAAATCTTATGGGTATAGGGAATGCATGTTTTACCTTTTGATCCCTTATTATCCCATGGCATTCACAACATGATTATGTCACTTTTATATATAATGAGGTAATTGAGGTGATGAATTATTGATTGATACTACTAATGAGATGTGTTATATAAATCCTGATGACAGGGACACTAATCAGTTTGGGGGAAGAAAGCCTTGCTACACTTTGTAATTACTTTCTTTCAAATTGCATGGCTTCCAACTTTTTCATCACTTTCAGCATCAACTCAGCCTGCATTAGCTTCAAGAAATGTCAGTCCATACATGTCATTCCACATTTTTATGGAGGTAAAACTTGAGGTAAAATAGCATAAGTTATTTATTTATCAAAAGTTTAAGAGAATGTCATGAAAAACCACTGAGCATTATTTACTCATATTTTTCAGCCATTGGTTCTACTTCTTTACCACTTCCCATTTTTCAGAGACACAGAAGCTTTCAATTTGAGGGAGTGTTAATTTAATTCATTTATTTATCATGACCATGCCATTAATATTCTTTATCATCCATTGATATCCTTATTCATTCTCAAAACCTCCCTTATTCGATGTTGTTTCACACCAAGTATTGATTTCAACAACGATTGTAGCAACCACCTCAATTTATTTTCTGGTATAGCATGAGGGCATGCTAATTCTCTAGTTTGGGGGAGGAGTTTCTATGCATGATGGATGTTTTCTCCTTTCTTCCTCATTTACGGCATACAATTTCATTTTTATACAATGTAGAAATGGATTTGTGTATATCTTTAAAAGTATGAACTCAATTCTTGTGATTTTTGGACAACAAAGAGCTATCATTAAAATACACAAACCCATAAAATTTCAAGCTAAATCAGTTTGTAAAATTCCAAAAATCATGCACTGTCACCTACAACCATTTTTGTTATATCTCAGGATCTATGCATCAGAAATATCTAACTTTTGGATTAGAGAAGCACTAATATAGTAGAAATCTGTTCGCAAAATTTCAGCAAAATCTAGTTTGTAGATTTTCAGAAAATGTTTAGTGAAGTTTATTGTTACATGTATCATATTTTGCTGCAACTTCATATACATATGGTTGAAAGTCAATGTGCCAGCTGTTACACCTTCACCAACCTCTCTAGAATTGAATATCTATTATTTTAAAGAAGTATTTGAGGAAGAATCCATTTTTCCATCAATATTATAAGTTGGGGTAACATTTTGATTATTTTATTACAACATGGTTAATACAGAGGCATTGGGTTGCATGAGGACATGCAACATGTTTTGTTTGGGGGAGATGTTGGGCCACTAATTTTTCATTATTATTATCACTTTTTAGAATCTATTTCATCAATTTCTACCATTCTTTATCATATCATTTATCGTAATCTATCATATAATTCCATTTTATAATTATTTATGCTCTTGTCAGTAAATAATACTTGTTCTCCTTTATTTTTAATAAATTGATGATTATTTTGCATGATTTTTCCCATGATAATTTATTAATGAACTTGTTATAACACCACTCACTATTTTAGCCTCCAATAGCTCTTCCAAATTGTAATTTAATCTCCAATTTATAATCAAATATTCTAACTCAAATAATTGTTAAGATAAAAAGTGGTAGTTTTGCACTGGATGTTTCGGGTAAATGATGATGAATCTTGAAAATACGAGATATGGGTTTCGTGTAGAACAAACCAAATTAGTTTTATAATGAGAATTTTTCCAAAATTTGGTTTGGATTGAGGGAAACACAAGGTTCCCTGAAGATGATTTTATGAGATTTGTTGTTGCAACTATTTTCCAAATTCTTCCAATTGCAATACTAAATTTGATTTGTTCCTGCTAAATGTCAATGGAAATATCTTTCAGATATGATCTTAATGATCAATTTGTTTTGGACAATCCAAATTTGTAATGGAAATCAGTTTGTAATCAACTTTGTTATAACTTCCCTTTGCTCTATGTGTATTTAAATGAAAAGAAAGATTAAAGAGCCCATGGGGTTTTCGATTGACGGTGAATGGGTGCACTGTTAAGGCACTCCTTGCAATAGGTCATTGGTTCAAATCCCCTGTGGGTGCTTAACTACCAAAAAAAAAAAGAAAACAAAGATCAAAGAGGGAGAGAGGGGAGAGAATGAACAATTGTGGAATTTGAGGCAAAGCTAAGAACTTCATTCTATTGTAATTATTTTTCAGAGATATCTTAATGAAGAAAATTATGCATTGAGTTCTACATCTATTATTTGTAATTTGATCTGAGTTATTTCTCAAGGCAGAACTGAGTCTTGGGCAGTTGGGCCCACTACCTTAGATGAGGCGCTACCTTGAGCATCTAAAGTAGTTCAATTATATGTTTGTTCCTTCCAATTTCAATTCGTATTACTTAGAGTAAATTTCCTTTTTAATCAAGTTATTTGTTAGTTGCTGCATTTTCTATATTTTTTGACTCCAATTTCTAGATCTCATTTAATTTAATGCTCTAGATTACCATTTGAATTATGTTGGGTGAAATAGGATAAATTTCCAATTCTACAAGGTATGGTTTAATTTAGTATTGATTTAATTCGTGTGATTATCATAACTCTTTTCTTGTCATTTAATTTCTGCTCTTTAATTTAGAATTGTTTTCAAGTCTTACATTTTATTTTTTGTCAAATGAGCTTAATAGTGTGGAACATAATCATGTAGAGCCAGTGTTAGTTGTTAGTTCTTGTTAGGGCCCTATACTACTAGTGTAACCCCTTATTGTTATTGATACAACCCACTTACTATATTGATGTACCCATGTAGGGCCCATATTGTTACGATTGTGCCCCATGGAAGCCCACTATTGTTATTATTGTGCCATTAAATTATTATTGTTATGTCATCTCTGATTATGTTATGACCCCTTAAACTCCTATATATAGAAAGGAGGTTTTTTCATTTGTATCATCAAAGAATTTTTCATTTATGTAATGTAAAGGAGGTTGCCCCCTCGAAGAGGCTGAATTATAAGGCATTTATCTATCTTTATATCTTTTTCTTGAGCTGGTTTCATAACATTTGGTATCAGAGCTTTGGATTCTAGGGTTTCACTGCTCCAAATAGATCTTTTCACACTATATTTGTGGAGATATGATTTGAGAAAGTTGGTCTTTCTGCAGACTCCTGAATTACATTCCAAATAGGTGACCTGAGGAAAATCGTCATAACTTTCTCTTTGAGAATCGGATTGAAATTTCGTAAGAAGGTATAGAAGGAGGATGGATTGTAGTTTCTTCTATATATTGTTCAGAGCCAAAGGTCGAAACAGTGACTTGTGGCACGTCGTAGAAGTTTTCTCTACTGAACTAGTCTACAATCAGGTCACTGTGGGAGATTTGGCATAACTCTTCCTTGGATTATCCAATTTGGATCGGGCTGGTGGCATTGGAAAGACGACACAAAGGGCTACTGCAGATCACAATTTCAGAACTTAAAGATCCGAAAGTTAGAGTTACATTCGTTTCAACATCGAGATCCTAAAATCAAGAAAAAGCAATATGAGGAAGTTTGATGTCAAGGATCCAATAAATTGGATACTTCAGATGGAGCAATATTTTGATCTACATGGTGTACCACTATTACAAAAGGTATGTATTGCATCTTCATATTTAGAACTAGATCAATTTTTATGGTATGAAGGGCTTCATTCTCATAAACAACTTGTTACGTGGTCAATTTTCACGAAGGAAATGATGGCACATTATGAGGATACAAAGAGCAACACCTTCTTTAGAGCAACGCCACAACAATTGGAAAGAGTAAAAGGGCTTTGTGACATACTGGAAAGAAAAATTATGGAAACCAGGAAGCATACCCCTCACAACTAAAAAGATGGAAGTGTTGTTTCTCCTAGCCTTCCATAACCTACAAGGGTTACACCACAACAATTGGAAGAAAAAACAGAAAAAGGGCTTTGTTACAAGATAGAAAATGCACTAAAGGTGATAAGTGTGCTAAGAAGAAATTATTTTTCATAGAATATGAAGAGGAGGAAGAAAAGGATCAAGAAACATCAAAAGAAGAGGATATATGCCAGGACCCCACCCCAGAGAAAGAAGAAATGAATCAGACCATATCTTGTAAAGCA
>APFE031475483.1:150403-169610 GCA_000404065.3 Pinus taeda
ACCACTCCTCAAACTCTAGAGATAGAAGGACATATCAAGAAGAAAAAGGTTCAAGCAGTGAAAGATCACATCAAGCATTAACAACAAGTTCTCCAACTTTTAAAGGATAGCGCCACTTTGGTGCAAAATCAAACGAAATAGTTGGTAGATCAACATCATAGTGAAAATGTTTTGATGTAGATAATTGGGTATTTTTACTGCTACATCTCAAGCAAGCTATTTATGAGAAGGAAATGTTGGCAACACTACATGCACTCAAACAATGGCGACCTTACCGAATGGGAAGACTCTTCGAGGTAAAAATGGATCATGATAGTCTTAAATACTTTTTAGAACAACTATTATCTTTAGAAGAACAGAAAAAATTTGTCACAAACATGTTGGGTTATGACTTTGACATCATCTATAGAAAATGGAAGAAAAATTTTGTTGCAGATACACTCTCAAGAAAGGATGAGGATGTGGAGGCATTGTTTTGTGCTATTTCTATTATCCAACCAGATTGCATAAACAAATAAAGGGATGAATGGAAGAAGGACAAAGAAGTATGGCCACTTATTCAAAAGTTGCAAAATATCCCAATTCAAATAATATTGCCTGAAATTGAAGAGGAAGGAAAAATCATATTGGAACCTAGAGTAGTCACAGAAACAAGAACCTAACAGTAACGAAATCGTTCAATTTCATAGTATCTCATCAAGTGGAAGAACTTACCCGCTGAAGATTCCACATGGGAGGACAAGAATTTTATACAGAAGCACCAAGAACTACTCAAGCGTTGAGGACAACACTTTTCGAAGGAGGGGCATGTTAGGCCTCTATACTACTAGTGTAACCTCTTATTGTTATTGGTACAACCCACTTATTATATTTATGTACCCATGTAGTGCCCATATTGTTACTATTGTGCCCCATGGACGCCCACTATTGTTATTATTGTGCGTTTACATTATTATTGTTATGTCGGCTCTGATTATGTTATGACCCCTTAGACTCCTATATATAGAAACGAGGTCTTTTCATTTGTATCATGAAAGAATTGTTCATTTATGTAATGTAAAGGAGGTTGCCCCCTCGAAGAGGCTGAATTCTAAGGCATTGATCTATCTTTTCTATCTTTTTCTTGAGTTGGTTTCATAACAGTTCTTGATTGCATATATTTTGTTGATTGACTTGAAATAAAAAGGTGCTCCTCGGGTTCATAGTTAATGCCTCAATGATTAGTTGTGTTTTCATTTATCAAATAATTTTCCCAACAAGAGCCTCAACTACAAAAAGAAAAGTGCGTATATGTTGGAAAAATATAATTTTTTGTTAGAAATATGCACAAAAAATATAGAGAGAAATAGGTATACTTATTAATTGAATGGCTATGAGTAAAACAAAACAAAAGGAAAATTCCCCTAAAGAATATTTTCTAGATCAGATTCTAAGTATCTAGAATCCAAAGAGGTCATATATAGACACTCTGTAAAGACAATAAATCATGAGAAAATATTCAAACACCTTCAAATGATCTAATCAAATTATAGAATACATGTTTTCTCTACACTATTAATGGCTATTAGCACTGGTTAAATAAACACCATACCTTCAAACAATAAATAAAATAACAAGAATTCAAGTTACCTAGAAAGGTATGTCCAAAGGTTTAGTGGAGCTACTCCTTTGTCTATATCTTCCCTTTGAAAATGGTCTAATACCACTTTTTGGTTCAACTTCTTGTAACTCATATAATATTGAAATCAAAAGGAAGGAATGAAAACTCAATATTTAATGCATATCTCTTCTTACAGTATTCTCTCATTTCCCTTCATAATCACCCTCCTCTTTTATGCTTCCTCAAAGTAGTTTGGAATTTGAAACACCTTTCACGTTCACATGTTTTAATTTCTAATAAAATGTTGATTAGGAAATGAGGATGGGGTTTCTAAAAGGAAATTTAAATTAAATTAACTTTATAAATAATTATGTTTTAATTTCCTAGTAGGTGGGGCCCCCTAGTCCACTAAATAAATCATTTAATATTTGACTCCCCCATATTATTTAATTTCTCATAAATAATTAAAAGAATAATTAATTACAGATGTGTCATATGCCTCCAATCAAAATAGTACAAATTAAATAATGCTTCCATAATACATACTATATAAGAAAGCATATCCCTCATCCTTCCAATGTGAAAAAAATGCAATATCACTATATATGTTGGCATTATAATATAGGTGTTGTCCTCGATGACAACTCACTCAAGTGAAAGATCACAGTACAACAATTTAACAGTAAAGAATTGTAGATAAGACTACACAAAATGAAGAAAAAGAGGTATATGTAGGTTCACCTTGACCAGGATGCATATACATGAAGGTTCACTGTATACAAGTCACGTATACGTACACACACACCTTCACAAAAGGAAAAGCATGTATATGTTGGAAAAATAAGCTTTTGGTCCATGGTATTTGGTCCAAGGAATTTTGACCCATGGTATTGGTCCAAGGTATTTGGTCCGAGGTACTGACCCTAGGTATTTGGTCCAAGGTATTGGTCCTAAGTGGTTTTGATCCATGGTATTGAGAAAGGCCTAAAACTATATAAGGAAGAAAAGATCACTAGGCCAAGGCGTGCAAGTATTGAATATCTGATAAGTGTGAGATCTGGTATGTAGGCCACTGGGTTATGGTGCATTGTTAGATCTGAACCAAGGATGAATTTTAGCAAATGATGAGGGATTAGATCTAATGTTGGATTGGGATCTTAAGGTGTAAAATGAACTATCATTATGTGGTTTTTCTCATGTAAATTCTAGATCTGAATATTGAAGCATATATTATTCTGTAAATGTTATGATCTGGGTATAACTTAAGTCTGGTATAGTTGTAAGATTATGAATTAACATTTACAGATGTATACGCTGGTTGGATTTGACAAAAGTGATTACACACATTGGTTAGACACAGGGAAGTAGCATATACCTTGTGAAGAATGTTTCAGTTGTTTCTATTTGTTGTTACAGAGTTCTGGGTTCTGTTATGGTGACAATATTTTGAATGATTAGAATCAAGAGTTTCAGTGATTGGTTTATGTACTTGATGATTGTATTGCAGCTATGATGTTTTTGATGGGTTCAGTATGAAAATTGGATTAAACATGGCCTTCAGATTATGGTGCTGTGTTACAGGAGTATCTAGTCTGAAAATTTATGAAACATGGTCCCTAAAAGAAGAGTGGAATTTTTTGTAGGGTGGAACCTATGTACTAGTAAACATATTGGCTAGTACAAGACATAGGGGGTTGTAGCTCCCTTCTAGTAGAAGCTGGAGAGCGAGAGAATGTTGTAGCCTTCTGTAGGTAGAAGCCTACATACTAGTATGAGTCTACACCAGTACAAGATTGTAAATAGATTTCTCTTATTATTAAAAGAAGATAGAGACGACAACAGCAGGTGGTTTTTACCCACATTGGGTTTCCACCTTATATCTTGGTGTTCAAGTGTGATTATTATGTGTAATGCTTCATTCTACTTTTATTGCACTATCTAATTAATCTTTGACATACTGGTTAACGTTCAATACATGATAAATCAGGTAAATCAAAAGTTATCTACATATACGTTGGTTTCTTTAAGAATAGTCGCATGTACATGCTAGTTCACTTAGCTAAAGTAGTGTATAAAAATCTGTTTATGGAAATGAAATATTATTGATTTACAAATACTGATTCACCCCCCCTCTTAGTACTATTTCCAAAAATTGGTATCAGAGAAGCTCCTTCAAAAAAATCTTGATCGCTTGAAGGGAGATCCATCATCATGAGTAATCAAGAAAGCGTGGGATCCATTAGACTGCCAATATTTGATGGGAGTAACTTTGTTTATTGGAATATAAGAACCACAACCTATCTTCAATCACTTTGAACAGATGTCTAGGAAATCGTGGAAGGAGGATATACATTTCCATCAGCAATTCCTACAGATATGACAGGTAAAAAGAAATATGAAACCAATCCCAAGGCTGTCAATACATTATTGGGAAGTCTGTCATGATCAAAGTTTCTCAAATTTATGCAGCTCAAATCAGCCAAAGAAATATGGGACAAAATCGTTCTAAGCTACGAAGGAGACTCTCAAGTAAAATGTGCTAAACTGTAATTTCTCAGGATTCAATATGAAACTCTTAAGATGCACAATGATGAAAGTATATCTAGTTACTTCTTACGTATAGATGAGGTTGTTAATTTCATGAAGAATTTGGGTGAAGAGATAAAGTAAGTTATCATAGTTGAGAAAGCTTTAAGATCCTTGTCTGCTAAATTTGAATCAAAAGTGTCTGCCATAGAAGAAAAACAGGATCTACAGACTATCACTATGGCACAACTTCACGGAATCTTAACTTCTTTTGAGATGAGAAAAGGAGGCCCATCAGATATGAGAGAAGTTGCATTTAAAGCTTCAGTAAAAGGAAAAGAAGAACTCAATGAATTACAACATATTTCAGATGAAGAAGATGAAGCAAACTTTGTCAAGAAGCTTCAACGGAGTTCCAGAAGATTTAGAGGTAAACTACCTTTCAAATGTTTTGCCTATGGTAGAGTCGGCTATTATGCTGTGAAATGTCCTCATAAAGATAAATATGATAAATGGAAGGAATCTGCAAAATGGAATAGAAAGAAAAGTGTAAGTAAAAAGAGTTACTATACTCATGAAGATAGTGATGGTTTATCAAATAGTGATGACATGAAAATAGTAATGACTATAGACTTCTAATGGCTTATGAAGATGATAATTTTTGGGATGCTTTAGAAGAAGATGACCTTCATGAAGAAATCTTTAAACTCAAAATCTGTTTAGAAGAAAAGAATATGATTATAGATACCTTGACATATCAACTTGCTGAAAGAGGAAAACACAATGACAAACTAGAATGTAAAATTGTGGGGCTAAGAAAGGATCTTGAGAAAACAAAATCTCTAAATTTTAGATTTGCTAAAGGATCAAAAACCTTAAATGAAATTATCAAAGTGCAGTGTTCTCCTCTGATAAAGACAGGTATTGGATATTCTGAAGAAGTATCTTAATCACAGAAGCCGTCAACCTCCACTAAAAGCTATCTTCATGCAACAAAGAATAGTGAACAGTATGACAATCATCATCAAAGGCATAAAACAGATCACCAGGTAAATTAGGCTCAATTTACTTCAACGATGAACAAAAGTCACAAACATCCTAAGGTAAATCATGCTCAATTTGTTTCAATGATGTATAGAAACTACAATCACCAAGTCAATAGATTTGATAATCATAAGAACTTCTTTAATGGTCAATATTTCTCATCTCATAATTTTGGACACAAAGCTACTCAATGTGTTGGTTACAAAACCATCATGAGTAGAGAAGCACGAAATCAAAGGAATGTGATAGGGATCAAGAAAATTTCCTATTATAACTTTTCTCTTCTTGAAAATGAAATGGAATGCTCAATATGTAACAACCTTGGCCATGAAGAATTTGAATGCAGGAGTAAATTTCGGCAAATATCTCAAAAGGGGAAAACTCCATCAAATCCCAAAATATGGAGAAAGAAAGAACCTCAATAAGAATGATGTGGTATAGCCTTGTATGTAGAAGGACAAGAAAATCAGTGGTACATTGATAGTGGATGCTCAAAACACATGATAAGTGACAAAGAAAAACTTCATTCATGTAATGACTTAGAAAAAGAAAAGAATGTCTCATTTGGAAATGAAACTCCTGCTATCATAAAAGGTAAAGGCTCTATTTTCTTGAAAGAAAAGGTTAAATCTGGGAATGTTATGTATGTATATGGTCTAAAGCATAATTTGTTGAGTGTTAGTCAAATGTGTGATCAAGGAAATGAAGTGGTATTTCAATCAAATGGATGTGTTGTTCGTGAGCTTTATACAGGAGAAAGCATGATGAAAATTACAATAACTCCAAATAGCTTATACATACTCAAGGGAGGACAACAATAGTGCTATTTAAGCAAAAATTATGAAAACTGGTTATGGCATAGATGATTGGGACATCTAAGCTTTTCTCAAATAAGAAAAGCATGCAGATTCCAGGTTGTTCGTGATCTTCCAGATATCAATATTACTAAAAATACAATATGAAAACCGTGTCAATTCAGTAAGCAAACCAGATCTTACTTCATTGAAAAACAAGGGTTAGCTAGTAGGCCTCTTGAACTTGTTCATAATGATTTATGTGGACCATCAAGGAAAAAGTCACCTCGTGGAGAAGAATACTTTATATTGTTCATTCATGAATTTTCCAGAATGTGTTGGATAGGTCTTCTAAAGCATAAATATGAAGCATTTGAAAAGTTCAAAGCCTTCAAAGCTTTGGTTGAAAATGAATCAGATTGCAAAATCAAATGCCTCAGATCCGATCGTGGAGGGGAATTTACCTCGGATGATTTCTTTGACTTTTGTGAACAACATGGAATAAAAGGGCAGTTCTCCACCATAGGGACTCCTCAGCAAAATGGAGTGGTAGAAAGAATGAAAAGAACGGTTCAACAAAATGGCTCGAGCTATGCTAGATGAATCTGGAACTCCTGCAACCTACTGGGGTGAAGTTGCATTTGTTGTCATAACTATCCTCAACCAAGAACACGTTTGGGTAAACAAAACTCTAACTCCACATGAACTTTGGTATTGTAAGACTCCTACCGTAAAATACTTCAAATTTTTTTGAAGAAAATGCTATATCGAAAGGAGTGATGAAAAACATGGTAAGTTTGAGCCTAGAGCAGATGAAGGTATTCTTCTTGGTTACTCTTCCCAAAGTAAAGGATATAAATGTTATAACAAAAGACTTTGGAAAATTGTTGAAAGTATTGATGTTGTAATTGATGAAGCATGCAAAAATACAAAACAAACAAAAACAGAAGAATATGACAATGAAGAAGATGGGGAGTATTTTCCCACAGATGATATTGAAGAAGAAACTAATGAAGCTCTAGAAGAAGAGATAATAGTAGAAGAAAATACTTCGTCTAGGTATGTTCAGAAAAATCATCTAGAAACTCAAATTTTAGGAGAAAAAGAGGCAGGTGTATAGACAAGAAGAACTATTATAGAATCCTCAAGCTATCTAGCGTTACTATCCTCCAGCGAACCTCAAAATGTAAATGAAGCATGCAAAGATGAATGTTGGTTCAAGGCCATGAATGAGGAACTTGAACAAATTGAAAAGAATAAGACTTGGGAATTAGTTCCTAGACCTCATGATAAAAATATTAGAGGAAATAAATGGATATTCAAAAACAAGTTGAATGAAAACGGAGAAGTCATTAGAAACAAGGCTAGACTTGTTTGTAAAGGATATGCTCAATAAGAAGGTATAGATTTTGAAGAAACTTTTGCACCTATTGCTAGACTTGAAGCCATAAGGATGTTTCTTGCTCTTTCTAGTTTTCATAAATTCAAAGTATACCAAATGGATGTAAAATCTGCCATGAACAACTAGAAGGAGACTTAGAAGAAGAAGTCTATATTGAACAACTAGAAGGATTCATTCTTGGAAATGATGCAAAAATTATATGCAAAATCAAAAAGGCTCTCTATGGTCTAAAACAGGCTCCAAGGGCCTGGTATTACCACCTTGACAAATATCTCCACCAACAGGGTTTTTCAAAGGGGTCAGCAGATAGCAATCTATATACAAAGATTGACACTGATAAATTGCTAATAATTGTTGTTTATGTTGATGATATCATTTTTGGTAGCAATGAAGAATCCATGAGTCAAATGTTTTCCTCAGTAATGCAACAATAATTTGAAATGTCCTTGCTTGGTGAGCTTGCTTATTTTCTTGGTCTACAAGTTCAACAAAATAAAGATGGTATTTTTCTCTCACAAACCAAATATCTCAATTAGATCTTGAAAAAGTACAGCATGGAAGATTCTAAACTAGTATGTACCCCAATGATAACAAGATGCAGTCTCAGCTCAAATGATGAATAAGCAGTAGTACATCAACCAACTTACAGATCCATGATTGGTAGTCTACTTTATCTAATAGTTACCCAACCTAACATCATGCATGCAGTAGGAATAGTTGGAAGATTCCAAGCAAATCCAAAGGAATCACACCTTCAGGAAGTCAAAAGAATTTTCAGATATCTTCAAGGAACACAAAACTTTGGTTTATGGTATCCTAGAGATACAGATCTTACTCTTCATGCATATACAGATGCAGATTGGGCAGGAAGTGTTGATGACAGAAAAAGAACTAGTGGTGGTGCATTCTACATGGGTTCTAGGTTAGTGTCTTGGTTCAGCAAGAAACAAAGTAAACAAAGTTCAATTGCATTATCTACAGCTGAAGCAGAATATGTGGCTACTGCACCTTGCTGCACACAACTATTTTGGATGATTCAAACCTTGCAAGACATTTATATCACATGTTCTCCACCCATCTCCATTCTATGTGATAATACAAGTGCCATTAGTATTTCAAAGAATGCAGTCATGCACTCCAAGACCAAGCACATAACCATCAAATATCATTTTCTACATGAACAAGTGCTTGAACAAAAGGTCAAATTGGAGTATGTTCCCTCCAAAGAACAGGTTGTTAATATATTCACTAAATCACTGCCCAGGGAGACATTTGAATATCTCAGACAAAAGCTGGGAGTAGTTTTTCCATCATCCTATTGTTAAATCCTATTTTTCAGAGAAAGGTTGTTATACACCAGTTTCATGAAGCGTAGTCGCATATATATGCGAGTTTATGTGGGCACAATTGATTATATGTTGGGTTGAGGAAAAGTAGTGGGCCAGACTCAAAAAAGAAGGGGTCTGCTATGGTTATGTCAATTATCTGATCTGTTTGATGATGGTTACAATCTGCTTATAACATGTGGAAATATATTGGTCCTCATAAAGTTGTTGATAACTTAATGTATATTTGATCGATGATGATGCTTTGATATCTCTTACTGACATATGCAATGATCAGATCTGACAAGGAACATGTGGAATAGGTTCAGGGGGAGAACATGTTATGCTTCCAATAAAGAATTGTTGGCATTATGTTTAGAAGTTTTGGGTACCTTATCAATGATGAATAATTCTTACTTTATGATGATAGATTGATACTCAAATATGTTGATTATCATGGTTGATGATGTGGGATGTTCCCTAGTGATGATATAATGAAGGTTCTTAAGGAAAGAACATGCAGTTCTTGATGGTGTTTTGATGCAGGATCATAAGACTTGGAGGGAAAAATCTTCCAACTTATTCCAAAAATACAAAAAAAATCTACAAGTAGAGTGGGATCCTTTAGTCATCAATTTCCATTTTTTTTAGTTAGCATAGAGATAGAATTTAGGAATAAATCATGTTGTAATAAATACCAAATAGTTAAGCATAGAAGAGGTTCTCAAGGAGAATACCTCGCTAAATAGATAGGGTTAGTTAAAGAATAATTGAGGTTCTCGAGGAGGATGTCTCGCTGAACTAATAGTTGTATTAAAATAAGCCTTCATTTTAGGAATTTGGTTGTTAATACGAACCAGTATATATGTAATTTTGATGCTATTGTAATAGGATTTGGACTGCATGCCTTTATCGCATATTTTCCAAAGGAAGAGGGGTTTATGTCTATGTATTGGTCGATCCCGGAGGCATGGTGACCTCCGAAAGCCTTTCTGTGCATCAAAACTATGTTTACTATTAATAGGTATTTGTATGTGTATTTGGTTTCGGTTATTTTCTTTTGAACCTTATTAATAGTGATTTAGCCTTGTTTTCGTATTAATACTTGATTTAAGCTTGTTGATGTGGCTTTTCCTTATATCGGCACGCCCTGTTTCCCTTGTAAGCGTTGTTGAGTTCTGCAAGCGAAAAATCTGTTTTACGTAGGAAAACCATGAAAAGACTTAGCCAGAATGGAATTCCAGACCTAAAATCTCATTAAATTTGGCTCATACCCATATCGGGTCTGAACCATTATCGCATCGCAGAACCACAGTGGAACAGGAAGGACCTTTGGAATCACTGAAGTCCAAAGCTCCGATAGCTCAGACCAAAAATACTATAGAGAAGGGTGGATAAGTTGTCGGGTCCACGCAGCTTATCAGATCGCAAGACCCAAGCGAGAGGAGTTTGGCAAGAGGCATTGAAATCGCCGATTGTGATTTTGCATTAGGGAAGGAGCATTGCAAGGGCCCGATAGTTTAAAGTGCCGATAGTGTTGTTTGTGTATAATGCATTTCTTTCAAAAAAGCGCTAATAGTGCATTTCTAGGTATTAGTATTTCCCTTTGTAAAACCCGCCAATAGTGTAATTCTTGGGAAATAACACTACAACCATTTATAACCATCGATACTGTATTTCCATGGGTAAACGCACTATGGTACTGTTAAAAGGGCCGATAGTGTATTTTATGCACAATAGTGTTAAATCCACTCAAAAATCCTTCCGATAGTGTAATTTATAATTCCTGTAGAATTATAGTCCCCATAGAGAAAAAAGGCATATGGTATAGATTGTGCCTGATAACAAGGGTTTTTAGTTGTTTTAGAGAGAAAGCGAGGTGATTTTAGGGGAAAAGGGAAATTTTATGAATGGTCTATCTAGAGTTAGATAACTGATACTCCAGTGCAGGAAACAGAAGGAACACCACCAGAATAGAAGTAATTATATTAGGTTTTGTCCATTTGTCTATATCACCTACACACATTTTTTGACATTGAATTGAATCTCAGAAGCGGAAGAAGGAAAGTTAATATGGCTTTTAGAGTTGGAGGAGGACATGGTAGAAGAGGAAGACCTATTGCAAATGCTGAAGTGATGGAAGTTATGCAACAGATGCAAGCAAGATTAGAGGCATTAACAACAGGGAGAAATATAGATGATGGGGACGCTAGTGAGCATGAGGTTGAAGCTGGAGAAGAGGAGGAAGTTGTAGAAATTACCCCTAAGATGAGATTCTTCCAATCAGTGTTGAGATCCATGGCTAGGCTGAAGACTGAGGTTTCAATATATGAAGGAGGACTGAATCCAGAAGAAATGATAGACTGGATTAATGGCATGGAGAAGTTCTTTGACTATGAAGAAATAAAAGATGAGAAGAAAGTAAAGTCTGTTGTCGCCAATTTAAAAGGCCATGCAATGCTTTGGTGGGATGGTGTGCAGGCAGAAAGAAAGAGACTTGGCAAGCAACCTATCAAAAATTGGAGCAGGATGATAGCAAAGCTAAGAGGTAAGTTTCTACCAAGTAATTATTAGCAAACCTTGTTCAGACAAATGCAGAATCTTAGACAGAGGTCTATGACAGTAAAAGAATACACAGAGGAATTTTATAAGGTAAGCATAAGAGTTGGACAAACTCAGGATACAAATGAGAAGGTGGCTAGATATATTAATGGCCCTAGGATGGACATTCAAGATGAAATAAGTATACTATATCCTAAAACAGTAGAGGAAGCTTATCAGATGGTATAAAAAGCTGAAGAAAAACTCGTGAGGAAGAAGTCTGTGGGGGGGAGAGGTACTTTCCAAGGAAGGGGAAGTCAAGGTGGTAGAGGAAGATCTACAACACCTAAAGATGGAGCTAGTAGCAGCTCAACCCAGCATTGTGATGCAAGTGGCAGAGGGAGTTTTTCTAGAGGAATAGGAGGCAGAGGAAGAGGAAAAGAAGTAAGATGTTACAGATGTAACAAACTAGGAAATAGAGCTTTTGAGTGCCCAGATAATGCAAGAACAAGCCAAAGGAATGCAATTTTTGTTCAATTTGAGGGAGAAGCACCAACAAAAAAAGTGGTAGAAGAAGAAAATATACCAGAGAGAGGAGAATCTTTGGTAATTATTAATGTCTTTCTCAAGCTAGCAAAGGAGATAAATGAACCATCACAAAGAAAGACCTTGTTCAGAATAATGTGTAAGGTTCAAGGGAAATGTTGTCATATGATCATTGATAGTGGAAACACAGATAATTTTGTCTCTACAAAAGTGGTGGGGAAACTGAAGTTGAAGGCAATGAAACATCCAACACCTTACAAGGTGTCATGGTTACAAAAAGGCCATCAGCGGTTAGTAAATGAACAATGTGAAGTGGAGTTGCAGTTGGGAAAATATAAGGACAAAATTGTATGTGATATGATGCCAATGGATGTGTGTCACATATTGCTTGGAAGAACTTGGCAATATGACAGAGGAGCTACGCATGATGGAAAAAGAAACACCAATAGGTTTGGTAAAGATGGCATCAATCATACACTACTGCCTATGGAATGAGAAGATGCATCAGGAAAAAATACTGATCCAAAAAATCTGTTATTGGGAGGAAACGAATATTTGCAGCAGATTGAAGAGAATGAGGTAAATTTTGCTATAATTTGCAAGCCCGAGGTAATAATGACTTCCACTAAAGTTTCTGATTTACTCATTGAAATTCAAGAAATGTGGACAACTATTGTGATATCATTGTTGATGATCTGCCTAATGAGTTTCCACCCATTAGAAGAATCAGCGATCGTATAGATTTGATTCCTGGAGCAAGTCTACCTAACATAGTATCTTACAAAATGACTCCTACAAATAATGAAGAGGTTAGGAAGCAAGTGCAGGAAACACTTGATAAAGGGCTGATCAGAGAAATCTTGAGTCCTTTTGCAGTACCAATAGTGTTGAGACCAGAGAAAGGTGGAGGTTGGAGAATGTGTATAGATTCAAGAGCCATCAATAAAATCACAATCAAGTAAATATTTCCTTTACCTAGAATTGAAGATTTAATGGATTTCTTGAGTGGATCAAAGTATTTTTCAAAACTAGATCTTAAAAGTGGGTATCATCAAATAAGGATAAGAGAATGGGATGAGTGGAAAACTGCTTTTAAGACAAATGAGGGATTGTATGAGTGGAGAGTAATGTCTTTTGGGTTGTCAAATGCACCAAGTACGTTTATGATACTCATGAATGAAGTTCTTCAAGAATTCATTGGTAAATTTGAAATAGTATATATGGACGATATATTAGTGTACAACAAGTCTAAAGAGGAGCACATGAGACATTTGAATTATGTCTTACAAAGGTTACAGTAAGAGAAATTATTGTTGAATTTGAAGAAATGTTCATTCATGAAAGAAGAACCAGTGTACTTGGGTTTTGTTATTTCTACTGAGGGGCTAAAGATGGATCCAAAAGATCAAGGCAATCATGGAGTGGCCTTCACCTAAAAGTGTTTTTGAGGCAAGAAGTTTTCATGGTCTTGCTAGTTTTTATAGAAAATTCGTAAAGAATTTTAGTAAGATCAATGCACCTATTATTGATACCATAAAGAATGATAAACAACCATTTATATGGACTGCTGAAGCAGAAAAGAATTTTCAGCTGTTGAAGAAGAAAATTGCTGAAAAGCCTATTTTGATTCCACCTAATTTTAATAAACCTTTCCAAGTGAACTGTGATGCCAACAAAGAAGATATTGGAGGTGTTTTAAGTTAGAAAGACAGAAATATAGCTTATTTTACTGAAAAGTTGAATGATTCCAAAAAGAAGTATTCTTCTTATGATAAGGAGTTCTATGTAGTTATGTAGTCATTGAAGAAGTGGAAACGTTATCTAATGTCAAAGGAATTATTCCTTTATTCAGATAACCATGCACTACAGTATATTATGTAGCATCCAAAGCTTAGTCAAAAACACACTAAATGGGTAGATTATCTTCAAAGTTTCCATTTTGTTTTGAAACACATAAATGGCGAATCAAATAAAGTTGCAGATGCCTTAAGTAGGAGAAATGTATCACTTCAAGAGAGTCAAATTCAAGTTTTAGGTTCTGATTTTCTTAAAGAATTATATCAGACAGATTCAGATTTTAAAGAGCCATTTGAAACTTGTAAGAATCCTATTCTGATGGATAGAAGTAAATGTTGGATTATTTCTTACAAGATGGACTGTTCTTTAAGAGAAATTCGTTGTGCATACCAAATTGTTCTATGAGAGAGTATTTAATCAAAGAAAAACATAGTGGAGGATTTGCGTGACATTTTGGCATAGAGAAGACTTATGAACAGTTGAACATATTTTATTTCTAGCCAAAAATGAGATCTGATGTGGAAAAGTATGTGAGAACTTGTAAAATTTGTCAATATGCAAAGGGAAGAAGCCAAAACACAGGTTTGTATGTTCTATTTCCAATTCTAGATAGGCCTTGGGATATGGTAAGTATGGATTTTGTTTTGGGCTTACCAATGACTCAAAGGAGTAATGATTCAATTTTTGTTGTAGTGGACAAATTTTCAAAAATGGATCATTTTATTTCATGCTATAAAACTAATGATGCTACTCACATTGCTAATTTGTTTTTCAAGAAGATAGTAAGATTGCATGGGTTGCCTAAGAGTATTGTCTTAGATAGAGATTCCAAATTTGTTGGAAATATTTGGAGGACATTATGTAAGAAATTGGGAACTAGACTAAGTTTTAGTTTTGTCTATCATCCACAAATTGATGGACAAACTGAAATTGTGAACAGGATTTTGGGAAATCTTTTGACAAGTCTTACTGCAGAATATCAAAAACAGTGGGACCAAGTGTTGGCACAAGCTGAATATGCATATAATGACTCACATAATAGGAGTACAGGACAAATTCCATTCCATATTGTTTACAGAATGCATCTAAGAGGAGTATCTAAGTTGAGAAACTTGGGAAAAGAAGAGATGAGAAGTGCAGAGGGAGAAGATTTTGCTTCAGAAATGCAAGCAATACATGAACAAGTGAAACAACAGCTGCAGGATAGAAACATCAAGTACAAGACCAGAGTAGATATGAGAAGAAGATAGGTGAACTTTGAAGTTGGAGATTTGGTTTTGGCACACCTCAAAAAGGAAAGATTTCCAAAAAGGGAGTATAATAAATTAAAGTTCAAGAAAATTGGACCATGCAGAGTATTAAGGAAGTTTCCTACAAATGCATATGAGATTGAATTAGCACCTAATTTTGGAATATCTCCAATTTTCAATGTTGCAGAATTGTACAATTATGAAGGTGAAGTTGCAGATGATACAACACAATATCAAGAGACACAAGAGATTGACTAGGTAAAAGAATTACCTACAGCAAAATAGTTACAGCGAGAAAAGATTTTGGACAAGAAAGTGTTCAAGAAGACTAGAGGATAGGAGTACTTTTAGTGTTTAGTAAAATGGAAGGATTAGCCAACTGCTGAAGCTAATTGGGTAACAAAAATCATGCTACAGAAGCTAGGTAGTTCTGTAGAAGAGCTCATGGATAAAAGCCCATGAAGAATTTTTTCCTCAGGAGTCTGATGCAGGAGCATAAGATTTGGAGGAAAAAATCTTCCAACTTATTCCAAAAATACATCAAAATCTACAAGCAAAGGAGTGGGATCCTTTAGCCATCAATTTCCATCTTTTTTTAGTTAGGATAGAGATAGAATTTAGGAATAAATCATGTTGTAATAAATGCCAAATAGTTAAGCATAGTGGAGGTTCTCGAGGAGAATACCTTGTTGAATAGATAGGGTTAGTTAAATCATAATGGAGGTTCTCGAGGAGGATGTCTCACTGAACTGATAGTTGTATTAAATTAAGCCTTTGTTTTAGGAATCTGGTTGTTAATATGAACCAATATATATGTAAGTTTGATGTTGTTGTAATAGGATTTTGACCGCATGCCTTTATTGCATATTTTCCAAAGGAAGAGGGGTTTATCTTTGTGTATTGGTCGATCCCGGAGGCGTGGTGACCTTCGAAAGCCTTTCTATGCATCAAAACTGTGTTTGTTGTTAATTGATATGTGTATGCATATTTGGTTTCGATTCTTTTCTTCTAAACCTTATTAATAGTGATTCGGCCTTGTTTTTTTATTAACACTTGATTTAATCTTGTTGATGTGGCTTTCCCTTATATTGGCACAGACTATTTCCCTTATAAGCACTGTTAAGTTTCGCAAGCAAAAACTCTGTTTTACACAGGAAAACCGTGAAAAGACTTAGTTGGAATGGAGTTCCAGACCTGAAATCTTATTAAATCTAGCTCATACCCATATCGGGTCCGAACCTTTATTGCATTGCAGAACCACAGTGGAACAGTAAGCTCCTTTGGAATCACTGAAGTCCGAAGCTTTGACAGCTCGTACCCGAAATACTATAGAGGAGGGTGGATAAGTTGTCGGGTCTACATGACTTATTGGATCGCAAGACCCAAGTGAGAGGAGTTTGGCAAGAGACATAGAAATTGTCAATTGCAATTTCCGATAACACTAGGTGTTATCGCATCGGGGAAGGAGCATTGCAAGGGCCTGATAATTTAAAGCTTCGATAGTGTTATTTGTGTATAACGCATTTCTTTGGAAACTGCGCCAATAGTGGATTTCTAGGTATTAGTATTTCCCTTTGTAAAATCTGTCGATAGTGTAATTCTTGGGAAATAGCACTACGACCATTTATAACCGACAATAGTGTATTTCCATGGGTAAATGCACTATGGTATTGTTAAAAGGGCCGATAGTGTATTTTATACACAATAGTGTTAAATCCACTCAAAAACCCTTCCGATATTGTAATTTATAATTCCTATGGAATTATAGTCCTGATAGAGAAAAAAGCCCTATGGTATAAATTCTGCCTGATAATAAAGGTTTTCTGGTGTTTTAGAGAGAAAGCGAGGTGATTTTAGGGGAAAAGGGAAATTTAATGAACGGTCTATCTAGAGTTAGATGACTAATACTCCAGTGTAGGAAGTAGAAGGAACACCGCCATAATTAGAATAAATTATATCAGGTTTTGTCCATTTTCCTATATCACCTGCACCCAGGCCACCATGTTTTCACATACATAAGATATGATGTGCATGATTTTTTGCTAGTGCTTGGAGATATGACATATGTTTAGTTGATTCATGGAAGGTTATGATAAGGGAATGAAGCAACTTGATCTTGATGAGATCAAGAGGATGAGTTGATATATGCCAGCATACTTTGACACAGGTTGATGATATTTTTGGAACTAATGGTGGAGATATACAGGTTGTTGGTTTGGATGTTATTGATAGATGTTGCTGATGATACAGATCATATGATAGTTTTTGATGACTATCATGGTCTTGTTTAAGATATTTGGTCTCTGTTATATATGTCATGCATATCATTTAATGTAAATATCATGAAAAGACCTAATTTGTAACCCCACTATGCATTGGATGGATGATGTATTATTTCTTATTTTTGTCATGTATAAACAATTGGTATATCCCCACTTGGTTGGGTGGATGAGTCAAATTTGGTATATACCCACTTGGTTGGGAGATTGATGTATCTACAAAGTCATGTTATTTTTTTAGAAATTCCTTTTGGAGAATTTTCTTGTGCTTAGGGGGAGCATGGACTCAATCATGGGAGCTCAATCAGTGCATTTTAGCATATCAGAGAATTTAGCATGTACTCAGGGGGAGCATGACCAGCATAATGTATGTCAAAGGGGGAGCGTGACCCTTTGCCCTTGATGTCAAAGGGGGAGAGTGAGCTGGTGTTGTTGTTGCCATCAAGTCCAAAGGGGGAGATTGTTGGCATTATGATATAGGTGTTGTCCTTGATGGAAACTCACGGAGATGAAAGATCACAGTACAACAGGTTAACAACAAAGAATTACGTATCAAACTACACAGAATGAAGAAAAAGAGGTATACGCAGGTTCACCTTGACCAAGATGCATATACAGATAGGTTCACTATATACAAGTCACGTATATGTTCACACACACCTTCACAAAAGGAAAAGTGCGTATATGTTGGAAAACTAAGCTTTTGGTCCATGGTATTTTGACCCATGGTATTGGTCCAAGGTATTTGGTCTGAGGTATTCACCCTAGGTATTTGGTCCAAGGTATTGGTCCTAAGTGGTTTTGATACATGGTATTGAGAAAGGCCTAAAACTATATAAGGAAGAAAAGGTCACTAGGCGAAGACATGAAAGTATTGAATACCTGATGAAGTGTGAGATCTAGTATGCAAGTTATTGGGTTATGGTGCATTGCTGGATCTGAACCAAGGATGAATTTTAACAGATGATGAGGGATTAGATTTAATGTTTGATTGGATCTTAAGGTGTAAAATGAACTATCATTATGTGGTTTTGCTCATGTAAATTCTAGATCTGAATACTAACGCAGATGTTATTTTGTAAATGTTATGATCTGGGTATAACTGAAGTCTGGTATAGCTTTAAAATTATGAATTAACATTTACAGATGTATATGCTGGTTGGCTTTGACAAAAGCGTATACACACACTGGTTAGACACAAGGAAGTAACGTATACCTTGTGAAGAATGTTTCAGTTGTTTTTGTTTGCTATTACAGAGTTTTGTGTATTGTTCTAGTGATTGTATTATGGTGACAGTATTCTGAATGATCATAATCATGAGTTTTAGTGATTGGCTTATGTACTTGATGATTGTATTGTAGCTATGACGTTGTTGATGGGTCTAGTATGAAAATTGGATGAAATGTGGCCTTCAGATCATGGTGTTGTGCTGCAGGAGTATCCAGTCTGAAAATTTATGAAACGTGGTCCTTGGAAGAAGAGTGGAATTTAATGTAGGGTGGCACCTACGTACTAGTAAACATGTTGGCTAGTACAAGAGCTAGGGGATTATAGATCCCTTCCAGTAGAAGCTGGAGAACGAGAGAAGGTTGTAGCCTTCTACAGGTAGAAGCTTCTGTATTGGTATGAGTCTGCACCAATACAAGATTGTAAACAGATTTCTCTTATTATTAAAAGAAGACAGAGACGATAGCAGCAGGTGGTTTTTACCTACATTGGGTTTCCACCTTATATCTTGGTGTTCATGTGTGATGCTTATGTGTAATGCTTTATTCTGCTTTTACTGCATTGTCTAATTAATCTTTGACATACTGGTTAATGTTCAATACAAGATAAATTGGGTAAATCAAAAGTTATCTGCATATACGCTGGTTTCTTTAAGAACAGTCGTGTGTACACGTTGGTTCACTTAGATAAAGTAGTGTATACAAATCTATTTATGGAAATGAAATATTATTGATTTACAAATACTGATTCACCCCACCCCCCCCTCTCAATATTATTTCCAACAATATACATGCAGAAAAAATAACCACCATGAAATAAGAAAATATAGGCACCTCGTGTCTTCATAATTCCCCTATTGTTTCTCCATCATTAAG
>APFE031475483.1:170021-243577 GCA_000404065.3 Pinus taeda
TATATATATACATATATACTCAAAAAATATAGCACATGTATCAAGTATTATCTAGAAAATAAGTGTTGTCTAATCATCCATGTATGCATACAAAATCATGTCATAAATTTGTAGTCATGCTAGGAAAGAGTTGATAAAATAAACTGGAGGTTCAACCATAAATAAAATTTAGTTTGAAAACAATCATAAACTGTCATTTTGGCTTGTGAGAAGGTGCACATTCATATTTCTGGTTTTGTTGGCAGGGATGGGATGTAAACAAATGAGAATATCCATCGTAGGAGTACGATCTTGTGAGTTGATATTTCTTCTTATTAATGATAACAATGAGTTCAAGAGGGTTAATGACATGCTTAGAAGGTTGACCAGTAGATTATGGAGGTTGGTCCAAAAACCGTGAATATTGGGTTGCTATTTGTGGAGAGGGGACAATAGGTGAAGCAATAGACTACCCCTGGTGAGATACATATGCGTCACGAGTGGGTGGAGAGGAGGAAATGAAGTCGTTAGCCATCCTTGGACAAGCTTTAATGGTTTTGGATAAATTATATATTTCCAAGAATCATTGGAAGGGACTGCAAGTGGGGTTGAAACATGTGGTGGCACTAGAATACAAATACTATGCATATTATGAATAGATGGTTATGGGGGGTTGGTAACAGGTAGGTCAGTTAAATTCACAATGATATCTGGGAACAAATGTCTCAATTTTTTTTAGTCTTGATCAAAATGAAGCAAACCTATGCCTTCTATCCTTCTTATCCCTAACCCTTTGTCTTTATTATTTCTTTGTCTTCCTTTGTTTCAATTATAAAAACTGATGTTGTAAAATAAACATCGTGCAGATCATGACAGGATTAAATATTTCAGCATCAAACAATCTAGTATTGCATGAGTTTAAATTTATACACTTCAGAAAAAATTTCAAAAGGCAAGGGATAGCTGCTTAAAGCAGGATCAAAGAAAATATGCGATCAATAAGGAGGTGTGCATAATATCAATAAAGAAAAATATAGGAGTAGTATATTGAATACATGATTCAGGGAATGATTATAATGTTTTTGCAGACTTGGTATTTGATTCAATCAGCCGAGAAGAAGACAGGGCTTGGAAAATACTCTCTTTTCTTGACCAAAGTTTGATGGCATAAATAATGCATGACATCAAAGGAATATAAAAACATATAGCGAGGATAAAGCTTATAATTAAAAGTTCTTGATAACAATGCAAGGATTATTTTTTTGCTTCGAGAGTGCTGACTTGGAATGACATATTACATAACACACATATGGTTCACACAAAAAAAAGGTATTAGGTCTTTCAAAATAATTTAAAATGAATGAAGTCATATTTATATTTGGCGAATAGAGGCATGAAAATAACTAAGATTTTTGTCTAGTAGCAGAAAGAAGAAAGGTAATTTTGGACTTGTAAACAATTGCATATTATTAGAAATTCACTTTTCTCAGGCTAAAAAGGAAAAATTTGTTTGGTGTCATTCAATTGACAATATCGACATGGTTCTGTGTCCAAGGCGTTAAGGTCTCAAGGGATGCCACGCATCATGCTATGGTGAATGGTTTTCGCAATAGATTTTTTATTTTACCCATGTAATGAGAAAAAGATAGTTCATTCAAATCCATTTTTGAAAACTAATTCGAGAAAATTAAGCATATCATTGTTTCGAAAGGAAAATGATGACAACCAATTGTGAAAATTTTGATATGAGAACAGGAAAAGTGTCTACTTGTTGCATTATGCACAATTTATATATATGGATCCAATGATAAAATACCAATAACAAATGAGATGCCCAATTATAGTAACTGTGAAGAAAAAATAATTTTGAAACTAGTAATCATTTACAAGAAGGGTATATGTATATGGCCTTGATGGGTAATGGCAAGAAAATTAAATATCGAAGTAATTTTAAAGAAACCACTTATATTGAACATGACTTTGTTAAATTAGGGAAGATATTTTCATTACAATCCATAGAGAAAAGTGAAGGTAATATTGTAATTTATATATACCGTTAGAGAATACAAAGATATTTAAAGGCTTCAGTCAATGGAAAAGTAATTTTATGTCGGAGACCTAGGTCTCAAGCCCTCATAGTACATAATGTAGGAAACATTGCATTAACTGTACGCAAGGAAAAATGAGATAATATAAATAACTCAGTGTTAAACAAAAAATTGGTTTCTTTTTACATGTAGAATAAATATTTAAAATGAATGAATGGAATTTCTTTCACAATCATGAATAGATTTACAATTTTAAAGCAACACAAAGAAACCCTAAGATTCCATGGTGCCTTAGAATGTAGGAAAATATGGTTTTTTTTGTAGAAATAGATTCAGTAGGGTTACTAGAGAAGCCCTAAGTCTTGCACTAAGCAATTAACGAAGTGAAAATATGGGAAAAACATCAATGTGGGTGCTAAAACTCCATGCAAATTTGATTAATCAAAAACCAAAATAGATTACCCATCATTAGGCATACCTAGAAATTTCACACAACAAAGAACAATGTCTTTGTACTCCAAGAATCCCCTTTTCCTTATGCAGCCTCCACCAATATTTTGAGACAATTTGAGAGAGAAAAAACTAAACAGAGGATGTCTAGACACATTCAATATATTTAAAAGTTCACAGGTAGAGGAAAAGATGGTGTGCAATAATTGAGGTTTCAAGAGTGATGGAGAGTAAACGATTGGAGTAATGGTTAGTGTAAGGATCACCAACATAGATGGTGAGTCAAAAAAACATCAATAGAATGTGGATTCCATCTTGGATTAGTGACATTATCGACCACCAATATCTTGGAGAAATGGCACATTACATGGGAAATGCTCATGTGGACGTGTGAGGATTTTTGGCATATTTCATAAATTTTGGATAAAAATGAATTTACCTATCATTTTGTACCAGAAAGGGATAGTTAGAAGTGACATGGTATTAATTATCAATCTTAAACAAGGATTATGGGAAAGTACTGGAAATTATAAATGATAACTTTCTATGTCATGTTGGATAGCATAGGCAGGATGGGAGATCATGCCCATGGATTGTTTGATCATCACTGGAAAGGGGTAACACATTTCAAATTGAAAACCATATGTATTAAAAACCATGCAACCTCTTGTTAAAGAAGGAACCAAAATCCATTTAGTCAGCAAAGGCTTCTTTCTGTTCGTATTTGAATCGATAGAGGACAGGAATATCATATTAAAAAATGGTCCATATTTCATGGACCCTTAGGCTCTGTAGTTGAACCAATGGACCCCGTATTTTGATCTGTCTCAGGATGTTGCGTCAGTTGTCCCCGTCTGGGTACGTCTGCCTCATTTAACTCTGCACTATTGGAACCCCAAATCCATGGAAACTATGGGCAATAAACTCAGAAAATACATAGATCGTGCAAAAAGGAGGGATTAGTACACCTGCGCTAGAATTTGTTCAGAAGTCCACCTGGAGGAAGGCCTCCCTGAAGCTATAAAGCTCATAGTCGTTGATTAGTCTCACATTCAAGAGTTATATTATGAGAAACTCTTGTTTTAATTCTGACATTGCCATGGCTATAGGCACTTTCCCTGGCACTGTAAAAAGAAAATAGAGGAGGAGGTCGAGAACTCGAAAGGAGAACAATGGACTCAAGTTCACAAATCAGCATTAGCTAAGCAGAACAATAGAAGAAAAGGGAAAGGAGTGCCCACGGGGAGTGGTGCTCCACCCATGGTACAAGAGGAGGCGAGCATGGTTCCTCCAATAGTAGACATAACCAACAATCCCTTTGAAATACTCAGTACATCAAAAGAACTCCTAGATCCAGTAGACGAAGACGCTGAACAACAACCCAATACTATGGAAAAAGATAAAAGACAGGAGGAAACATCCCCTCTCCAAACCGAAACTACAAGAGGTGTCTCTAGCCCCCCATCCTATGAAGAGATGACAAGGAAGAAGACTCCAAAGATTTCTGGATCCTCAGAAGATGAGACAACCAAGAGGTTGTCGAAAAGAGTTGGGAGGAAATATCACAGATAGGCAAGGGAAGAAGAGGTGGAGAGACAAAAAAATCAAGGTAGCCAACCCACGATTCATATGTCCATCGACATAAACATTAGAACCAAACCTCCAAAGGGAGGGTCTGCTCCCCCCTCTGCTAGTAAATAATGCGATTAGTCTCCTAAAATTGCAGAGGCCTGGGGAATCCCTTAAAAGTTGAAGTTGTGAAGAACCTTTTGAAAACAAAATTTCCTGAGATCCTCATCCTCCAATAGACTAAAATAGAAGGGGATGCCCTTCTTCATTTCAGCAAAGTAAAATGGAAAAAAAAAAAAACCAGAAAAACAGTAAGTGCAAGGGGTTCATGTGGTGGGCTTTCCACCCTCTGGGAGGAAGACAAATTTCATCTTGAAATATCCTTGCAAATGTAGAACTATATTTACACTAAACTCTGACACCTTTCAAGTAAGATCACCTTTGCACTATTTAATCTGTATGTCCCTGTCCTCTATGCAGAAAAGAAACATTGTTGGCAAACCCTGTCTGATTTTCTTGACGTTTACTCCCCTAAGAATATAATTCTAGCAGGAGACTACAAACTAATATTCTAACCAAAGGAAAAAAGAGGAGGAATCAGCAACAGGGACCACCTTCCTCCCTTTGTGGAAGACCTAATTCAACAATGGCACTTACTAGATTTTAAGCCAAAAAAGGGCTCTACACTTGGCCAAATAACAGCGCTGGGACGGAGCATATATCAGCCCATTTGGACAGACTTTTATTGCGGAGCACCTTCCTCTCTGAAGTGAATATTATCTCCACTAAAATTCTCAAATTTTACTTCTGATCATAAACCCATTCTTTTGTTATTCGAAGAAGAGGAAAAACTGGGGCCCATCCCCTTTCGGTTCCTCCCTCTCTAGTCAGAGAAGGAAGGGGTTATGGACACAATCATGAAGGCTTGGTCCATCCCTATTTTTGGATCACCCAGCTATGTGTGGGAACAAAAATGAAAGGCCACCAAAAAAGACTTGAAATAATGGATAAAAAATTCCTCACACTCCCCCACTAGGCTTATAAGGCAGAATATCAAGCAGTTGCTCGATTTGCAACTAGACATGGAGCTACAAGACATTATCTATTCAGAAATTTAGAATGAGGAAGAACTCCAACTCAGCACTCTCTAATCATTTAGAGTGGAGGAAGAATCCTTGAGGCTCAAATCTTGTAATCTCTGGCCTGTGTTTGGAGACAAAAATTATGCCTTATTCCACAAGCAAATTCGAACTTGTCTTTCTAGAAATCACATCGTTGAAATCACCTCCCTCGAAGGGGATGTCCTCAAAGGCACAACTCTATTAAAAGAGGCTGCAACCTCTCATTTCCAGTAGTTGTACAAGGAATAAGTTGCAGACGTTGATGAGGAATCACCATACTTCCTCACTCATGTTCCAAGAATGTTAAACGAGGAGGATAACTCAAGACTCCTGAAGCCCTTATCTAAAGATGGAATTAACAATGTCATCTAGAACATGGAACTAGAAAAATCTCCAGGGCCTGATGGGTTCTCCATTCATTTCTATAGAATTTGTTGAGACATCATCAAGGTTGATATGTTTCGAATGAACAAAGGCTTGCTCCAAAAAGCCTAAGTGGGAGGACACACAAACTCCACTTTCCTAGCACTTATCCCAAAAGAAGAAAACCAAGCGGCTTTTGATCGTTTAGGCCAAATTTTCTATGCAATGCATCCTACAAAATTCTCTCGAAGCTACTTGCGAATAGAATAAAGCTGCTGCTGGAAAAACTCATCTCTCCCAACCAAGGTGGGTTTGTTAAAGGCAGACATATCTTGGACAATGTGATCCTGGTGCAGGAAATCATTCATTCCAGCCACCAACGCCAAGAGCAAGGCATGCTGATTAAGGTTGACATGGCGAACACCTTTGAACGAGTAAAGCATTCTTTCATCCTCCAATTTCTTTATGCTTTTGATTTCAGCTCCGATTTCATAAAATTCATTATAAGAATGTATAGGAGAGCCTTGGATAGCCCCTTTAGTAAATCGTAAGCCGGCTAACTATTTCAAAGCCTCGAGGGGCATAAGGCAAGGTTGCCCACTATCCCCCTTACTGTACATTTTGATGGCAGATTCCCTAAGCTGAAAGCTAACAACAAAGAAGTTAAATTGGACACTTCTAGGCATCAGGGTGACAAAAGGAACAAACCCAATCAACCACACCTTGTTTTCCAATGACTCATTGTTTTCAGGAGGTGCCTCCATTAAAATTGCAAGAGCTTCTAATGATGTTATTCAAATATTCTGTAGATTTTCTAGAGCTCTGGTCAATATGAGGAAAAGCATAGTGTATGGCTGGGTGGTAGATCAACAAACTATTCTTCTGATTGCTCAAGCCCTATGCTTCATGAGCTTCACCTCTTGGGACAAATTCAGGTACTTAGGCCTACCTTTAACTCTAGGAACCAAGAAGGCAACTCATTGAATGGAAATTATCAACAAAATCAAGGCAAAAATGACTGCGCGGGGTGGCTAGTGGCTTAACACAGTCGGGAAGCTTATCCTGGTAAAATATGTTCTCTCCTCCCTTCCAATCTATCAGGCCTCATTTCTTTTAGCTCCAAAAACGATCATCAGACAACTTTCTAAGCTGATTTGAAATTTCCTGTGGTAAGGAGGAAAGGGGAATAAAAACAAATTTCACTTAGTAAGTAGGGACATTGTGAAAAGGCCATTATAAGAAGGTGGAATTCAGGTAAGAGACCCTGAGTTGGCCAATATAGCTTTGGGAGGAAATATTCTCGACAAAATCTTCTCAAATCATCATCATCTTGTAAGTCAAGTTCTCATTAAAAAGTATTTGCATGGGCTCTCAATAAATAATATGGATGAAGGAGCCTCCTGTAAAGGAACCACTCTATGGAAGCTATGCAGCCGAGGCAGGGAGTTCTTTAAAGATCACCTCTACAGAATCCCCTAGAAATGGAAAATCAATCAGGTTGTCGGAAGACAAGATCATGGGCCTCTAACTTCTCAATCTCACCCCTGAAATTATAGATCTGCATGACTCGCTCACTCAACATGGCATCCACAAGTTGGAAGATATTTCTTCTTGGGACTCTTGTGGGAAATGGATTGATTGGGCTTTCCATTGCCTCCCAGATAGGCTTCATCCTCAACATCACCTCTTCCTTGCTTCGATCTCGAGTCTAGCTCCTGTGCACCTCCATTCAAGGGACAAATGGGGTTGGGGGAAGACTAGTGCTTACATAGTATCTTAGGGCTTTGCAGCTCTCCAAGACCATCATTCATAGATCCACTCTCCTTCACTTTGGTAGAATGTATGGGACCCCTTTTGCCTCCCAAAGATTAACTTCTTCTATTTGATTCTCATGCATAGAAGGGTCCTCACAAGAGATAACTTAGTGAAACATGGAATTATCGGACCCCATAGATGCCCTCTCTACTGCTCGGCTCTGGAGACACTTGAACATTTGTTCATTGACTATCCCTTCACACAAGAAAGTATGGGTGCATACAATGCTAGGCTCAATCCTAAAACCCCAACGCGGCTATCAATAGTTAATCTGTTCACCTCCTGGAAAGGGCACTCCCCTCACATCTACGTGGGCCAAAATCTAGTATCCAATTCCAAAATTTATTTGTTGGGAAGTGTGGTTAGCTAGGAATGAATCCATCTTCGAAAACATAATACGATCTCCCAATACAGTGGCTACCAAAGCCAAAGCATTGTTGTTGGAAACTATTGAGAATTAGCCTCATAAGCCGGAAAATGCACTCCTCCCTGAAGAGATCAATTGACTCAGTGAGTCTCTGAGGCATGTAAGCAACAAAATGAACCCCTATCGGCCTTGCCCCAATCCAGAGTGGCAGCTTCGGAACTCTAAATTGGATTTTCAAAAGTGGTGGAAGAAACAGGGAAATGTTACGATATTGTTCGACGGAGCCTCCAAAAAAAACATAGGGATATCAGGAGCATGGGGGTATAATTTATTCCTTGGATAGGCACAATAAAGACAACTTCAGTTGGGGCCTAGGACAAAGCACTAACAACCAAGTAGAAATCCTAGGACCACTCAAAGCATGCCAACTTGCTCAGGGGAATGAAGACAAAAACCTCCAAATCTTCGAGGATTCAAAAATCCTGATAAAAATTTTAAACACAGGTGATCATTTCAATAATCCATCACTCAACAAGACCCTTTAGATACTCACGAAAGTGCTACAGAACTTCACTACTAGCTCATTCTACCACATCCTTCCAAATCTTAACAAGGAAGTGGATAGAAGGGCAAACATGGGATGTCTCTTAGCCCAAGGAGATCATTCAAAGAATGATGAAGCATCAGTATGGCACCCTATTCCATAAGATAGAAGTCTGAGTTGTACAAGAACAAGGTAATGGTGGAAATGATATCCTCATTATGCCCTCCATCTGGCAAAGTAATTGTCTCCATGATTTTCCAAATAACCGGTGCAGGCAACACAAAATCGACTAATCACTTCTGATCATTAATGAATTCACGTTCCTTGTCACGACTTTGTTTCAACATCATAGTCAGGACCACATTTCGTGCTCATCCCATTCAACATGACCGTTACACACCTACGCATTCAACAAATAAGCGCAGTGATAAAACAGTGGCTCAGCAAATTTTTTCCTTAAAGATAGAGGAAATCAGATTTGATGTGTTGAAGGATTCTTTTCTCGGCACCTTCAAGTTTCAACTCTTCCTATCATAGAGAAATTGAATTGGATCAAAAGTTGTTTACCCTCTTTTTTTTTAGGCTAATGTGTATCGTCCAAGGTTCCCTATGTAACTACACCAAAAACTAATGCTTACGCTAGTTTTTCATCACATGGCCAATATATCCATTCATATTTTATTCATGCTCTGCCGCCTGGAAGCATTTTGCTAAAGCACTATGTAATAGTGGTTGTTAAGGCTCCAGCCCAACCTTTCATCACTAAATAAAAATTAACTTCTCTTGTTAAAATAAATATTTTTCTCAATAGGAATTTTCCCACATTATTGTTTCTAAACACTATCCCTCCCTCCCCTTCTCTCCCTTTACCCCTCCCTTCATTCCTCTCTATGCATTCCCCTCTCTATTTGTATATCTCTCACTTTCTTCCCCCAACCCTCTCCCTTAATCCCTTCCTCACTTCTACCCCCTACCCAAAATGTCAGACTCTTTATACCTCACTTTATCCCTCCTTCCTCGCTTCTCTCTTTGGCATCCCTGTTTATGCCTCCCCCCCCTCTGTCTCTCTCTTACACCCCCTATCCCTCTCACCTCCTCTATCCTTCCCACACCCCAATCTATCTCTCTTTCTCCCACCTCTACTCTCTCGCCCTCTACCTTTATACATATCACCCACTCTCCACTCTCCCTACTTCCCTCCCTCCATTCATTGCCCTTTACCTTAGTTTCTCCCTATCCCCTCCCTCATCCTCTCTCTCCCTCTCTTCCCCTTCCCTTCTCTCTCTCTAATCTTATTGATCTCTCTATCCCTCTCTCTCTCTCGCACACACACACATTGCCCCATTCTCTCTCTCACTCTTCCCACCCTCCTTCGCCCACTCTATTTCTACCCTATTTTCTCTCTCCTTTCCTTCGTCCCTCCCTCCCTATCTCTCCCCCCTCCATCTCTCTCCATTCCTCCCCTTATCTCTCCCACACACCACTCTCTCTCACTCTCTCTCTCTCTCTCTCTTTCTCTGTCTCTCTCTTGATCCCTATTCCTCTCTCTCTTGATCCCTATTCTCTATCTCGCACAAACTATTCCTCCCACTCTCTCTCTCTCTCCCCTTATACCTATTCCCCATTTTCCACTCTCTCCCTCTTTCTCTCTCCCCCATTTTCCACACTCTCCCCCCTATACCACTCTCTTCCCTTCAAAGGGATAGAGGGAAATATAGAGAGCGAAAGAGAGTAAGGAGGGAGAGATAGGAAGAGTGGGATAGATGGATATAGGGAGAAAAGTGGGGGGAGAGATATAGAGAGAGGGAGAGAGTGTGTGTGTGATGAAGGGAGTGGAGAAAGAGAGCATGAGGGAGGTATAAAACTTTATAAAGAGAGAGAGTGAAAAGTGATAGGGATAACAAGAGGGATTGAGGGGGAGTGAGGATGTGGGAGAGATATATAAGGAGGATAGATAGAGGGAGCAAGAGGGAGGAAGGGAAGTTGAGATTAGGAGGGAAGGAGATAGGGTAATATGGAGAGGAATAGAGGAAGAAAAGGGGCAAGAGAGAGAGACAAAGATGAGTGAGAGATAGGTGTGAAGGTATATTGGAGAGAAAGAGAGAGGAATAGAGAAAGGAAGGGATGGTTGGAGGAGTGGGATGGTAGTGAATGATATACCAAGAAATGGAGGGAGAGAAACAGGGAGATAGAGTGAGGGAGAGGAATATTTAGAGAAAGGGGAAGAGAGAAGGAGAGAGGATAAGGTAAAGAGAGAGGAGTGGGGGGAGGGGGCAGAGAAAGGAAAAGTGAGATAAGGACATACGGGAAAGGAAAATATAAGGGTAGAAGTGAGAGAGAGGGGGATTAAAAATAGGGGTAATAGAGAGAATGGAGGGATTATAGAATAGAAGAGAGGTGGAGAGCATGAATGAGAGAGAGTGATGAAGGGAGGGACATAGAGAAAAATAGACTGAGGGAGAGGGAGGAAGGTTTAGAGAGAGATGTGGAGAGGAGGAGGAATATATAAATGGGGGAGAGGGGAGAGGGGGGGAGAGAGATAATAGGTGGGGAGGGAGTGGGAATAGGTTGAGAGTAATATGAAGATAGAGAAAGAGAGAGTAATGGGGGTAGAGAAAGACATAGACAAATAGAGAAGGGGGAGTTGTGGAGGGGGGGGGGATTTGGGGAAGAAGGATAATACTTGGACAGAGAGGCAAAAAGAGGGGGTATAAAGGTTGGGAGGTAATTAGGATGGGAAAAGGTGAAAATGGAGAAGAGGAATAAGTGAGAGTAGGAGAGAGAATGAGAGTGATGGAGAGAGAGAGAGAGAGATGTAAATAGAGAAAGGGTGGGAGAGAGAGGAAGTTAGGGAGGGAGAAAATGATAGAAACATATAAATAAAGGGTGTGAGGCAGATAGAGAGAGAGAGAGAGAGACAGAGGGGGGGTGATGTCATCACCTTACTGTAGACACTCTTTCCGATGATCATATTCCTTCCTTATCCCTTCTACCTTGGGACCTAATTCCTTCACTATCCCCTCCACCTTAGAGATATATTCCTGCCCCTTGGAACATTCACCCCATTTACCCCCATGTTTTGATCCCCATCATCCTGGTTACCACATTACCTTGTCCCATAACCATAGTCCTTTGTCCCAGCCCTAACAGTTGGCCCCTAAGTCTTAGACCAATCAGAAGGCATTAGGTAAAAATGCTCACACATTGCTTTTGGGATTTTTTACCCAACAAGAATGTACATGTGTTCATGTTCCTAGGAAATTTGTATGTGTGTTCCTATCAATGCTTATTTGGCATCCTTAAGTGACAGTTCAAGGAATTAGAAACTAGAAATCCAAAAATACTTGCAAATTCCTATGAATGCATATGTGTTCCTACGTGGGCACATTCATGTTCATGTCATTGCCATTTTTTTAGCATAATATTCTTGTGAACACCCATTAATAAAAGAGTTAAATATTAAATAAGTTCATTATTATAAAAACCACACACGAAGAGAATTCCATTACAAAATTAAGCCAAGATCATGATAAATACAATAAGTACGAGAGAAGAAAATGTCCATAATAAACTACCAACAATAGGAAAGATAATTACATACTTAAGAACATTCCAAATTTTTCATTTTCTTAAACACATTTATGGGATATTTTTATACCCATTTCAAAAATACATATATTACTAAATTAGCGTTTATCAATTTATCTTTTCGATATTTTCAATATTTTAAAAGATGCCACCACATTTTTTATCTTATTTTTCCAATTTTTTAGTTTTTCTATTTTCAATTAATTTTCTTTTCCAATATTTTTTTCTTTTCATTCAAATTTAAAAATAACTTAAATTTTCATTTTTAGTTTTATTAAAAATGTTTTATGTTATTGACGGTTGGTGCAAAAAGTGGGTTATCTGCCATCGTTCAGGGAAATAAAATTTGAATAGTGAGCGGGGCCTCAAGATAACCACAAAGAACTACGCATTATACACTCCTCGAGACAGCAGAAAGTATAAATCCATATAGCATGAATAACTCTATATCCATTAGGAATTTATCCATAGTTATCCATCTAATGAAAACCGTGGAAACCCCATTAGGTAGCAACTTAACTTCTCTCATAGCTAGAATAAAAAAGGAAGTTTTATATTTCAAGGGAATCAATTTTTTTCACGTTCACGGAACCCAAATTGACAAGCTTAGAACCACACCAATAAGACCTTGAGAGTGAGTGTAGAAACCCTAAGTAAAAGAAGGGAAATGTTTTTCCAAGTTATCCCGTACGGTTATGAATTCTGGCGTTATTTACAGGTTGTGATGTTCCAACTAATTTAGTATACACATATCATTTCACCAAAGCTAGTGTGTAATATATAAATAGAAGTTTAATGTGGTGTGCATCATCCTCAAAGTGTCCCCATATATTCCACTCTTAACTCACCACCGACATTTGAAAGAATGGGAAACCTAATGCAAGAGGAAGATGGGATTATGGATTGAGGAAGATGCTATAATGAAGACTAGGGGGACTTCCGTGGTTACCTTCTCTAGCTCAACTTGGTAATTAGTTAATCCATATTGATAAATCAATATTGGTTTATTCTTTATGTGTCGTTTAGCTTGGAAGTTTTTCCTCGTTTCAATAGCAATAGCAATAGGGAATGAGATAATTCAACGTCTTTATTTTGAATATCCTTCTATGGATTTTTTTGAATTTTTAATTATGAGTAATAAATGAATATGATGGGCATTGTTGGTTATCTTTTGAGTGTACTTCAAAATGGCAATTAGAGAACCATTAGAGAATAATTGCCTTTGTCTTTTCCTCAAGCTTGGAATGGACTTGCTTTCCTCATGTTTGATATCTTGGAGTTTTTACTTTTGGGCATTTGTGAGAGATTTAAGTTATGTATTACCTCAAGAAACATGGCAATTTTTATAAGGAAAATCAAGCTTTTGGGCATTTGTGAGAGATTTAAATTATGTATTACCCCAAAAAACATGGCAATTTTCATAAGGAAAATCAAGAAATTCACAAACTTTTGTGTAGCAATGAAGATTCCATCACCCAATGATTTTTCCATATTTTTAATAACAATTAAGTACCACAAAAATGAGCACCAACTAATTTCTCAAGATGTAGGGATTATGGAAACCCTCTTACAACAAACAAAAAAACACAAATTCAAGTTTTGGAAGAAAAATGTGCACTACTAAAGAATATGGTCTACAATCTTAATAAGAGCTTTTAGTTTGTTGCTTAATTTTTGAATGGCAATGAAATTCCCTCGTGAATTTAAAAAAGACAAAACACAAAATAATCAATCAAATACTTGAAGACATGGACTTAGGGCAATAAAAAAAAATCACAGCCTACTACATTTGGTTAACATAAAATGCATATCAAACCCATATTTTATTATTGTTAAATTTTTTTTATATAATTTAAAACAGGTTTCATTTCAAGTTTCATTTTAAGGTTAAAATGAATAGAAACTTTTTGAAATCCTTTAGGAAAAGTTTATTTCAAAAATCTAATAGTATATTATATATATATTTTATATTTTTAAATTGATTATCTTAATTACTTTTATATATATATAATCTTTAATAATTTTCAACTGAACTAATAATTTTCACTGAATTTTTATTATTTTTTAAGATTGCTTATTCTTTTTAAGACGGAAAAAAATTATTTTTATTAAGGCTATCGAAAAATCTCACACACGCACAACAAAGAAATAGAGAACTTCACGCTTGATTTTAAAACTAATATTAATGTTCACTTTAAAACTAATATTGATGTTGTTGACTTTAGAAAGAAATAACGACTTAGCTTCATGAGCCTTCGCTGGCTAACTAGATACTCTCGGATTTTGGCATCAAAGTAAAAATGGTGTTATTCATCCAGCAGTGATATGTGAAATTGTAAAAACCCACATAACAGAAGATTTACAGGGTTATGTCGCGGTAGTGCCTAATTCATTTGTGGGTAATAGTGGATAACAGATAATGCTGATCATATTTTGACCTTTTGTCAATTTATTATTTTTAAAAGCACTTTGATTTTTTCACAAAATGAGAAGGGATATTGAGGAAAGCATAAAATTGGATATATTTAAAATTAAAAAAAAAAAAAATATATATATATATATATATATAAAATAAATTAGATATTTATGTATTTTATTGTTGTGAAGTTATTTAAAAATTTATTATTATTATTTAAAAAAGTAATGTTTTAAATTTTGTTAATTGATTTACTATAATATTTTTATAATGGTTTTAAAATTATTATAATAATAAAATAATTTTATATGTTTTTTGTTGTTTTTATTTATATATGAAAAATGGAAAATAAAAGTTCATTTTAGAGTAAAAAAGAGAAATTGATTTTATGAACTTTGTTACAATAATTTTGATTATTAAAATTATGGTTTTAATATTAACTTTATTATAACTCCACATTTCAAGGAATTCTAGGATGAGGTTAGAGGGAACAAATTCTTTGAGGTGAAAAACATTTTTAGATTATAAAACTTGAAATAGTTTTGTACTTGGAGAGAGTTGATCCCTCTTATCACTTGATTGATAAATGGTTAATATGTAAATATACTAATTAAATTACAGTTTTTAATGTATAAATAGATTCAACTCCTTGAAAATAGCCTTGGGCACTTGGATTGGATAGTGTAGGTTACACAACTTCACCATAATAATTCATTTTTTTTAATTACTCTATATAATATATACATGGTTTTTTTTAAACATGTATAACACACAACACAAGTAGACACACATATGACAATGAAATATTTTATTTAATATGAGCATCAAAATACTTTATTTATGACCATGTTGTTCTCCATATTAAAAATTATTATATATATATATATATATATATCATTCTTAAACTTTTAATTTCTTTATCTATATTTAAACATGATATAAAATTATGCTAGTTCACATATACATCAAATTATTTTATTTATTAGTGAGAGTAGGAGGAAAATATTTTATCACATCTCCCCATACTAGGTTATAATACCAACAATGAATGTTTTATAATGACTCTAATTGAAACAAACCAATTATGTATATTCATTACACTTGAAGGGAATTAGAGATCTCCTTCATAGTAGGTTGTAGACCACAATAGATCAATCTTAACCAAGGATCTAGAAAGTGTACATACACAACAATTCTCTTGACGTTCAAAACTCCTTTAGAGTGCAAATATTGAAAGAAAAAAAAAAATTTACACCTTGAAAGATTTATCCCTTTAGGCTCTTGATGTATCTATGGTTAAGATATATGTGTGTGTGTGTGTGTGTGGACCATGTGTATTTTTTCATTATTTAAATTGCATTTTCAAATGCATAAATGGGCTCAACACCTTGAAAATTATCCTCTATTGAAAATTTCCTTGGACACTTGGATTATGTACACTACACAACTTAAAATTGATTCCAAAGAATCTTTGGTGAATTTTAAACAAAATTGGACACCTAGATTATGTATACTCTGTAACTTAAACTTGCAATTCCTACAATCTATTGTGGATTTCTAACAAAATTGATGGAAATATATCTAGAAAATGATCATAATGTAAAATAATGAGACTATTAAAAATTTATAAGCCATTTAATTGAAAAATATATAATTGTACATAATTGACATTGAATAATTTATTTATGAACTATATTGTACACATTATTTTTTTTGTCAATAATATATTTTTAAATTATAACATCCCCTTGTTGATTTTCCATGTAAATAAAATACGACGAAGGTCATGGGACACGTATTCCAAGTTGGATGGTAGGAAAACATTATAGTGGGCATCACTTATGGTTTAATAATGAATATGAAAATCAACAAAAGCAAAGAGGCAATAAATGGCAATTTAATTAAGGAAATAAAGGAAAATAGGAGAAAGGAAGATGAAGAGACACAAATGTGCATGGAAAGGAAATCAGAGACAAAATGAAAAAAAATGAAAAAGGAAAGGAAGAGAGTAGGCATCAATGATTAAAAACCACCGGAGAAATAGTTAAGAGTTTTTGCCCAACTTTTGGTTAGGTGTAGCAAAGGAGAGAGAACAAGAACTTGGACAAGAAAACAATGGAAAGCAAGGCAACGCAAGAGGAAGTTTGGACAATGGAAAGTAAGGAAAATAATTTAGTTGTGGATTGCAGGTAATAGTGTGCATGTGAGATTATGCATGTTGAGATTCGAATGCATGGTGCATCCATTAGTTTATTATTTCTTCTTATTGTTATTGGCATGGATATTTGTCTGGATTAATAGTGGTTTCCGCCTTGCCTTTCCATTTCTTCGATATTCATGATGTAGTGAGTTCTCTGTTTGGATTTTGATTGGTTCTCAAGTTCCCCAATGGTTGTGGGTTGGGACAAATTCTCTAGAGCCCTAAAATAACTTAGGTTCTTGGAGGTTTTGAGTTGAGATGGTAGATCTCTAGAAACCTGTAACAACTTCGGTACCCTAGAGGTTGTGGGTTGAGTTAGTAATCCCTAGAGTCATGAACAACTTGGCAAGAGACCATTATGGCCGATGTTAGTGATTTATGGACCATATAAGTGAGACCACAATCGTTGAGGGTTGTGGTGGTTTGGCCTCTAGAAGCCCTAGTTGGTTTTATTTTAATTTAACTCATATGATCCCAAATTCACGCTTCGAATATGGCATGGGGGTGATTGGCTGAAAAAGAGATTTTCATTCAGCCACTGTATGGTTAGGTGGTACATGGAAGTCGTTGACTTGGTTGGAATTTTCTTATGTTAATATGATTTATTTTCATATTGTGATATATGAACACTTGTAATCATTATCATGTTGATCTTATGGATGATTTGTCATGGTTTCTATTATGGTTATATGTTGGTTATATGCACGGTTATATGATGTGCTATATCTATGGCTCTTGCTCATGATTTGATAAGTTATTGAATTGTTGATGAATGCATGGGCTAACAAGTGTTCTTGTAGCTAGCTTGAGAGGGAATAGAGCCTTCTTGGTGATTCTTAGATGAAGTTTTGAAGTTCATGATCATATATGAATTCATCACCTGTAGCTTCTATGTTCATCAAATATTTCAAGAAATGAGTATCATGCATTAGGCAGGTCTTGGTCAGGATCTTGCTCAAGTATTGATTGTTTAGCATTGTTATTATATTATTATTATTTTTGGAAAGTTATAGGAAGTTATGAGTAGTGGTCTGGAGGCTAGCCTGAAAAAATGGCATAGATCTCACAACTTCTGGCATAAAACTAAGGATTTTGGGTCAGAACCACATGGAGACAGGCTTATGGGTGTCATTATAGCCTCCCAACTACATGGATTCTATGTTATGTGTCCGTTTATCGAGTTAAGCTAGTGAAAATGAGTTCCAACTTAGGGATAGATCGCCTGGGGTGTTTTAAGGCTCCTAGGTGGTTTGCAGTCCCTGAGGGATGGTAGTTTGCTCCCGATTAGTCAGCCCCACTTCCATAATTGAAACTTTGAGGTTAGTTCATATCATAGTGACACTTAGCTAATTTTTACCCTATGAGGTTGTAAAAGTGGGTAAATGTGGGGTGGGGCGCTATAAGGTGGTATCAGAGCGTGGTTGCAGCACCGGACCTCGGGGTAAAATCAGAACATCATATAGGTTTATATGTTTGGCATGTAGATATGATGTTTAATGGTTATTGTATGCATCATGGCTATCTGCACACCTATAGTTCTATTGTTATTATGGTTAAATGCATTATAAATGCTAGTTAATTAGTGTGGTCATATGCATGTGCATCAATTATCATGTTATATGCATCATCGTCATATGCATGTCGATTATTTTCATTGTAGTTTCTTGCATGACAATTAAGTTATATATATATATATATATATATATATATAATATATATATATATAGATAGATATGGGGGATACATTAAGGTATGATTTTGATTGTGATTTCTATTTGGTTTATTTAACATGACTTGTTTGCAATAAATAGAAGGCCGAAGATGAAGAGAAAAATGGTGGACTAAAATTCACATGACTCCCATAACAAGCTTGATGTGAATTCTATGGAATGAGAAAGGTCAGTTGAGCAGTAGGGTGAGGAAGACTCTCCTAATCTAGTAGACACGAAGGGAAGTTTAAAGGGAGAGAATGTGAGTTGCAAAGCAGATAATAACCAGTTGATTGAAGCATAGGAAAGTCTTGAAAAAGCTCAAGAGAAGAAATTTGAGATTAATGTTGTGATTCTTCATCTCCTTTCATATTTGTAGAAGCAAGGATAGTTATGAATCAACCATGAAGATTGGAAGGAAGAAATGACTAAAGGGGAATATGGTAGTAACTCTCATAGAAGACACATGATGGATAGAGATGATATAGTCATAGGTGGAAAATATTTGGATACACCTAATAGGAGGGATAGCACTTACAAATTTTATTCTAGCCCTGGTTCTGAGAGATTTCATTGCCATCTTTGTCATCATTCGTATGGGAGGATTGGGAAGTGGTAATTTATAGCAAAGTTAATGAAATAAAGGATAGGTACCTTCAATATTAAATGGAAATCAAACATCTTGTAGGAATATGTTAAGCATGTAAGAGGAATTAATGAAGAGGAGTTTATTTGGGATGAGTTTGAGAGACTCTTGAAGAAGAAGTACATGTTTGAAATATACTATTATGTAAGGGCCAAGGAATTATATGATATGAAGATGGGTTCTATGACAGATGATGAGTATACTAGAAAACTCCTAGAGTTTTTGAGGTATGTGCCTTATCTTATGGACGAGAAATCAAAGATTCAACATTTCATCAGTAGGTTGCTAGTAGAATTCAAGGAAGAGATTGATTTTGATGAGTCTCAGTTAGTAGACAAAGCCATCAAAAAGTTGAGGCATTATTGTGAGTATTCAAAGCACAAACCTCGTTCAAGCATAAGGAAGATGGCCTTAGAAGTGAGGAAGGTCTCAGGATGCAGGTGACAAGGAAATGTGGCTCTATATGCAAAATTCAATGCAGCTGAGACAGGACATGGGTCTTAGCCCATGGAGCAGCAAAATAAAGGCAATGGTAGAGAACCATTGTGATTTTTATGTGAAATATTCACGATTGCAAACAAAGGTGAATTCCCTAATTCTAGTGGTTTGATATAGAACAAAAGAATACAAAAATCATGAATATTTCCTTAGAGAAATTAGAGTATTGGAAAGAGGCCTACCTAGAATCTGTAACAAACTTTCCATTGCTCTTGGCTTGTAAACTCCAATTCTAGCTCCGGTTACGATAATTAGAACCTGCACACACAACTAAAACAAGCAAAGGATCCACAACATCCACATAGCATAATCTAATATCTCTAATCAATGAATCAACATGGCATCAAAATAGATGAGTGCAAACATAACACAACAAATATTCGAAAACAAGATACACTTTGTATTAACAAATATAGGAGAGAGTTTACAGCCATAAATAGTAGCTCACTTTGTCAATGTCTCCCCAAGTTGATTTGTCCTTCCTTGTCACAAAGAACACCTCAACACCAACCCTAATGCATGAATGTGATGAATCCTTTAGGCTCAAAGGGACAACATAAGTGCACTATCAATCTACAAAATCCAACCTAGACCTTATGTGAGGCAGTAAGTTTATAGGATGAGTGTAGTAGTTTAGGATTTACCATTCTAATCTTGAGATCCACATATGATGGGAGGATGAACTCAAGGGATAAGAGATAACCATGGGAAATAGTTAAAACTACCTTGGAAGCTTCTCAAAGAGGAAGTTTTGTATATATTTTTTATTTTCTTGAATTTCTAGAATCAACACACCTGTACAAGGGAGTACTATGTGCTAACCATCGTTGGTTCTTAGGTATGAAATATGCATTGAACCTATGTGGCTAGACATCCAATGTGTGTTGGGGCTAAAAACAATGTTTTTGAGAAATTTTCCCAAAAAATTAGACTTTTTGGAGAAGTGACGCTTAGGGATTCGTGAAGGAGTTATGACAAAGTGTTCTAGTATGTTGATTAATCTAATTTGCAGGCCTATTGTGCTGATGTGACAGGCCTATTGTGCTGATGTGACAAAATGACCTATAATTGATTGCCCCATAAAGTACAAAGCCAGAAGCAATGGCTAATGAGTGAAGTAATTTACCTTGTGAAAATTAAGAATCAAGATCAACTCATCAAGATCATCTTTTACAATACATTTTCATCATGATATTATTGTTGAGGGAGGCATACCCATGCTCAATATATAGGCTAATATTACATGTACAATGATCAATAAGTCTCGTCCATTGTACAAAAGTGTGGACCCATGCTTGGATAATATTTTGTAAGATCATAGCCATCATACTTTTGTGATATTATATTAATCCTGAAATCGCAACCCAGATGGATGGAACTAGATTCGAGTTCTTCTATATTGTTTACTCAATCACTTGATGTACAAGTCTAACCATGCGAATAAATGAGTTGAATTAGAACATGATAGACACTATCTGATTACCAGCCAATGATGTAAGTCATTAATGAATGTGAGAGAAACCACCGATGATGTTAATGGCTCTCAAGGTACTACAGTACAATCAATATGGTGTGAATGCTTGAGATGAAGTCGAACTCCACACAGAATCCTTCAGTTGAAGTCCAACGATGAAACTTGTCACCAAAAGCGAGGAAACGTTCCATTGAAGTATGTAAGTCCCAAGGCACTGAAAGGAGTTCCTAAGTCAACTTCTTGGATAATGTGTTGATGTTGACAGGAAATGACCCATCAAAGGAGGGCCTTGATGTATCCCCCATCAAGGACACGAAACTGGTATCAAGATTTGAGACAGAATTATGTTGATGTGGAGTTGTTTCAAGAACGAAAAACATGAAACTAAGGCTCAGGAGTATCTTAGTATATATAAACTGAGGAAATTGTCTTGAACATATCAAAAACACTTTATGGCGATGGAAACATCGACTCAAAAATGATTATGGAGTATTTTGATATGGTGTGATTAACCAATGAGGCAAGAAAATTTCCAATCCTAATAGTCATGGAGATGAAGTGAAAGAGTGTTATTTTTAAGAGAAACTCACTTCCATTAACACGTCATGTATCTCATGTTCCCAATTTCCCCAACCATTTCTGGTTAGTACCTCTTTATTTTTGACAAGCTTGAGGGGATAGCATATGCTTGATCTATAAGTTAATCCTTCGGATGAATCCTTAGTATTTTTAACGAACCCTAAGAAGGAGTGGTTGAATCCCGTCATGTTCGATGAGTCCAATGTTGTTTCATGCTTTTGCAAGTCCAGTGAAGCTATAACTCATCTCTTTTTTCATGTTTAAATAGTTTATAAAAACGGAAAAAAATAAACTCTAAAGGCTCCTTTTCATAAAATTGTCTCTTTAGTCCGAGAAGGCAGAAAATAATACTGAAGAGAACCTATTAGCCATGTTCAGCTAAGCTATTATTTTGTTTTAAATAAAATATCCCAATCCAAAAAAGGGTTAAACTTATATTGGGCAAACGTATTTCATTTACTTTAACGAGTTCAAAAATATGAGTGCTTAAAAATGTTTCCATGTTTAGGGAGTCTGAAAAGATCTCAAAGAGGACTCTTCCTGAAGGACTGAGTGGTATAAAGGGTAGAAATTGGTTCTAGTCATGATGGAACTATTAAAAACACATAAATGTCAAGAGGTTGGCTAATAATACCACTCATCGTAGCACTTCCTCAGGAAAGGGTAAAACAACCAAATGAAAGCATAGGATCAACCAAGTGGATCGTGATGATGGAAAGAGAAAACCAAGGGTCATATGGTAGAATCAGATAGATAAAAATTGCAATCACAAGAATAGGATGAGAATGCTTTCATTTTTACACAAGCTTGAAACATTGGAAACTATGCTTAATATTGGTTTCATTTTTACACAAGCTTGAAACACAAAAAATCTATGCTTGAGAGTAAGAGTGGTTTCACTTTTATAGAATGTTGAAACATGGAAAGAATATTCTTGGTTTCATTTTTAAACAATTTTGAAATGAAGAAAAACTATGCTTGAGCATAAGATTGGTTTCATTTTTACACAGGCTTGAAACATGGAAACATTTTGCTTGAAATAAGTTTGCATGCCCTCAGCATTATAATTCAATTATAGGCACATGCCCCCTAATCTTCATTGCATTCACCTAAATACACTGTTGGTTACTAACAGGTGGATGGAATGAAGGTTGATTAATGTGATCAAGTGAAATAATTCACTGGGAATTTATGAGACCTAAACAAAGACTCAAATTGGAAGGGGATTTGTTTCATTTTTTAACAAGCTTGACACAGGAAAAGAACTATACTCAAGGTACCTTGTTTCATTTTTTTAAGGCGCTTGACACAAGGAAAGAAACTCTACTCCAGATACCTATTTCATTTTTTAATGAGCTTGACACAAGAAAAGGAACTCTTCTCTCGGACCTTGTTTCATTTTTTAAGGAGCTTGACACAAGAGAAGGAACTCTTCGTCAGGATTTCTAGTTATATTAATCATGGCTCCCCAGATACCGTGGCTTACAAGAAGCTCTCATCAGATGCGATAACAATTCTCTGGAAGGGATACATATCAAACATCCGAGGGAAATATTAGATGTTGGTGACCTCAGTACATGATGCCCTACATCACCTACTAGATCATCAGTAGCTGCGGGCATGGAAGAGGTTGCCACATAATTAATATGTGATGGGGAGATACCACTTGAATATAAGTACCATTTAGGAAAGATGTTTTATTTGGAGTCAAATTAGGACCAACAAATGAAAGTCAGTCAATGGTTACAATTCTTCCTTCATGCGGGAAACACATCACACGAAAGAGTGAAGATGCAAGAGCTCCCATTTCATAAACATAGTCACACCCAAGGAGTAAATTAAAATCCAAAGGGCCTTGGACTACCATCACATTAATATGCACTGTCTTTCATCCCAAAGTAATAGGAACCTTAGGAACGATCCCTAATGGTTTACTCGTTCCTCTGTTAAAAGCCAATAGATTATGAGTGATGAGCAAAAGCTGCAGAGAACCAAAAGATTTCTAAGAAGTTGAGGAAAAAATAATAATAGACGTGCCTTCATTTATGACTGTGCCAACTATGACCATATTATAAGCTTGTACTATGACATGGTAAGGCATGTAAGGAGGAGGACAATATCCTACTAGTTGACTTCAATCAAAGGAAATGACCATACTACTTGGAGCGGGTGTCGTGGGAACAAGAGAATTTCTCCCTTGCGTAATGGGAATGGGAGAACTACTTGAATATATTATGGGAACAGGATTATATCCCCCTTGTACACTTGGAACGCGAGGATTCCCCCCTAGTTCATTGGAATCTGAAGAAATGAGAAGAACCTAAGCGATATGAACTTTGATCTCTACAGGAAAGGTATGATTAGCTGAAGGTGGAATCAAGTCAACCATTTTCTCAATTAATGGTTGTTCAAGAATGGACTCATGGGATTCATGTTTAGAGAGATTTGGATTGTCTGGATATGGGTTTTGATCAATCACTTCATCAAGTAGTGGAGGATTGGGAGAAAGCTTCCAGTAACCAACCAGAAGTCGAGGCTGAGAAGTTGTGAGGTTTTCCAACACTTTTGATGCTTCATCTATATGAGGATAAAGGTGAATAGGATGGTTTTCTTTAGCATGTAGGGAAACTTAACTTTACCCTTTTTCCCATGGACCTTACTATCACTAGTAGATGGTTTATCACCAACATGATTTCTAGAGGCTAATGACAAAGGTTGATGTGAGCCTATGTACCACCCTTCTAATACCTGTGTAATACCAAGATAATCTCTAAGAAGGTAATCACCCTTATAAAGCATGCTAGGGAATTTAAATTTATGGGGCTAATTGGAACGTTTCTCCATACTAGTTTCATTAGTAACAATGGTTTCCTGGTTTCCCCCCTGCTTATTTTTCTTCTTCTTCTTCATCCTTTTCTTCTTTTTCTTAGCTTCTTGGTTATTAGAATTAATCCTTTCACCAAGTGAGGAGGAAGAAAGTGATGAAGAAAAAATAGGCGAAGAAGGAAAAGTGTCAAATTTAGGATCAAATTGAGGTTGATTTTTTTCTAGTGGAGGAGAAGTTGGTTGAGAAATAGTTTGGAAATTCAGACCTAAGGAGGTAAAAAATCACCAAACTAGTAAACCAATGGCATGTCCAAGAAGGGAAAATGTTTCCATATAAGGAGCACCAATATTTCCAAAATAAGGAAAATGACTAGGATTCCAATCATAGGGTTTCCTTGATTGGTATACTTGGGAATTGTTGTCATTAGTCTCAACCTAAGATCTATCACTAGGCGGATAAGGATTACCAAATCACTATGAACTGTGATATAGAACCTTGGTAAAATAAGGATTTATGTTTTTGAAGGAAATCTCCCTAAATGTTCTATTTGGTGTATCACTAGTGACACAGTGGCTAACTCGGATTCTTAAGGCTGGATAATAACTTAGTGGGGACTTCCAAAATATACTTGAAGGTACATGGAAGCACAGTCCATATTTGTGTTGTCTAATGCGTAATCATTCAATGAGAGAACTCCCATATACTTATCTTGTGTGGAGTACCATCTGATATACCATAAGGTACGTGGAAAAAAATCATGTCCACTTACATATGTGGCACAGGATATCCCTCTGGAAATGTAACACTAATAAAGAATGACAACTCCTATGTTTAAAGACATCAGAATATTTCTCTATCCTAGACCTCTAGATGTTTGTGTTAATGTTCCAAATTCTCCTTAGGTTGATTCAACCAATTTTAGCTTTTATCTTGAATTATGTTTCAATTTCAAGGCTCAAAAATCGATGTCACTCGAACACACCTATGATGCAACTAACATTACAAAATGAAATCTTTTCATTTTCCTTTTAAGAATGAAAGGCATAAGTAGGGGAAGAACAAATAAATCAATATTGCAACAAACAAGCAATACAAGAGTGGATCTCCTCAACTTCACTATTCTAATTCAATTCAAAGCCCTAAAACATGAAAAACATGCAATCCAATCTATGCACAATTCCCCTGAAAACTATGCAAATGTAATCTATGCACAATTTCCTTTCCTTCTATGAAAAGCATGATTCTAACTATGCAAATGTAACATGTTCATGAGAGACCTTCAAAACAAACATAGAATGATTCCAAATCAGCGAAAGAATAATATAAAAAGACTAATTATGCACAGCAATACCTTCTTTTACTAATGCAATAAAATAACCATTCAAGTTCAAGTAAAGGAACTTTGACAAAAATTATACAACCCAATGAAATAAAATGTGATCTATTATTTCATTAATAGGGAACTCAAATCGAGATTTGGTGAAAATTCCAAAGATCAAAAGAGATGCCACTCAAAGGTTGTTAACAATCTTACACAGTTTTGTAAAAATACAAGTAAAAACATGCAATTTCAAACAATGGATTAACTTTTTAGAGGCATAGACAAACACAGATACTTAAGAAAAACTTAATGGACCAAAGGAGAATGAGGAGAAAGGCGAAGGAATGAAATTTTTTGTATCCCATGAAAATCAGAGTAGGTACAAAAAAGGAAGCAGTGCACTTCAGTGCAAGAATAGAGAAGGGTTAGGTGCATTGAAGTTCTCTCTCTTAGAACAGGAAATGCATCGAGGCTAATTTGGTCAAAGCATGACACAAGAAACCAAACCAAGCTAAAAAAGGTGTTTTCCTAAGGTCAATCAATGTATGGGTGAGTCAATTAAGGTCTCTTTAACAGGTAAAAAAGTGCTAAGGTCAAGGAAGCTACTAAGGGAAAAATCATTCCCCACTGAAGTCATCAATGTTTTATGTGGAATCTTCACGATTATAGAAAAATGTGAATTCCATAGATCTAGTGGTATGATCTAGTGGTATGTAGCAATATTTTCTTTCTTTCTCGCTTATAATCTCCAATTCTAGCTCTAAGTACTATAATTAGAACCTACACACACAACTAAAACAAGCAAACGATCCATGAAATCCATGTAGCATAATCTAATATCTATACTCAATGAATCAGCATGGCATTGAAATACATGAGTGAAAACATAACACAAAAAATATAGAAAAATAATATACTCTTTGTATTATCAAATATAGGAGAGAATTTACAACCATAAATACTAGCTAGCTTTGAGGATGTCTCCCCTAGTTGACTTGGCCTTCCTTGTCACAAAGCACACCTCAACACCAACCCTAATGCATGAATGTGATGCCTCCTTTAGGCTCAAAGAATAAGCATAATGGCACTATCAATATCCAAAAGCCAACCTAGACCTTATGAGAGGCATTAAATTTATAGGATGAGTGTGGTAGTCTAGGATTTACCATTCTAAACTTGAGATCCACATATGATGAGAGGATGAACTCAAGGGTTAAGAGATAAGGTCTCAAAGATAGGATCCGATAGGAATTGGGGATCTCTATCCATGGTGAATAGTTAAAACTACCTTGGAAGTTTCTCGAAGAGGAAGCTTCAAAGATATTTTTTATTTTCCAAAATTTCTAGAATTAGCACACCTGTAGAAGGGAGAAACATGTGTTGACTAGCCCTGGTGCTCAGGTATGAAATGTGCATTGAACGCAGGTTGCTAGACATGCATGTGCGTTGGGGCTAAAAACTGTGTTTTTGAGAAATTGTCTCAGAAACTCAAACTTTTTGGACAAGTGAAACTTAGGGATTTGTCATGGCATTATGAGAAAGTGTTTCAGGATGTTGATTCATCATATCTGTAGGCCTATTGTGCTGATGTGAAAAAATGTTTTGTAACAACGGTGTTGAACTTGTGTTGGAGATCAATGCAGAAAGGATTTCCCCTTTGTTTGAGAGTGGCACAATGAAGCATGACAGGCCTCAGATCTACAATGTGTAGGAGGTGCAGATAATTGGGGATGTAGTTCAGAGAATTGCTCGGATATACACAAAAATTGATAATTGGAAGGTAGGTCACCATTCATACATCATCAAGATGGAAGGTGGAGCTAGAGGGAGAGTTCCAAGTAGAGGTTCAATGAATTTTGTAGGGGAAGGAGCTCATGCTCTGGGACCGAGCAATAGAGCAGGTTAGGTGCATGGAGGAACCTTGGGGCCAAGGAAGCTACATGGAATATGGTTGATTAGATGCAGGTATGATATCTGGTTTCTAGTTATAATAATATTTGTCACAGGAATTGGAATTCCTTGAGATATCATATGTGCAAGTGTTCAATTGTAGGGCAACATGGTAGGTGCATCAAAGAAAGGTAACTAATACATTGTTATATTTATTTATGCACTAAGAAATGTGTGTTTATGGAACTATGATGTAGGTAATTGCATGGAAAAAGTAACTACCATGAAATATTGAAAAATGTGCGGGTTTATCTTTCCCTTGGAAGCATTGGGTACCATGTGGGTTGAATCATGGTGTTTATTGAATTTTTTTCTTTCGATGTTTCGTGATTTATTTTTTCTTGATTTAATTATGATTTTGACCATGACTTGTGCATGGCCATGCCACTTTGTTTGTGGCGTTGTATTGTTGTTTGGTTTTCTTTTTTTTCTTTATTTTTCCTTCATTTTCTTTCCTTTTATGTTTTGAGGGTCTTGGGATTTGTGCATGAGTAAAGGCTAGATGAAGGAAATAATATGAAAACCAGTTGGGTTGGTTGGCTCCATTGGGGTAAATGGACAGTAGCAGGACAATCATGAAAAATTAACAGGAATGGTAAACTAAATGGATTTTATGCATCAAATTCCTTGGCTATGTTGGGAACTATTGTTATCAATGTTATGCATGTGTTGCACAGATAAAGGGAGTCCTCTTAACATTGACCTTATGAGCATTGGTAGTTATCGTATGACCATGATTTTGGTAATGTTTGTCTATGTGTGTGTGTGTGTGTGTGTGTGTGTGTGTGTGTGTGTGTGTGTGTGTTTGTGCGTGTGTATGTGTATGTGTATGTGCATGTATATGTATATGTATATGTATATGTATGTATGTATGAGATTGTCTAAAAGGGTCATGAGAGATCATTATTGTTGAAAAGTGATTGCTTATGCAAACGAATGGCATGAAAAGGTTCTTGGTTATGAGGAATCAAGTGGGAAGAGTAGAGCGGAGAGACCTATGAGGTTAGTATTGTGTGGGTATCAGTTTAATATCACACACTTATAACTATGCCTTTATTTATGTTATGGTAGGAAATGTTGAAAGATACATCAGCAGAATGAAAGTAATGTGATCTGAGGCATGTTGGCACAAGCATGGATAGTGGAAAGAACCACAGACCTGGTATTTGGGTTGTAGATGAATGCAGTAAGGTGTGGGAAAGACATTACAGGTAAGGTTGTGTGGTAGATATCGTGTGGTCTCTGGATGTGCAGTATTGTTGTGTACATGTTGTACATGTCGTACATGTTTTTTTTGTGTACGTGTCATACTTTTTATTTGTATGTGTTGTGAAAGGGATTGGTTCTCAGGATCTCTAGAGGTTTTGGATTGGGACAGGACCCATAGAGCCCTATAACAACTTGGGATCCATGGAAATTGTGGGTTCGAGCCCTATAATAGCTTAGGTTCCTTAGAGGATGTTGGTTGAGATAGTGGTCCCTAGATCCGTGTAACAACTTGGGTTCCCTAGAGGTTGTGCGTTGGAGCCTTGTAACAAATTGGGTTCCCTGGAGGCTGTGGGTTGAGATAGTAGTCCTTGGACCCTTAGACAAATTGGGAAGAGTCCAATATTGAGTTGTTGAAATTGAAGGTAGAGGTGGTATAGTCTTTCGATTCCCTTGTTGTTGATAGTACATATGGAAAAGAAGGCAATGGGTGTTTTTCGAGTTGGAAACCAATCTAGTGTGTGTATTTCGTCAAAGAGAAGAGAAGGCATTAGGTACTTTCCAGGTTTTGCAACCAATTTAGTATGTGTATGGGAAAGACAAAAAACAAAGGAAAAACAAAATAACAACTTAAACATAAGTATCAGTATTTTATTTCAGTTTTAATTATGCACATAGTCTATGATTCTGATATATGATGGTGTAGTTTTGAGCTAACTAGATGTGATATGTTTATACACGATGATTGATCAAGATTTAATCTGAATTGCTATGTCAAGAATGAATAGAGTTGCAGATGTCACCTCATTGATGAGTTACTGATGAGATACTATTTGAATTTACTACAATTCCTTTTGATTCTAATGGAAATTATGTGCTTAGTACATGAAAGCATGGAAAATACCCAGTTTTCATGGTCAGAATGGGATACAAGGGTGTTAGCATTAGTGCTAAAATGAGTTTGAATATGCAATAATATGACGGTAAAGAATTCAAGCATGCAGACATTATGGGACATTGGTACCAAATAGTTTTCATTGATTATCATGAGCATTCTATGATCGATATGATGGTTTTGAGGCAAGAATATGCCTTGGTTTTTGGACCTTCTGATGCAATAAAACCTTTCCAAGGGATGGGTCACTTAAGAAGGGGATGTCGGGGAACTTGGAAGGTGAGTGACTACACGGAAGGGGGTGATCAGATTACCGGAGGTACTGGAAAGCAAAGAAGGGAAGACAAGGGAAATAATTTGTTTTTGTCATTAGAATTGCTAGGTGGAATCAAAATCACATTTGGAGTGTGCCATGAAAGAATGAGTCGGTAATTTTTCTTTGAGAGAATAGGTAGCGCAAGGATTGTAGCGTTGGACATTACAGGCAGGCTTTGATATTGGCATAGGATTCTGGATTTCTTGGGAAGGAGGCGAATCTTGGTACTACTTTGAGGATGGAGGTGTGGGCCTTTGGATTCCCTTGTCATTGATGTGGGCATCATATCCTTTTATTTGTTGGTTGAATAAAATATGCATATGTATATATGTGTAAATACTGCACCAAGTTGGGTTTATAAAGCTCCATAGGCAATATGTTTATCATGTTTCAACAATCTTCTATTGTAAATACAATTATATTGAGTTGTTCTTATAAAGCTCGATAATCAATATGCTTTGTTGCTCATAAGTGTCACAGAACACCGAGGATGCTCTTCCCCCAAGGGGAGCGGTTTGTAACAACGCCTTGTGATTTTTCATGTAAATAAAATAATCTCAAGTTCATGAGACATGTATTCCAAGCTGAATGGTGGAAAAACATTATATTGGGAATCACATGTGGTTTAATAATGGCTATGGAAATTGGCAAAGCCAAAGAGACAATAAATGGAATTAAATTAAGGAAATATATGAAAATAAGAGAAAAAGAAGATGAAGAGATACAAATGTGCATGTAAAGTAAATTAGTGATAAAATGCAAAAAAAGGAAAAAGGAAAGGAAGAGACTAGTCATCAATGATAAAAAGGCACCTGAGAGACAATTGACAACTTTTCCCCATCTTTTGATTAATTGTCAAAAAGGAGACAGAAAAAGCACTTGGATAGGAAAGCAATGGAAAGCAAGGGAGTGCAAGAGGATTTTTGGACAATGACAAGTAAGGACATAAATTATTTGTGGATTGAAGGTAACAATGTGCATATGAAATTTAGCATTCCGAGATGTGCATGGTGCATGCATTGATTTATTGTTTATGCTTGTTGTCAATGACATGGATATTTTCTTGGATTGACAGTGGTTTGAGCCTTACCTTTCCATTTTATGGATAACAATGATGTAGTGGTTCTTTGTTTGATTTATTTATTAGTTCTCAGGTTCCCTAATGGCTGTGGGTTGAGACAATTTTGTGGAGCTCTAGAACAACTTGGGTTCCATGGAAGCTATGGGTTGAGATGATAGATCTCTAGAGCTCTGTGACAACTTGGGTTCCGTGGAGGTTGTGGTTTGAGTTAGTAATCCCTAAAGACCTCGACAGCTTGGGAAGAGACTAATCTAGCCGATGTGAGTGATTAATAGACCATATAGGTGATATTACAGTGGTTGAGGGTTGAGTTGGCTTGACCTCTAGAAGCCATGGTTAGTTTTCTTTTGGTTTAACCCATATGATCCCACATTCATGCTTGGAATATGGCACAGGGGTAATTAGCTCAAAAAGAGATTTTGATTCAACCAATCTATCATTAGTGGTAGATAAAAGTCCCTCACTTAATTAGAATTTCCTTATGTTAAAATGGTTTATTTTCCTATTGTAATATATTCGCGCTTGTAATAATTATCATGTTGATCTTATATAAACCCTTTAAAAAAAAAAAAAAAAAAAAATTAAAAAAATTCCCAATTCTACTAAATAACATTAAGTTTAAAAAAATTAACATTCTTAATTTTAAAAAAATATTTTAACCACTTTTATTTCCAAATTAATTTTAATATTTTTATAAAAAATAAGATTTCAAAATTAAACTTCATCTAAAATTGTGATATAATTTTATAAAAAAAAACACTAAAGTCTAAGGAAATGACAATTCGCAAAGAAAAAAATGATACTCCAATACAACTTAAACAAACTTATTTTGAAGATATATATTTTATATAAATATGAAATTTAAAATAAATCTCATTTTAAATTCACTAATATAAGTTAAAAGAAACAGGAACATCAAATCAAGATTTACTTATGTGTAAACTAATTACAATTAAATTCTACCAATTAGCTCCATGCAAACTTTGAATGTATTGAAAAATAAAATTAATATATAAAAACTAAGCATATTTATATTTTCTCTATTTGTTTTATGACTTTTCAACACATTAACATTTTTACTTAATTTTAATTTTCATATAATTTAAAAATTATTTTAAATGTATAAAAAATTAAAATATCTAATGGTATAGAAATCACAAATCAAACTTATAATTATAACACATTTGTTTAATTATAACAAATTTTAAACAAATTTAACTATAAGAAAAATATATCCAAACATAAACATAGAACAGTGCGACCGTCATCAGATCATGTGGTTTATAAAAACTCATTACTAATTTTCTCATTTATTTATTTACAGGCAAATATGTTTGGATGAAAATTATAATTCGGACTTCCTATATAGGTGGTGGACGCTCAGACAACCGTCAGTCGCATTTTCGATTGTTTGAAGCGTCGAGCTGTTGGAGAGACGTCCTTCAACCTCCCCTCTCCCAAGCGTATTCAAAGTTCAAACGTACACAATAATCGAATTACTTTTAACCTAGCAAGGTCCTTGCTACAAGATTAGGGTATTTCCTATATATAATAATGTACCTTACCTTAGATCGGTGTGGGTGCAGGAATTGAAGCTCCCAACTCCGCTGTGTGGCTGCCATACGGTCCGGGGGCTCCAAACGACTCAGAATGTTTGCGTGCCTTGTATTTTGAGGAACTTGACAGAGATTTCTCGATCAGTTTGCGAGATCTGCTTTTCTGAGATTCGCAAATGCTCGGTAAAGATATTCCTGTCATAGCCATTGTTCAAATCAATTATGTAAATAACTAAAATGAATTACTGCGATCATGGGAAAGAGAATCTGAGGGACCGACCTTCTCCTGCAGCGAGATTGACATAGAGATCGACGATGTTGGGGCAACTGTTGCGGCACTGCGAAGAACATAACTTCTGACTAGATTGCGGTTCGAGTAAAGAATCGGTAGACATGCCCAGAGCCATAGGTTCTAAGCCGCAGGCATTAATGCAGTCCTCGCTTTCGATCCATTCCACCAATTCCTCAGCCATCACAGCTGACGACTAATGGTATACATGCAATTATTATTAATCTCTCTCAACATCATGATCATCGCTACTGATGTATCTACTAACTGTGGTCGTTGTGAAATCTGGGGTTTATAGGGAGTTACAAGATATTAATAGTTAAAAGGTACCTGACATTGAAATTGCAATGTGTCGTCCATCATTAGAGCCTTCTCGAGCACACATCTATTGCCAGTGGATGAAACTGAGAAAGCGCAGACTTCCACGGGCAGCTCCTCGCACGTCATAATGGCGACTGAACAAATACAGTACTTCATCGATAATATATTAACATGGTAACGCCTGGATGACCTCTATGAAACCATGACTATTTTTTTAAGGTTGGTGGGCTTATATTTTTATCATGTTTAATATATCACTTTTATCACATCAAAATCATAAATCATTTTTATCAAGCGAATTAAACTAATAACTCCATATTAAAACACTAATAATATTCAATAATTTCACATCAAAACACTAACAATAACCAGTAATTTCACATCAAAACACTAACAGAACTCCAGATTACAGTCTATACATCTCATAGACAAAATTATAACTATTACATAGAGGAAGTACATTATATAACAGAATGACAGATGAAGATAAAAAAATAGATCTAAGCACGAACCTTTTACTCCCTGCACTGAAATGGCCGTCAATATGATGAGGAGCGCGTGAGCAGCAGGGATGAGGTTGGTGTAGGCCATCTCTATTCAAGTAACACTAGTTTTGAATTTACTGAGAAAAAGCAACACAACCAATTGAGCTTTGTAAGGCCAGAGCAGCTGTATGTGTGAGTGAGAATGAGAATACAGCGGTGTATTTATAGCGTGAGGCCATGGCAAGTCTCTATAGTCTCGGCTTTATGAAGAAGGAAAGCTTGTAGAATCAGCAAAGAGTTTTCCAAAGATAGAAGGCGTGTAGAACTGGAATGGGTGCCTGGACGGTATTTCGGACAAATGGAGCTGCATTTTCTTGCCGTGGATGACCCAACATCTCCACGAATGGCGGTTTTCTCTAAGGGTACGCATACTCGGCTGCCTTTGTTTGCGTGGCGACACGCGCAACGACTCTCTATGGCAACTTATTCGGTGTTTCATCATTCCGCATCATCATTCCACAATTTCTCCGCTATGTCCGGTTTGTTTGTCTCAATTTCAAAATCAAGGACAACAGTTTTCTACCTCTACATTTAATTCGATGAGAAACCAAACCGTTGCACAAAGAAATACATAAAAGTCTAGTCCTTGAACTTTACTTTAAATCAATTTCTCACTTTACTTTAAATCAATGACGAATGTTACAGTGGACAAAGGATACTTTTCATTCCTTATGGATTTCATACGTGGTGTGGACATATGTATATCAATTCCATAATATCATATCTTATTTGGACATGTAACTTTAGGATGACCTTGTAAGTGTGTGATCTCATACCATATTTATTTAGGTTGGTGGGGATAAGAATTATTTTAGATTGGTGAGTTCATGTATATATGTGTTTTTAGGTTAATTTGCTTATGTTTAGAGGTTAGAAATCTTAATTTTGTAAATATTAAATGATATGTATATTAATTTAGGTGGGTGGGTTAAGAATTATTTTAGGTTGGTGAGTTCATGTATATATGTGTTTTTTTTGGTTAATTTGCTTATGTTTAAAGGTGAAAAAAATATATATATTAAATCATATGTATATTAATGGAATATATATATTATTGTTGTAGATTAAGTCAAACAAAAGACAAAAGAGTATAAGAGATAATGGATAAAGCGAAGCTAAGTGATAAGAAATGAAGGAATTAAGTTTAGGTGGTTAAGTTATTATTAATATATGTCTAAGTTAAAAAGTATACACGTTTTATCTCAAGTTCATAAAGTGAGTTTAGGGAGCACATTTATCAAAGGAGGAACATGTACATAAAAGTGAAGTGTGCTAGAGTCATTCTGATATCCATTGCATCATTCATGCAAGAGAAGGTGAATGGACTCCTTGGAGAAAAACAAGACATGACCTTATGGCATGATTGGCTTACGATAAAATCCTAAGAGGATTCGAGCAAAAATGATTATAGGTTTCCTTGGTGTGAAGCTAGAATGATATAGGTAAAAAAAATTCCAAGGGAAATTGGATCTCCTATAAGCCAAAAGACTATGACATATACCTACCAAGTTGAAAACCTATCAAAAGTTACTAGTACATCCTAATGGACTACAGGTGTAGATAAGTGGGTGCGCTACCTTAGGTTGTAGGGGTTGATGGGGGATGTAAGGCTATTGATGGGAGATTGTTGGATTTTAGTATAGTGGCCTTGCTCATATTTGGCATTAGTTAGGTGCCATACTTGGCTTTAGGTAAGCCTTTGTGCTTGTGGAATCATGGCCTTCTTTGGGGTGAATTGTTGTTGATGGATTATGAGCAATGTGGCCTATAGTTGGGTGGAATTTTTGAGCTATAGCTATTTGGGGCTTTCAGTAAATGATACACATTTATTCTTATCTTTACATGCTTTATGTTGTTGATATTCATACATTTTTATGTGTTGCATGTGAATAGTAACTTAAATGATGTTATTTATGCAATTATATTCATGTACATGAATGTATTGCATGGTAGAATGTATTAAACATGCTTAACCAATGTTACAAGAATCAATTTGAAAGGGGAATTTCATAAATATAGGGGATTTTTTAAGGGAAAATTTTTGGCGCTTTCTCTAATATTATTTTTCCATTTGGTTAAAAAAATTCTTATATTTTATATATAATAATTAAATTAATGATGTTTCCAAATTTTCAAACTGAATGTTTTTTACTGAATATTCACCTACATTCAAAATCAATGATTTGTCAACTAGAATAGTCACCCATAATACTATATGTAGGGATAATATTTGAATCCTTAAAAAATACATTGCAAAAAAATCAGGTTACAAAGATAGTGATATGCCCCATTGAGTGACTAGGGTTGTTTCAAAGTGGTATCAAAGAATATGTTGCAACATTGAGATTGCATGGGCCAAAGACAGAGTACAAAAATCAAATCTGTGGAATATTCCTAGAAATTATTTGACATAATACAAGTATAAAAGTTAATTTAATAGTTACATTCTTAGAGTAAGCAAAATAATGGGTTAATTATAGTAGCAAAACTATTAATTTTTTGTAGATGAAAATTCTAAAAAAGCAACCTTTATTGAAAAAATCTAAAAGAATTATAAGATAAAATAGCACACACTCAAATATATTCTATTATCTTGCATCAAGGAAATTACACACATATTTATACAAGCAAAAGTCTCAAGATAGGAATTCTATCTTAGACGTACAGTAGTGTGGTTGAGAGATTCTCTCAGCCACACACTAAACTAGGAGAAACTATATTATAGCTAATTCCTATTATGTAGGAACAAACTCCTCAAATGGAGAATTACAACCATAGACAAGTAGGAATTAATTATTTCTAACTCCCCCCCTTAATGACTACTTGTCATGATAGTGATTCACAAAGTCTGGTTGTGGTCAAACTGCATATATGTACGTGCAAATCCACCACCATCACGCGAATTTCATGTACAGAACCTCCAAAACACAATTTTCCTCTTTCAGATAGATCTGTAACTTCTTCGATCTGCCTCCTCTTGCAAATCGTCAAACGAAGATGAGGATTCCTGTAGATCCCCTTGAAGGTGAATTGGTGCGATCCCGAGCAAAAATCCCGTGCCCAGATGAAAGCAGAAGCTCTTGGCATGATTTTTCTATAAAATTCCACTACGCCAGTCTAGTATTGTGGCACGGTTAATGGCCTAACAGACGCACCAGTTGCGCTTCCTGGCGCGATTGTCAGCGTGAAAATAGCGCCAATCCATTTCTACTCAGAAAATCAAAAAATCATCTGAGTCTCAGCGAGGTGTTCTGCAATCGACCTGCTCAATTGAGCATAAAGCTCTCGTGTACACGTGGCCACAAAGGCACCTCAAGCCACAGAGGCAATTCTGCCACAAAGGCAAGCTGGTCACAAAAGCACTTTAGCCACAAAGACTCTATAGGTGGTTTCTGGCTCACCACCAACCATCACTTTACAGTGACAAAAGATAGTTTTAGGCTGACCATAAACCATTACAAAGTGGTTTTAAGATCACCACGAACTTCATATGCCTTTAAAAAACTTACATTTCAATCCACATTTTGGAGTTTCTCGGTACATACAATGACCATTACAACACCTGAACTTGTTTATAACATGCTAGGGAGTCTATTCCGCAAACCACACTAAGTTAACAAACATCTATTTTGGTGTCCACCATAAATGTTGTTGCTGCTGCTTTACCTCATCTGTTCATTGTTTTCATCTTGGGCATCTTTTTCTGTTCAAATAACTCCTTGGAACTCCATGCTTAACTTGTCATTCGTTAGAGTTGCAAATTCTAACAAAATAAATTTGCCTACATTGAGTTAGATAGGCTCAATAAGGCTCAATAATATTTAAATATGATTCCAAGAAAATAAATAAAGCATGAATTATTCAGGTTTAATTTCTTTATCTCTACCCTAGATGATTATTTTCCAAACATACCAGCATCCATTTTTCACCAACGATACCTATGAGGGTCTACTGACCGGATCTACCTTTCTGGTTCCTCCAACCATGAAAAACTCTTTGCCTCACTGCATCAGGAACACACCACGCAGTTTGACTTATCTTGCTCGATCCACGCAGCACGCAAACTCTGCCACACCACGGTTCTCCTTTGTGCCACCATTCTCGATAGCTCTAAAATGGACAATGCAACCTTTCACTATGCTCACACTGCTCCTCACTTTTTTCGCTGAGCAACTCTACACCACACACCGTAGCACAGTGGCACGTGATCAACGCACAAATCAACACTACCCAGGGTCTTCCTTCATCACCACGCTTAGTGCTTGCGCTCCCTATGGTCAAACACTTCTTCACAACTCCACGCAGGCTCCTTGACCACGCACGCAGACGATCTCAAACTCAGCTTCAAGCAATAGGAAGAGGCATGATCTATCTCATCACGGATCCCTGATCTTCCATTCTCCTTTGGCAAATAGCATTCACAGGGCCACTGATCGACCCAGATCTGCCACTCTCCTCTGATCAACGCCTCATGCTCGCTAAAAATCTGCAACACGATCTCAATCATCCTCCAATCTCTGATGTAGCTTCAATTGACGTCGTTTTTACTGTCATATGTTCATCATTCTCTGCAAATTTGCTTAGTGTTGGAATGATCAGTTCTAACACACACTCAGAATTGTGACAATAGTTGGTCATACTAATGTCACTTAAATTACAACTAGTTTCATTGTGATGACAGTTAATCAATATATTACAACATCATCAGAGAATTAAAAAAATACATTTTAACAATGAGACTGCCAGATTCCATTCTTTCAACAATGGGCAACCCTTGGAAATCTCAATTACAACCAAGTTCTTCAAGGGTTCGACACATCCTCATGTACAGGAACTACAAATTAGTGCATGCCATGCCAATACACCCAAATCCTCTTTAGCCAATTGCTATGCTATTATGTAAGTGGGACATGTTCAAAAAATTGAAGAGAACCACCTTTAACAGTCTTGGACAACCCAGCATCTGTCAAGCGGCATGACTCTGCTTTTTAACATTGAAGAGACAAATTCTTCTCAAAGACATCTCCTTGTATGTTTCTACAAAATGAAATAATAACAAACCTAAGCTCAGGTGCACCAATAGAGCATGCCCAAAACCAACAAATTCTCCCAAGAATGACAAGCTCCTCGAGAAAATTGACTGGAAAAATTAGCAATGGATCCTTAATAAAAACAATGATTTGCAGGAGCCTTCAATCTTCCGTCAGTTTAAAAAAAAAAAGGGTCTTCAAAAGTCGTCCACACTAGATCCAGATCTGTAGTCTCAACGCATATGCACAAATTTAGTCAATGTAGCAGATCTGTGCTCCAAGAGATCCGCCCAATCCACTAAGTGATTCCACCAACTGCTACTTGACAACGACCCTGGATCCTTTTATCTCACCACTGACTACTCGACATACATAGGCAGCTCCACGCAGGCAGTTCTCCAGCGTATATACAATACTTAGCGTGCCAAAATTGGCTCTCCACTGTCGATTGATTTAATTCACAAAATCAATCACAAGATCTCAAATCGGCAGCCACACCAAGATTCATTGTGTCGGCGCTACACTGCGGTGGAACTCACACAATAGAGAACAACAGTCTCCACAACTGGATACACAGATTTGTACCCGAGATCAGATGCGATTTGGGGATCAAATTCCCACATAACTCTTACCTAAAAGAAATTGCAGATCCCTCAAAAGAAATAGCAGATTGCTCCAACACCACCGTTTTCAACAAATCAAAGTTGCTCTACACACCCTATGACTAGATCTTATAATTAGAGTTCGAATTCTACGGAGAAAATCCCAATAACTTTTCCATACGGATCACACGGACAACCATCAAACTTTGGCCTTTGGAAACATTATTGATGATGAATATGGCATCTTTTCTCTTCTCTCACACTAATCCGATGAATCAGGACAGATTTGACAATCCAGTATGCCACTGAACTTCAGGCAGTCTCACATCCACAACTCTCCATGCTTGCCTCATCCAGTTGAGCCCTCTAGCCCTCAGACAGATTTCAAGCGACCTCATTCAACCAGGATGCAGTCTTTCATAGAAGGTACTCCGTGATCTGATATATTAAAGATCTCTTCTTCAGCATGTCTCCTCAGACATTTCATGCCTACCTGAGCTTTTGTGTGCCCAGCTCCTCAACACTCTTGCATTCTTGCTAATTCTCCACACAGCAACGGAATGAAGCCCCGACCACAAATGGCCGCTTTCACCAAACACCTCTTTGTGTAGCGACGTTGCCGACTCAGATTTGACTTCTAAGATGGGGTTTGTGGGCATCTATATATATGCACATGGACTTAAACAAAATGCACAATGGGTTCGCTTCGCCACACCCTCAGATTTCTCTAAACAGATATTTAGATATAGATGGACAAACAAACAGAAGCTAAAACAAAATATATCTTTTATTTGCCTCAGCCGAGGAGGGGTCGAGGCCCAAGCCCTTACGGCCTCTGAAGCTCTGGTACCAAGATAAAATAGCACACACTCAAATATATTCTATTATCTTGCATCAAGGAAATTACACACATATTTATACAAGCAAAAGTCTCAAGATAGGAATTCTATCTTAGACGTACAATACTGTGGTTGAGAGATTCTCTCAACCACACACTAAACTAGGAGAAACTATATTCTAGCTAACTCCTATTATGTAGGAACAAACTCCTCAAATGGAGAATTACAACCATAGACAAGTAGGAATTAATTATTTCTAACTTTATAAATTGTAAAAATAAAAAAATTATTGTATTATGACCTCAACAATGACATGGCAATCCCAACTAGAAATAGAGTTGGCATGTGGGGGTGGAAAATAGGTGGCATGATTGAATGCCAAGTCAATGGGTTGTTAAATCCCCTCAAATCTTCGGATTTGATATCAATATAAGTCACAATCTATTTGGATGTCAGTAATTAGATCGACCATCATGCAACTTTTTATTAGCTTGCACACATGTTGAGAGTAGCCATTACATCCATCGAAAGTGTAACTTGGTATTAAGTCGTGTGCGTGTTGGAAACATTGGATAAATTGTATCATGGTTGTTAGATCTATCGAAATTCTAACATGGTATTCACATGCATGTTGGAAATCAATGTTGGAAATCAATATAGATATGAGCCATCATATTGGGTTAATTGTGGTCGTTGGATCCATCAAAATGCAATTGTACCTAAATCGTCATGCATGTTATAATCCAATATGGATCTAAACTATCATATTAGGATAATCATGGTTGTTGGATCCATTGGAAGCACAAAATACCACACTCCATTGTATATGTTATATGTTGTAATACAATATGAATTATGGACCACTGATATACTCTAGGATTAACCATTAGATCCACGAGTGTGCAAGTCTCACACTGGGAGGACCTTGTTTTCCATAGTAGGAAATAATATAATGCTACATGGAAGACCATTTGGCAACTTGAAAATTATTTTTATGTTCTTAATAGCAACAATAAACTAAGAAATGGCTGCAAAAAAATCAAAAGTTTTGATCTTTTAAGGATAAAGAAATTTAGTTTTATATAAAAAAAAAAAATCCTCAATTTATACTAATATAACATCATGTGTAACTATAAAAATTAACATTTTTTAATTTTAATTTAAAAAAATATTTACACGTCTTTTATTTCCAAATTAATTTTAATATTATTATAAAAAAATAAGATTTCACAATTAAAACTTGTGATTTTAATATTGTGATAATAATTTTATTAAAGAACACATAAAAATCTAAAAGAAAATCGACTTCACAAAGAAAATGATAACTCCATATACAACTTAAAAAGACACTTAATTTGAGAACATATATTTTATATAAATATGAAATTTTATTTTTATTTTATATTTTTAAATTCATAATTCCTTAAATAATAACTTTATTTAAAAAACATAGGGACATCAAAATCAAGATTATAACTCCATGTGTACTTAAAATGTTAACATATAATTTCTACCCAATTTAGCTCTCCAAAATTTAGCTCCAAATGCAAACTTGGAATATTATTGAAAAATAAAATTAGTTTATCTTAAAACTAAGAATATATTTAAATTTCTAATTATTTTATGTTTTAGAGTTTTTTGCAAGCATAATATTAACATTTTTATTAATTAAAATTTATTTATAAACGTATAATAAATTTAATTTTATAAAATACTTAAAATATTTAAATAATATAGAAATCACAAATCAAACTTATAATTATAACCAATTTTAAACAAATTTAACTAAAAGAAAAATATATCCAAACATAAACATAAACATAGAACAGTGCGACCGTCATCAGATCATATGGTTTATGAAAAATCTTATTAATTTTCTCATTTATTTATTTACAAGCCCAGAGCTATAGGTCCTTTCATCCAGAGCCGAGACCTCATGCTGAGTCCTTAGAGATCGATCGCTCTGGTTGGGTTGTTGTGATGGCCAATAGAACCTGCTGATTCCTAAAGGGGGCACCTGTTGGGGGATATGTCACATTGTCTTCGACGTGACACCTATTACCTCCACGCATAGCTTGTTTTTCCACGAAATCTCTCCGGCTGCCATCCAACCAGCTATGTGTTGGCTCTATGTTCATTCTTTTCTCTTTTGGTGTAATGCGGGGAGTGTTTCTGTTTAATGTTTTTTTTTTCTTCATTTCCCTGCACGTTTTTGCGCAGGGAAGGTGATATCCTAGGCTCTGCGTGGCTCACCCTTATGGTATTATCTCCCATTTAAAGATGATTATCTATTTTTCTGTTTATAAACTAATGCGTTTAGTTTTATGGTTGTCCATCCATTCAGGTTTCCTTCCCAATTACACTGGTCATCTGTTAGTCTGTCTATGGAATTAGTGATGTAGTCCTCCTCCTCGCTTTGTGTTCACTGTATTTGAACTTAGCTATTTGTATTTTCTTCCGTTTAGTCTAAGCTATTAGCGTCTTTCTGGCTTTTGTGTTGGCTTACGTATCCCGACCTTTTCTCTCTCTATCTGTCTGTGTTTTGTCATGACATCTTTGGTGTTTCTCGGCACATGAAGGAGTTTTCAAGGTCGAGGCGGCTCTGGTCTGGTGATGTTTCTTCTCGATGGAGACATGTCATCTTGCTCTATCTTTTGAAGGTTAGTTCCTCATTCAAATCTTATCGTATTGTTATTTTTTCCTGAACATTATACAGATGATAAATCTTGATTTGTAGTGTAGTTTCTATGGTTTTCATTTGCCAGTCTCGTAATATAAGGATAGATTTATGTTCATGTCTTTGTGCATGGATCACAGAGTTTTATCAAGAATTAAGGTCCTTCTAAATAAAATTGCATGGTTTCTAAACATATGTGTAATATATAAGCCGTGCCTAGCTTTTAATTTCAGAATAGGTCATTGGTGGTGTAAGTGTAAGTATTGTTACTGCTGCCACATTGTTTTACCTTGCTTTTCATGAATCCTATCTGTATCGATTATCTTTCCATTTCTGTCCCTTTGGTTTTTCTTGAGATGGAAATATCCTCAATTGTTTTTTTCTGAGAACCGGGGGTGTTTAATTGGTTCCTCCATAAGTACGTCGTTATTGCTTCTGGTTTCTTCTCATTCTCTGGAAAGTATGTCAACCCTTCTATTTCTTGTCAGTCGCTAGTATTCCCGTGGTGTATTTAGGTGCTGAGATATTTGGGAATAATCTTTCGTTCCATTCATCCTATCAGACCTTTTATTATGGGAATGTTTCATATGTCATAACCATTTGAATTATCTGTCAGTATCTAGTATTCCCGAAGTGTTTTTAGGTGTTGAAAGATTTGGGAATAAATCCATTCGTCCTGTTAGACCTTTTATTATGGGAATGTTTCGTATATCAGAACCATTCCTTTTCTTACCTAGAATGTACTAACTTGTCTTTTCCCATTATTTTTCTTGATATTTTCCCCATCTTTTGCTCTTTTGGTATGCCTGTCCTTTCCTAACTGCTTATCTGTTGATTATCAAAATATCCGCAAGCGTTTTGGAGATATTATCCATTGAGTCTGACACGTCAGCTATGGTGTGGGCTGCCATGTAGGTAGAATCAAACCATTATGGACCTATCAATCCGATGAACTGGCAGTCCTCTCTAGCTGATCATTTGATTCCTCAATCTTCTCAGTGATTACATGAACAAAAAGGTGGCGGACATGTAGATCTGTGGCATAAGCAAAACCATCATCCTTCAAAGATCGTCCCGCTTCCATTGGTTATTAATCTGGATAGTGACTTTTTTGCAGACAAAATAGCCAGTCTTCATTCTCGTGATTTGGTTGGTCGATGCAATTTTCCTGATATGGAAGATGCTTAGATGAGAAATTGGCTTGGTTCCAAATGGAATTCTCTGTTGGGGTACATCCCCACGATTGTTAGGCTCATGAAGGATTGGTACAACTTCCATTTTTTAAATGTGAAGGATCTGGATACTATATGGGCTCTTCCTTGGGTTCATGGGAAAGGTTTTTTGGCCCAAAATGGTATATTGGTTTTAATGCATTGCAAAATACCCCATTAAACAACCTCATCTGGGTCAAATTACTAGGCCTCCCTATCAAATTATGGACAAAGGAGATGCTTTCTAATATAGGGAATTCTATTGGGAAATTTTTTTTTGTGGATCCCAAATGTTTAGGAGCTCAGGATAAAAGGGTAACATGGATTTTTATTGAGAAAGAATAGAGAGGCGATTTTCTTTAGCACAATGACCTTAATTGGGGTGAGTTATATATTCAATAGAGACTTGATTACTGGAGTGTTCCTTTTCGTTGCTCATTCTATCATAAAATAGGGCACTTAAAATGGAACTATCCTCGACATCCGGGAGGAAAGGAAAAAAGGAAGGAATCTTATGTGAAATCTTTCGCCCACTTATAGTATAATGAGTACATTGAAGCTCGGGGGGGAGAGGAATCAATTAAAAGGAATGGCCAGGTTTGCAGATAAAGTTTCACCAGTTCTGTCTAGAAGTCTTTCGAAGTCGACTGGTCCATCCTACGAGTTTTCTCACCGGAACTATTTTTCCAAAAAGAGAATCTAGATGCTCCTTCATCCATTCTGTGATCCCAATCCCAGGTTAATTTAAGCCATTCTCTTAATATTGCTCTAGTTTTGTTTCCTCCATTTGAGTAGACAGGAGGTCTTTCACTCTCATCCTTATCCTCCGAAGCCTTCCCTGGGGAAAGATATTAGGTCTCCTCTTCCATTTCCACACCCTTATCTTAACATTAATTCTTCATCCCACCTCACTTTCATTCCATCTTCTTCTCCATCTCCTGTCAAAGACATACCTATTTCGAAAGGTAAAGCTCCATCTCCTCCAACCTTGTATGCTTCCTCTCAGGATAAAAACAAGACTAATATAAAAAGAATGGCTCCGGTTGTCTCTGTCACTCCACTAAATTCGCTTGTATCTTCACCTACTAATTCGATTGGAAGCAATCTTCATATGCTTTTGAGAAGAGAATCCCTTCATATTCACCCTCTCACCATTCACAAACCTCAAAATTCCTCCTCTATTATTATTAGCCAACCTCGGTGGGAAATATCACTATAAGAATGAAGCAGAATAGAGGTAGCAGGCATTTTCGAGGCAGGAAGGATAAGCCCAAAAATGATCATCATGATTCATCCCTGATTGATATTCCTATTATATATCTTGTGGTAAGTCAGCCTCTTAGAGAAAGTAAGCCTTGAGAAAAGACCTCATGATAAAAATTCTCTCTATGAATTTAAGAGGTCTTGGAGCGGACCCAAAATTCTTGGCTCTTAAGAATTTATTTCAATCATCATCGTCAAAAATAATCCTTATTCAAGAAACTATGCATGGCAGTCTTGAAATAATAGCCTATTTTAGGCGCATGTTTCCTACATGGCATATTGCTACGACGGGGGCTATCGTTCTTTCAGGGGGTCTAGTTGTTCTATGGGACCCATTGTGGATATCGTCCAGGGCTTTCAAATGATTTGATGGCATCCTGCTTCTTGCAAAATTCAGGGGCATGGCTGGTATTGTACATATTCTGAATGTTTATGCCCCATATAAGGATCGTCTTTCATAATGGAAATGATTCTTGTCCTCTGAGATTATGGAAGTTGACTCTTTACTAATAGTAGGTGATTTGAACTGTACTTTGAGTAATGATGAAGTGTGGGGCAGAGGTAGGAAAAATGATCTAGTGGGAGGGATCATTAGGGAGGCTATACTCCAGTACAACTTTGTAGATATTTGTCCCTCCAAGATGGCTCCTAGTTGGGATAATGGGAGATCTGAGAATGCATATCTTGCAAAAAGACTTGATTGCTTCGTAATCCATGATAGGCTGATCGATCGTCTTGGGTTACCCTCCTCAAATATTTTACCATGTTTCATATCTGATCATAGACCTATTTCCCTGCAATGGATTGCTCAGAGCTACAGGAAGGGTTTTCCTTTCAAGTTCAATAGAATATGGTTGGAGGATGTTGAGTTCAATAAAATTGTTCAAGATTCTTGGCATCGTCCTCTCCACTTGACCCATCCTCTCATGCCCATTCCTTACTGTGCTGCCTAGTATCACTCAGGAAATGTGTTAAAGAATGGCAATTCAAAAAGAAGCATACTAACAGATTAGCTCTTTAAGATATAAATAGGGAGCTTGATAGGATTGTGGGGAGTTCGACTGGTAACAAAATTTCTTTGGAACTGCGTACCCAGATTAGGGAGCTGGAAAGAAGTAGGCATAACCTCGTGGCCATTGAAGAAGCAACCTGGAGACTAAAAAACAGAGTGATTTGGTTAAAAAAGGGTGATAGGAACACAAATTTTTTTCATAAATATGCAAAAAAAATACAGGAAACAAATACAATATGCGAGATAAAAGATGAGGAGGGCAACCTAGTGCAGGCTCAAGATGAAATCACAAAAGAAGCAGTCAAGTTTTTGAAGAATTCATACAAAATGAACCGGGACATCAGGATTGAGAATATCCTCTAGGGTACCGATCCCTTTCCATCCATATCCGACGAGGAACAAAATGATCTGTTATTTGCTAATGTCGCAGAGGAGGAGCTATTGACAGTCATGAAATATTTTAAAAGAGATAAAAGTCCGGGCCCTGACGGCTGGACGATAGACTTTTTCATTCATTTCTTCGATTTGATAAAGCATGACCTTTTGGGTATGGTTGAGGAATCCAGGATTTCAGGCAAAATAAACCATATTATCTCCTCTACATTAATTACCTTAATCCCAAAAAAAAAGGTTTCTCTCACTTTTTCAGACTTTAGACCCATTTCTCTTTGCAATACCATATACAAAATAATTTCCAGAATCATATTAGGAAGAATTTGAGGCATCCTATCAAGCTCTTTGACGCAGGAACAACATGGCTTCTTAATCAAAAGGAACATCTTGGAAGCCATTGTTATTACTCAATAATGCCTGCACTCAATGCAACCAAAAAATATTGAAGTGGCCATCTTGAAAATAGACCTTAAGAAGGGCTATGATTGTCTCGGTTGGGGATTTTTGAGGTACCTTCTTATCAAAATTGGGCTCAATAATCAATGTAGTAATTGGATAATGGCTTGTGTGAAAAATGTCAACTATGCCATTCTTATCAATGGTATTCCCTCCACCTTGTTCTCTGCTACCAGAGGTCTTCAACAGGGGTGCTCCCTTTTCCCCCTTCTATTCATTCTTGTTATGGACTCTTTAAGCCTCCATATAAAAAGAGCTATTAGGGAGGGTAGATGTCGCCCACTAAAAATCAACAGGGGAAACTATTTTTCTCATCACTTATTTTTGGATGACATTTTGATTTTTACAATGCTATGCCGACATTCTTGGAACTGTCTGCACGAAATTTCGGGAAATTTTCAAACAGCTAAAAGTCTTCTTATAAATGATGGCAAATCTTCCTTTCATCACGGGTATGTAAATATGGAAATAATAGATTATCTGGTCCAGCTCTACAATATACAAGTGAAACCACTAGAAGAGGGCATGCAATACTTGGGGTATCATCTGAAAGCATTGGGTTATACAAGTGCTGACTGGACGTGGATCCACAACAGGTACTTTATGAGAATAGCAGGATGGGAATATAAATGCCTTTTAATGGCCGGGAGGATGATTTTAACTCAATTTGTGTTGGCCCAGCTAATGGTATATTGGGCCCATTTATTTTATATACCGGCAAGTGTTATCCACAATCTGAATAGATTAACAACAAATTTTATATGGGCTGGGGGGGAATAAGAAAAAAAGGAAATTTCACTTGTCTAAACTATCAAACCTTACCCTTCCAAAGAATATGGGGGATGGGGTATCATGGATCTATGAAAGTTTGGTCTAGCTTTGTTGTGTAAATATTTATGGAGAGGTGGTTTAGGGGACAGTGTATGGAGTAAGTCCATTAGAATGAAATACATCGGCAATAGAGATATTAATTATTGGTACAGGAAAAGATCGATAGGATCTGCTCGAGGATCTGCCATATGGAGGAGCTCCCATAAGATAGAATAGTTATTTCTCAAAAACCTAGTGTGGAGCTTTCAGATAGGGAACAATATAATTTTTGGTCTTAATCCCATTGTGGGCGAAGAAGAAGATATATCCTTTTCTCCACAGTTATTACATTTCCTCCATCAAAAGGGAATTTTTAACTGGGCATAGGTTATGAATGAATGGCAGGGTACTCTACCCATTTGCAAAAATGCCTCTACGCTGGACCTAAATGGTTTATTAGCCATACAGTGGAATCAAATTATTTGGATAATGAAAAACAGGGGAATATGTAGATCTGATGCTATAGATGGTATTATCTGGAAGGGGAAGGGAGGGAAGATGAATGTTTATGTTAAAGACATATATATATATATATCTCTTCTAGAGGTCCATATTCCATTTTCTAAAAACATCTTCCCTTTCGCGTTTTGGAAATCTAGGTGTCCCTATAAGATTATCATATTCTCATGGTTTTTTTTTCACAATAAAAATCTTACCTGGGATAATCTGCAAAAGAGGAACTGGTATGGCCCTACTGTCTACTTAATTTACAAATCTAAGGAAGAATACAATTTACACATTTTCTTAAAATGTTTTCATTCCTAGGAGCTCTGGAAGAATCCAGCCTCTTATTTTGGCTTCAATTATATTACTCATTCCACAATAAAAGAAGCATTTATTTGGTGGAGCAAACAAAAAACGATTTGGAGACCTATCCCTCTATTAGTCTTTTGGCCAATCTGGAAATGGAGGAATAAGGTTTTATTTCAAGATAGAAAGGATAGTTTTAAATCTGTTTTTGAACTCATCGTTTCTGAGTACAATACATTTCCACCCCCCATCCCTTAGCAGAAAAATGATAAGTCAAAGGAAATATTACCTTTCCAAATGAGTTTTCCTAGGGCTCATTTTGATGGGGCTGCTCAAAATGGAATATGTGCTTGTGGAGTCTTCATAAGTGTAAAGGAGGATCAACATTTTGCCATCTATTGGAATCGGGGAGAAGAAACAAATAACAAAGCGATAGCTATGGCTCTATCAGGACTACTTCTGTTCTGTAACTTCCTAAATATAGATTCCCTGCAGATCTATGGAGACTCCAAACTCATAATAGCCCATGTTAATGTTAAGATTTCCATAAAACATCACAATCTGACCAGTTGGATGAACATAATCGCTTCTCTCTAGATAACTACAAACGATTTCTCTAGTAACCATGTCGATAGATCCCAGAATATACTTGCAGATGATCTTTCAAAGAAAGGGCTCCATACATAGATGGGAAAATGGAATATGAACATAACAATGGGGAATTAAACACATCAAATCTAGGATTTCTCTCTTTTGGGTACATAGTGAACATACTACAAGCCCTGGTATGTTTCGTGAACCTGTTATTCAGATTTTTCTTCTAAAACAACATGCTTCTCAATTATTGCAAGTATCGCGGGTTTTGGGTTTTGTCTCCTATTCCCAGAAACTATCTATGGTATGGTTTCTAGAGCATTGTTTTGTATCCTGCATCCTTGCAGCATAGATTGTTTCTCGGGCTACAAGTTTTGGCTCTCTATCCTATAGTATTGTATTCTGGAATCAATGATTTATAATACTATCAAGCTTTTTTAATACTGAAAGAAACTGTAACTCGCGCTTGGAACGCTATGAGAAGAAACTTTTGCAAAGGGTTCTCTATTTCTATTGATTATAATTGATGAGTTGATCCTAATTTCTGATTTGGGAAATAATGTGCCTTCCACAGACTTCGAGGTCACCGCTACTGGAAACGATTAGAGCATGTGAGAAAAGACCAAATGAACCCACGCCAACATCCATCCGCATTTTGGGATATGTTTATTTTGTATTTTCCATCCACATTTCAAAATAAGTTTATATTGAATGTATGTACCATTTTTTGACAACATTATAAATAACAACAACTTCTTCTAAGTACTACAATTTTCCATATTCAAGTTTTAAAACTATCAATCGGCTTCCCACCCCTGACTAAAATTGTGAATGCAAATAATTTAATCATGCTCGATAACATCTAACTATATATATTAAGTAAAGTAAACATATCCAAATATAGCATTGACCTGTAAGTAAGAATAGTGGGAAAACCATCATCTTCACAAATGTTTTGCAATTGTTCCATCCATGACAACTCGTTTTAAACATCTATTTCATATATTGATTGATTTTGCTGACTGGAAATTTTGATTGGCAAAATACTAGTTTACGTTCATGATTATTATGACTAAAAGTGGATATACCATATTTATTTTCAGAGTTTATATTTCATTAAAGTTCAATTTATGAGTCGTTTTATGTCCGGTCAACGTTTAAATTCAATCTTTTTATCACTCTCTGTATGTCCTTTCAAACAAGAAAATTACTTCTTTGCTACAAAAGTGAATGTCTTCACGATAATTGAATGGGTTGGTTTTATGAAAATTTTTGCATAATATAATATAATGTTTTGTTTGTTTTTTCTTATTCACATGGATTTAATCCACAGAGCTCACAGAGCTCCAATTATAATGATACTCTGTCATTGCTAATGAAACTATTTTCAATTCCCTTTACAAATAAATGCATGACAGTTGTATGGTTTTTATGTCAAATTTTATAATAATTATTTAGGTATGTCCATTAATACAAGAGTTTTATCTTTGTTGCAAAGGAGGCCTCTTTATTAACAAACTTAGGAAGCCAATTCACACTGAACGTAGCATCTATTTCACTCTATTCAAAGTCCATTTTTTCTCTTACACAGGTACATAGTTCATTTTGGGCAGGGATAGAGTAGAGATAAATAATACTCAAAGGCCCCAACCAAATCTTTTTCTTTGAGAAAAAAAAGAAAATTGATTGGAATTTTATTCCTTTAATATGACACATTACAAAAAAGTACCATGAAAAAATCTATGGGGAAAGCTATCCCTAAATGTTTACATGACATAACCATAAAAACAATTTCAATCTTTTTCAAATCATAATAAATTCTATCATTGAGCCTAGAGACTCATTCTACAGCCTCGTACCATGGCAATGTATAATTTCATTCACCTTCAATGTGGAGTTGACACGTGACCTTCATAAAATAAAATAAAAAATATATTCAAAAACAATCGGTGACTAAGCCCAAATGGTGCCCATAAGCAGAAGAAAAAAGAAACATCTCATCACCTCTTCAGAACCAAAAGCCTCTCTAAATGGGGATATATGATCAAGAATGGATCATTTTTATAATTTTACATTTACTTTGATACTTTGCTGCTAGAAAAATTAAAGTCATTGGCTTGCAAGTTCCATTTTATTGGAAAATCCTGTTTTGGATATTTGTGGTATAGATTGTTCTAAAGCCCATTTGTGGCCCTAAGGGATCATTTTTGGAGTCAAAATCTTTTGAGTATTGTCTAAAATATCTTGACATCTACATTTCAAGTGATTTATAATGATATCATCACTTAAATTACAGCTCTTATGGAGAATCTATATGTTTAACAAGTTGACATATCATGTTAATCACCACGGTATCTAGTGAATGTCACATTAACTTCCATGACTGATAAAGCTAAGCTATTCATGTCTGGACTTTCAAAATGGTCCTAGAGGATCAAAATCCCTAACATTGATTGGAATCACATGTGAAAATCCTAACTCTAACCTTAGATGTCTATTAGGCTATGTTAAACACTAGGTTGCTAATAAATGAAGGGGTCTCATTCTTTTTTTATCGCATATTTGTTGCATATGAGATAAAATCTTTCAGAGTTGGATATTGAATAAAAAGAATGTATAATATCTCATAGTGGTCATATTGGCCATGATGTTCATGGCATCTATTAAAATTGTAGCTCAAATAGGTATCTTTGCATAGGCCTTTGTCCATGCCTGCAAAAGATATCTTAAAAATTTACTTATTTTGGAGTTTTTTTAATTCTTCATAAATTCAAACTTAAGACAAGCATGATAAATAATTAGTTAGTTATGTTGGCTTTGTAGCTCATATTTCTAAAGTTTATAACTTTGGAAATTAATATTTCAATTTGAAAAAACAAAAGAAAGTGATGAGATCAAGTTTTGGTCTTTGATATTTTCTTTTAGGATCTCAAAGAGGAAATAGGGTTATGCAAGAAATTATAATTTGTTGTAATGAGTGGGTGAAGGAAATATTAAGGATCACATCAATTGAGAGAGAAAATGGTTGATTTTGGTTTGAATAAAAAAACAAAATGGCTTGAGTTGGACATTGGTTTGAGTTGTAAAAAAAACATGAACCCTAAATATATAGAAATTAAGTTCAACTTTGACTATCAAACACTCCTATTTGATTAAATAAGACAGGTAACCAAGTTAAACTAACTGACATGATTGACGTGTTTCCATATCCAAATTTTAAAACTATCAACTAACTTCCCACCACAACTTCTTCCATATTCAAATTTTAAAATTATCAACCGGCTTCCCACCATTTATCAATTACAAATTGAACAATAATTTTAAAATTGTGAATGCAAATAATTTAATCATGATCGATAGCATATATATATATATATATATATATATATATATTTATATATATATATATATATATATATATATTAAAATAAACTAAACATATCGTCCTAAGTATAACATTATGGTAAATAAGAATAATGGGAAAACTATCATCTTTAGGAATGTTTTGTAATTGTTCCATGCATTACAACTCATTTTTAACTATATATTAACTATATATTGATTTTCCTAACTATAAAAATTTTCATTAAGAAAACATCTAGTTTGCATTCATGATTATTATGATTTTAAAATGATAAATAAGTTACTAAGATTATGGTTTTAAAATGCTAATAGAAGTTAATAAGTTTATGGTGGTAAAACACAAAGAGAAATTAATCAAATTATAATATGTCATTAACATTTTAAATTGAAAAACTAAATGTTGGAGATATATATTTGGACTTCTTGTTAGTGGTATTTTTTATTAATTCTAAATAATTGAATAGTTCTTGTTTATAGTATTATCGAGGTTAAGCAATAGCTTATAAGCTCTAAGGATCTAATGGATCACAAGGTTGTAGATTAAATTATTGTGTTGTTTGTCAAGTTTAAAATTATATGATATTCATCAATTACCTACACATTGCCTTAGGTTTATTAGATTTAATGTTCCCAAATTAATTTGGATGGAACATAATACTCTGAAATAGTAACAATGTCATACATATCAAAGTTAAATCAAACATTAAAAAGTTGAAAGTAAAGTAAATAAAAATAAATTTTATTGTACTATGTTATAAGTTTAATTTATAATTGGTACAATGTGGTATATGTATTATGATTTATTTTATTTATTTTTATTAATAAGACAAAATTATAAACATAACAAATTGAATTGAATTAATTTACTATTTTATTACTTTTTAATATTTTTAATTTATTTCAACATTAAATTTAAACTTAATTAATAAAATCTCACTTTCTTATATAAAATAAATCATATAATATTTTTTTCATTAAACTTATAACCATTTTAAACAAAACATAAATATATTAAAATGCATCGCTTCGTAAATTTTCTCCTTTAACTCATTTATTTTATTAATATAAACAATTATGTTAAATAAAAAGTAAAGTTCAATTAGAAAGAGAGAAAAGAAAACTACTCCTTTTTACACTAATAAAAAGAGAATGATGAGTAAATAATTTATTTCTTTTAATAAATAAAAGAGGATAATGGATAAATTAAATACCAAAATTTCAATGGAATAAGATCACCGCAATTAGAGTTCATATGGAGAATTTAAATCTTCCTTAAGTTGATTTATCTTGTTTACCACCATGGTATCTAGTGCATTTCACAATAGCTTCTATTATTGACAATGTGGAGCTATTTATGTGTGCTTTTTCAAAAGGATTTTGGAGGATCCAAATCCTTAACATTTTCTGGAATCACATTGCAAAAACCATACCCTTAACCTTAGATGTCTATTAGGCTATGTTAAACACTAGGTTGTTAATAAAAGAAAGTGTTCCATTCTTGCTCTATTACATATTTGCCACATAGGGGAGAAAATAAATGAGCTGGATAATGAAGGAAAATAAAATATAAGATTTCATATTGGCCATGATGTTCGTGGCAACTCTATGGTGAGTAATCATTTCTTTGTGTTTGATTTTGGGATAATGAAGAAGAGATAAAATAATAAGCCTTGGGATTTTCTTATATTGGGATTTCCTAGTATACATCTTGTTTTTTTTTGGATAACTTGTTTTGGTTGTTACTCTCATCTCAATTCCAACTTATATTAGTTAATTCTTTATTAAACTAGTGATATTAAAGATCTGCAATCTAATATAAAATAATACATAGTAAATGGTTGTACAACATTGTAATATTTTTTGTGATGAATTGTTCTAGTGGAATGCCAAGAGTAGTTACAAATGATAATAGTATAAAAAGGAAATTATTTGAGGTTTTGGGGGAAGTTGCAAGATCTAGGAATTGGTATATATCTTGGAAAATCTAGTCATAGTGAATGAATATAGTAACAACCCCAGTGATCAGTACACAGAAGGGTTTTCAAAAATGAAACAACAAATTTATAAATGTCTCACAACATCAAAATTCTCATCGTGGCTCTAGAGAACAAGCGTGGATTTTTCAAGGCGTTTGGTGGTTCTAACTTAAGAAATTGATCAAATGAGAAATATGCAATAAGAGCCCCCAAAAAAGGAGTTGGAAAAGGGTTAGATGGAAAGAGAGAAATTTCGAGTTTCATCACTTATTCTCAATATTTATTTAAAGTGGAACAAAAATGGGCATGAAACATTTCCAAGGTGAGATTGATGTTGTTAAATTGATCCAATGGTTGCAACAATTAGAGGTTTACTTCAATGTAAATTACATCCCAAAAGAGAAATATATTTCATTTTCCCAACTAAATTTAGAAGGCCATGATAAACTTGGTAGAAATTCACACGTATATTGTTATGCTAGAGGATGATCCCCTAACAACTAAGTGGGTGGTATTTAAAATGATCATCATGCCCCAATTGTAGCCTATTAAGTATGAGGAGGACTAATGGATCCACTAGCATTAGTTTTTGTAGGAAAAATGATGGAGTGTGTAAGAGTGCACCACCAAGTTAAGAAGAATGAAAACATTATAATTATCTGTTTAAAATAATTACAATAAATAAATTTGATAATATGTATTTATATTTTAATAAAAATATTACAAATTTAACAATTTTATTAATTAAATTAAAAAAAAAAATCATATTGTTCAACTAAAAATGTTTGTATGAACTTTGAAAATCTACCTATATAAGCCTCATCTTTCCATTTCCAATGAGAACTATATTATCATACTATGGAACAATCCAATGATCTTTTTCTTTTTTTCTTTAAGCCAGATGAGTTATATTCAAATTTTCACCTAGTTTCTAGCAAATACATTAGGTATTACATATTTGGTTAACCAAAATTTCCAACTAATCTCTTATTTCCAAGTGGATTATAACTTTATCTTGAGGAGAATATTTCTAAGAAACAAAAATAGGGGTTTTGTAGCTATTTAATTTATAAAATTTCCCCAACAAAAGTAGAACATACACCACATTTCACTACTGATTGATTATAAAGTCTTCCATAGTTAAATTGTTGCATTCCTGGAGAGGTTCATTCAAGTCTAACCAATTGAAAAGTTTTGGAGTGTTTGACCTTGAAATATCACTTAAGATGAGAGTAATATTCTTGAACTATTCTTTAAGCTCTTGAATCTTCCTTCTCAATGCATCATTTTCATATTGATGTCTAGCTACTCTTATATCCAATCTTTGGATATCATCCAATGCACCTGAGGTTGAGGCTAAGTAATCATTTTCTTTCAATCTGATGGTAAAAATGTCCAACAGAAGAGCATCAAATTTCTCTACAAGCTGGGTTGGTGTCACCTTGTGATTGCACCTTTATTATTTTACGCTCTTGATCACGAATATTAGGATACTTCATAGTGAAGCCAAAACAACAAAGACTATACTGGAAAGTAATCCAAAGTGAACCAGAGACCACTCAAACCCTCACCATAGTAGACACAACTAACAAGCACATATTATATGCATTGTATTTAAAAAATTCCCACCAAACCCAAAAACAACCAAACAATAAGGGCATATTCCTCCCTTCAACCAACAAACACCTTGAAAAAAATATGAAGATCATTGTACCTTAGAACATTGACCACAAACTCGAGGGTTGGAAAGAGAATCCCACATCCAAACCAATAACTCCCAAGAAAAATAAAATGAAAATAGTTCACTAACATCTCCCTTATTTAACCTCAGGAATAATTCCCAGACCATAATTCCCAATCAAAGTCATAGAAATTACTTCATTAAAACAGTTTCTCAGCACACAAGTTACTAAGTAGTTCTCAAAGAAAAATTTAACATTCTCACAATATCAACATAGATGTTTAAAAATAAGAATTTAGATAGATAACCAACATTTAAACCATGTTCAGAGAGAGGAAACCGGCGTTGATGAGCATAATTGCATGTATTCCAAAAAACACCACCATCATTTTCCCCTAAATAAAAATGAAATAGTCCCTTCCACCACCAAGAATGACACAAATTTATGAAGGGAACAAAATTTGAAAACACATATTTAAATCCAAACCATAAAGACACAATTAAATTCAACTTCAATTAATAAATGGAAAATGTTGAAACTATATGCATGCAGAGTGAAACAAGCTAGCTCAAATGGTGGTAGCTTATCTTTGAGAAGAGATGTGGCAACTATGTGCTTTCCTAAATTGTGTTATAATGAGGCTCAAAGGCCTTTTGACCATGAAGAAACAATGAGAAATCATAAACATAAAAAACCCTAATCATGGTAAGTTTAGATAGGCCTCTCTTACCATATGTTCTTAGTAATTCCCCTAGCACTAAAAGCGACTTAATGCTCAAAGTAGAACTGAAAGCGAGTTATTGCTTAAAGAGTACAGAAGGATATGTGATTCAACTAATTTCATACACCATATCCAAGTAATTTTTTTGTATATACACAACATTCATATATGTTCATATACAAAAGATATGAGCATATCTTCTATATATGCACAATTTCTGTATATTGAAATTGCACATATATGGTAGATGCACTTATATAAAAGACTCGCATATACGAAAGATATACACATATAAGAAAGTTACGCATATACGGAAGATATGCACATATATGGAAGTTGCACATATACGGTTGATGCACATATACAAAAAATGCACATATATGGAAGTTACATATACTAAAGCTGCACATACATAGAGGTTATGCATATATACAGAAGTTGCACATATACTTGTAAGATATGTGCATATAGAAAAGTTTTGCACATACGGAAGATATGTACATATCTTTCGTATCTGTACAATTTCCGTATATGTGCAATTTCGATATATGGAAGTTACACATATATGGTAGATGCACATATATAAAAGACGTGCATATACAGAAGATATGCAGATATAAGAAAGTTACACATATACAGAAGATATGCACATACACAGAAGTTGCACATATACGGTAGATGCACATATATGGAAGTTACATATACTAAAGTTGCACATACATGGAGGTTATGTGTATATACAAAAGTTGCACATATACCTGGGAGATATGTGCATATAGAGAAGTTTCACATATATGGAAGATATGCACATATCTTCCATATATGTAAAATTTCCGTATATGTGCAATTTCCATATATGGAAGTTGCACATATATGGTAGATGCACATATATAAAAGATGTGCATATATGGAAGATATGGACATATAAGAAAGTTGCGCATATACAGAAGTTGCACATATATGGTAGATGCACATATACAAAAGATGCACATATATAGAAGTTTCGCTTATAAAGAAGATATGTGCATATCTTGTGTATATGCACAATTTCCGTATATGTGAAATTTCCGTATATGGAAGTTGTGCATATGCGATAGATACACATACATAAAAGATGTGCACATACAAAATATATGCACATATAAGAAAGTTACACATATACAGAAGATATACGTATATACAGAAGTTGCGGATATACGGTAGATGCACATATAAAGAATCATCATTGATATGTTGTCTTTGTTTCTTAGTCTCACCTAATTAATGAAGACAAAAACATAATTCTTGTTAGTAAGAGTGGGGTTAATCACCTCCTTATAATACCTTAGCTTCATTTTTCCCTCTAACACCTTATCATCCCACAACTTATCCTTAAATTTGGAAGTAACAATGTTTTTAATATTATTCTTACCATATTTCTGGATAATGCCCTTTCAATATTATCCTTACCATATGTTCGGATAATGCCCTTTTAATATTATCCTTACCAAGGTAAGTTCAAATAGTCCTCTCTTACCATATGTTCTTAGTAATTCCCCTAGCATTGAAAGCGACTTAATGCTCAAAGTAGCACTGAAATAAAGTTATTGCTCAAAGAGTACAAAAGGATATGTGACTCAACTAATTTCATACACGATGTTCAAGTAATTTTTCTGTATATACACAACATTCATATATGTGCATATATAGAAGATATGTGCATATCTTCTGTATATGCACAATTTCCATATATGGAAGTTGCACATATACAGTAGATGCACATATAAAAAAACGTGCATATACAAAAGATATACACATATAAGAAAGTTACGCATATATGGAAGATATGTGCATATATGGAAGCTGCGCATATACGGTTGATGCACATATACAAAAGACGCACATATATGGAAGTTACATATACTAAAGTTGCACATACATAGAGGTTATGCATATATACGGAAGTTGCACATATACTTAGAAGAGATGTGCATATAGAAAAGTTTCGCATATATGGAAGATATGTGCATATCTTCTGCGTATGTACAATTTCCATATATGCGCAATTTCCATATATGGAAGTTGCGCATATACGGTAGATGCACATATATAAAAGACCTGCATATATAGAAGATATGCAGATATAAGAAAGTTACACATATACGGAAGATATGCACATATAAGGAAGTTGTGCATATGCGGTAGATGCACATATATGGAAGTTACATATACTAAAGTTGCACATACATGGAGGTTATGCGTATATACAGAAGTTGCATATATACCTTTTGGACTTGAAAAAGGTGTAAAATGAGTATTACAAAAATAGGATTTGTAAATTGTAGAATACTTGAAGTCTTGCATGCGAAAACCTAGGGCTTGTAGATAAAACCTTAGATCTGATGTTTCTGTTGAAAGAAGAAACCCTAGTTCATGCAAGGAAGGAATGGAATCATGTTGATGATGAGGACGAGGAGGAGACCCAAAACCATAACTACTCATGGTCCCTTGTATAATGCGAGTTAACCACTTTATTTATTAACTATGGCCCATTTTTCTAATTCATTTCTCTTTTTTTTTCTCCAATCCAAAGAACTCTTCAATTCTCATTTATGTCAATATTTTTGCAATGGTTAAAGTATCTTCGCATTCAGTGGAATCATCCTTAATTTTACTTAAGGGATAATTGCATGTTTTTCCAAATCATTCTAATATGTTTACTTCCATTATAATTTGGCATCATCTTCACCTATTATATCGTCACTTATCTTGGTGTATTCTTCTAGTGTCTCTCTTCTATTAACACAAACTTATGCTGCCTCTCTTTCCTTCATGTGCTCCTTGGGTGTATCTTATGTCTCTCTCTATCCTACTCTACTTTTACTACCCAGTTTGTATTCTCATCAACCTATCCATTTGTACCTTTCAAATTGCTTTGGGTGATGCATTCTTGCATTAGGGAAAGTTTTAGGGGTCAAATTCTACAAATCGGTTATTTTTCCATGCCTTTGTCCAAACAAAGACTCATCAATTTCCATTTTTTTTCCTAAAAATGATGCCCATATTTTATAGGATAAAATTATTTTACCTAAAAATTTCCAAATATTTATAGGGTCTATAAAAAATCATAAGAAATATGAAGCTTTTCACAAAAATAATTCTACACACTTTGTAATTTGCATATTAGGGACAAGTTAGATTCACCAAGGTTTCTACACTTTGTTATAAATTCTCATCCTTAAAACTTTCCACGTCTTGATTTATATCTCTCCTCTAATAGCCCTTCTTTTGCTCCTTTGCAAATCATATAGGGTGATGTAAAAATAACTCCCTTTATTCTAATTTTTTGTGTTTTCTTGTGGATATATTTTATGCCTGATTTATGAGTTATTAACCTATATATGTTGCGTCACTATTTCTTGTTTTGTGGACATCCATATCTTACATAATTTCTTTGAGGCATACTTTTCTCTTTAACAATTAATCCTGTGGTTATTGTTATAAATATTCGGTATCTTAGTTTACATAATTGACTTCTATGCACAGGTCCAATGAGAATGGCTATAATATTTTGAGTGGGATGAGGGTAATTGTCACTACATTCTTATGGATTTGAGCTATGCATCAGTAGGTTGTTGGTACAACTACACTCAAGATGAAGATGCGCATGTTAACAAACAGATTGGACAAAGGAGCCATATCAGTGTACCGTGATGCAACAGAGACAAGAGTTTGCTTTCAGTAGGCTGTCACCATTGAGCACACGGACACCATCACGGACGACCAAGCTTGGCATCAGTTCTCCACCATCAATCATCATGAGGATGTCGAAGAGTTGGTCTTCCCACAGCTCTCTGAGTCTTAGTGATGTCTTTCATGGCTTCCTCAAGCCTATTTTTGTCTCACATGGGTACATGTGTAGATTGTATGTAACATCTTGTCAAGTGGAAGTTAAAGTGTCGATAGTTGAATGTAATAGTCAGAGAGAAGTTGAAGAGTCATGAGGGTAGGTGAACAGTCACAAAGGGGAATGTCAAGGGTCACCCCACCCTTTTCTATTTATAGTACCTCATAACTCATTGTAATCTCTTTTGGTCAACCAAGCTTCTGATAGGATTATCTTAGAGAGATATTGGAGAGTATTGTAATGAGCCTTGGCTTCTCCACAGTCCAGAGCTAATACATCTCTTTGGAGCAGCAGACAGTAGTGATTGTAACGTTTTGCTATCAAGACTAGTGGTTGGTCGTGGTTGTACTATATGATTAGAATTTTCACTTCTTATTAAAACAGAGCCAACACGTTTCATGCATATCATATTATTGTATCTCAAATAAATTCTTTACTCTAATGACTTAAGGGAGATTATCAATAGTTTTGAATTTGATAGGAATGTTGAAATCATGTCGCTAAGCCCTATCGAGCTAGCATAGAAATCAATCTTTTTGGCTTGTGTGGCGAACCCAAATCCATATTCACCAATTGTATGTGTAGATCATTCATCAGAATATGGTACTTCCTCTAATCCTTCCATTGGGATGAGGCTGCACAAGCTTCCTTTGATTCTCTTAAAGATTCCTTGATTAGAGTCTTATTAATGTATTCCTCGAATTATCAAAACGACTATTTCATGTATCTCACTGCTACAGATACAACCATAGGAATGCTTTCAGCCAAGAGGAATATGGGATCGAACATCTGATATATTATTTGAGCTGCAAACTCAATGATACAGAAGTTAAGTACTCTTATCTCAAAAAGCTAGCTCTAGTTATTGTTCAAGTTGTACAAAGATTTCGCCACTATATCCTGCTTCGAAATACCACTGCCATTTCGGATTGGAACCCTATGACATATATTTTGTCACGTCAATTGCTGGGGGGAAAATACTCAAAATAGATCATCATTTTGCAATAATTTAATTTGGAATTCATCAAATCCAAGTCAAAGAAATCTCTTGTTTTCACCAAGCTTCTTTGTAACCTTCCCTTGAACACCATTGGTTCAACATTAGAACCATCAATTGTGGATGAATCCCTATTCCTGATTTCATCATCTGACCCGTGGTATGGAGATATACTGATTTATCTCCAGACCCAAACTTTCTTGCCAGATACCTCTGGATCGCAACAACGACGTATCTAATACCAAGCCAAAGATTATTTGATCATTGGCGACACTCTTTAACGTTGTGGTATCGATTCAATTTTATGAAGGTGCCTCACTCATGAGGAAGCCAAGAAAGTTTTAAATGATTTCCATTTAGGTATGTGTGGCGGACACTTATTTGGTTATGATACCACACAGAGGTGGTCGTGATGTCATTTTATACCCTTTATTCCTACTTTTGCATAGGTCACCAAGCTTTAGCGCTCTATCAGTCTACCCCTTTATTCTGTCGTTCAATACCTCTGCGAAGGTGTATGATTGACCTTTGCACAACCTTAACCCACGATCCAAGTACTTTCGCACTGCTATGATAGTGTATTGTATAGGTTCCCAAGTTATTTTAAGTGTTTTACTTATCTTACTAATCAACCACAATTAGCGACAGGTAAACAGATATTCGTACTTGTGTTCAATTAACCAATACAGTTACATGCATTCGCACATCACATAAACATTGTAAATTAAACCTAAAACGAAATATAAGTAGATGCATTAACAAGAAATAAATACATAGAATTTGTAGAATACTTCTCTTTATTGATATCTTCAGATCAATACAGACTCTATCTGCCCTGCACACATAGCTACAGGGGTCCCCACACTCAGCTATAGACTTCCACCCTAGGCCTTTGCGCATTCATCTGCAGAGCCTCTACCTACGCTAAAACCTGAAACACTTAGACTTCTCTACCAAGACTCCAAAATTTGTCTACCGACTACTTAGAGCTTACTTAGCTCTTTTTTCTACAATCCCATGGTCCATGGACCATGGGTGGATCTTTACAGCTAACTTTACACTTTACAAAATACGGGCAGACAACCCTTTATGACTCTTGACACCTTTTTGCTCCGCGACCACAAAATGTGGAGACTTTACAACTTTATTACAAAATTTGTCCTAAAAAATGGGCTTTTAGCCCCAAAACTATCCTTGGGGGAACCCATTCCCAACAGGCCCCCAACACAAAAGCTCCACATATATAGAAGATACGCATACACAGAAGTTGTGCATATACAGAAGTTGCACATACATGGAAGATATGCATATATGGAAGTTGTGCATATACGAAAGAGACACATATACACATATATGTACAACTTCCATATATGTGCATATCTTCCATACATGCACACATATTCTATATATGGGTATCTTTTGTATATGTCCATATCTTCTGTATATGCGCATATCTTCTGTATATCCGCAACTTCTATATATGCATAGTGATGTAGATGCATATAACCTAGGTCAAATGTCTACTAAGGCAGTTGGTTTATAAAGTTAGAATTTAATTAATTAATGTATTTTTTCTATAGTTTTAAGAGAAAATGATAATTCTTGTAAATAGGAGAAGATTCGAGAGTATTTTGGAAGGTTTAATAGAATTTTGGATTAGTTGGAACTTATCTAGGGATAAGGTATTAGATGAGAGATTTTATGGATCATGAGAGATATTTTGGGAATTAGTTTAGGATCTAGAACCTACTTGGGTTCTAATCCATTTGTATAAATCTAGATGAGCCCATGAGGCATGTAAGTATGTAGAGGTGTGTAAGTAGTTATGAGAGTTAAGTATGAGAATTTCTCCTGTAAATATTTTATGTCTTTAATCAATTATATTTGAGAGTTTATGTGCATTTTGATATTGGGTTTCAATCCAGTTTTTTATGGTATGTATGTATTTATAAGTGCATGACATATGGTTAGACCTGCATCACGTAGTTTCTATATATGCACATATCTTCCGTATATACTTAACTTCGACAGATGCATATACAGAATATTCTAGATTCTAGTGGCAGGTGGTACCATATGCATATACATAAGATATGCAATACAGAAGATGTGCATAGAAAGAAGTTGCGTGACTTCTGTATATGGAAATCTTTCATATATGCACATGTTTTTTGTATATGCACAACTTCCGTTTATGTGCTTCTTCCATATATGTGCATATATAGAAGTTGCACATCTACCAAAATTGTACATATATGGAAGATATGCGCATATATGGAAGATACGCATATACAAAAGTTGTGCATATATAGAAGATATGCAAATATACATAAGATATGCACATATATGGAAGATGCACATATACAAAAGATACATGCACAACTTCCATATATGCACATATCTTCCATACATGCACACCTCTCTTGTATATGTGTATCTTCAGTATATGCATAGCTTCTATGTATGTGCATATCTTCTATATATACACAAATTTGATATATGCATATATTTTGTATATGGGCATACCTTTCATATATGCGTAGATTTTGTATATGATTTCTCAAGGTCCATTCCCTCAACATGTCCCACTAGCTCTGGAAAGTGTACAATATTGTTCCTCAGCCTTGCCTGAATTATGCATTGCGCAGTCTCAAGAATCAAGGCTTCCCCTTGCCTATCTGAACTACACAACTACGCAGTAACTGAGCCCCTCTTCCCAGCCTATCACTTGTTTTGTGCACGATTTATGGATCAGAATGCATCATCTTAGGCTAGGAATTTTCGAATTGATGTTGTCTCATCATGATTGAATTACAGCAATAGGTACCCTATCATGTCATGGAAAGATGATGGAGAAGGAGAAGAATGAGGGAAGCATGCTCAAATACACTCTTGCAGCTGTACTTGCATGCTAATCAATCAAGAGAAAGCAAAAGGACACTAGTTGGCGACCACTATACAAGAATTAAGATCATTAAAGACTCCTTTTGCAAGTTTGAAAGATGGAAATTGCACATATAAAGAATAGATGCCATATACATAAAATATGCACATATACAGATGTTGGGCATATACGAAAGATATGTACATCTTTTGTATATGTGCAAATTCTATATATGTGAATATATTATGTATATGTGCATATCTTCTGTATATAACAATAATAATATAAGGGCACAACAATAACAGTAGTGGGCTTGTATGGGGTACAATAATAACAATATGGGTACAACATGGACACACAAATAACAATAAGGGGCTACAATGAAAATAATAATAAGGTAATAAACTAGTATTATAGGTACCTAATAGAGTTCGTCAGGAATATCAGATCCTAAGTAAGGTTGAGGGAGGAGAGGATGATCCTCTGTTAGATTAACCTTCTAATATTTAAGATTCGATTTTTCTGAGAGGGTTTCTTGAATGTTTTCTTTGACCTGTGTCCATACTAGAGAGCTAGAGGGGGGCTTGTTGTGAAAGATTGCTTGGTTAATGTGCACATATAACAAACTTACTCATATACGAAATATATGCGCATATACAAAAGATGGATATATACAAAAGTTACATATATATGGAATATGTGTGCATATACAGAAGTTTTGAATATACAAAAGATGTGTGTATATGCGGAAGTTGTGTATATATGGAAGTTATCGTATATGCGTATTACGAAAGTTGCAGACAGTTTTTATGTATGCACAACTTTTGTATATGGTTGCAGACTATTTTTATGTTTGCACAACTTTTGTATATATGCAAAACTTCTATATATCTACATATACAAAAGTCACACATATATGGAAGTTATTAGAATATATGGAAGTTTCACATATATGGGAGATATATAGAGAAGTTGCGCATATACAGAAGATATGTGCATATACAGAAATTGTGCAGAACTTCAACCTCTATATAGGCACAACTTCTGTATATGCACATCTTCTGTATATGTGCATATCTTTCATATATGCATAAATAGATATTCATACATACAAAAGTTGCACATATAAAGAAATTGCGTATATATGCAAATTGTACATATATGGAGGTTTCATATATACAGTGACTAAAGTTATGCATAAAGTATCTATATACGGATCTTCCATATATGTGCAACTTCTGTATATGTGCATCTACTGTAGATATTCAACTTCCATATGTGTGCATATACAGAAGTTACACATATACATAGTTCTGCACAACTTCAACTTACGTACATACATAGCCTTCGTATATGCACAACTTCCGTATATGCAAAACTTTCGTATATACACATATGAATGTTTTTCATACACAAAAGATATGTGATGCAAAATATGTGCATACCTTTCGTATATGTGTAACTTTTGTATATGCACAAATTATGTGTATGCACATATACAATAGTTGCGCATATACAAAAGATATGTGCATATACAGAAGTTGCACATACACAGAAGATATGCACATATTTTCCATATATGTGCATATATTCTTTATATGCACAATTTCCATCTTTTGGACTTGCAAAAGGTGTAAAATGAGTATCATAAAAATAGGATTTGTAAATTCTATATGTCTTGAAGTCTTGGATGTGTAAACCTAGGGATTCTAAGTAAAACCTTAGATATGATGTTTCTATTGAAAGAAGAAACCCTAGTTCATGCAAGGAAGGAATGACATCATGTTGATGATGAGGACGAGGAGGAGAAACATATATTTTCATATACAAAAGCTGTGCATATATAGAAGATGTATGTATATACAAAAGTTTTGCATAAACAGAAGATGTGTGCATATACGGAAGATGTGCACATATAGGGAAGTTGTGTATATATATGGAGGTTATCATATATGCATATTACATAATTTTCAATTTTTTTTTATGTATTCACAACTTTTGTATATGGTTGCATACTTTTTTTATGTATGCACAACTTCTGTGTATATGCATATACAAAAGTTTCACATATATGGAAGCTATGCCCATATACATAATATATATAGAGAAGTTGCACATATACATAAGTTGTGCAGAACTTCAACATCTATATAGGTGCAACTTATGTATATGCACATCTTCTGTATATGTGCATATTTTGCGTATATGCATAAACAGATATGCATATATACGAAAGTTATACATATATAGAAATTGGGCATATATGAAAATTGTACATATATGGAGGTTGCATGTATACAGTGACTGAATTTATGCATTAATCATCTATATACGCATCTTCCATATATGCACAACTTCTATATATGTGCATCTATAGTACATGTTCAACTTCCATATGTGTTCATATACAAAAGTTACACATATAAATAGTTGTGCATAACTTCAACCTGCGTACATACATAACCTTCGTATATGCACAACTTCCGTATCTGCACAACTTCCGTATATACATATATAAATCTTCTTTAGTCAATTGATAAATCTCAAACAAAAATTTTAATGGTGGAGCACATTGAGGACTTCCAAAAATTGAATATAGGGGTAAATGATATTCTATAGGAGCATAGGATTGATGTGTTCATAGAGACCTTAAAGGATAACATCCAACATGAGGTTGAATTTTGGGAATCTGATTCATTAGAAAATGAATTCAGGTTCGTAAGGAAAATTGAAAGCAAAATTATGGCAACAAGAAAACCTACCACTCACAATTATAAAGATGGAAGTGTTGCTACCCTTAGCCTTCCACAATCTACAAGGCTGACACTACAACAATTGGAAGAATAAATAGCAAAAGGACTTTTTTATAGTTATGATAGCAAATACACTAAAGTTCATAAGTGTCCTGAGAAGAAATTATTTTACATAGATTCTGAAGAGGAGGGAGAAAAGGAACAAGAAATGTCAAAAGAAGAGGATATACACTAGGAACCAACCCTATATAAAGAAGAAATAAATCTGACCATATCTTGTAATGCATTGACAGGAATTACCGCTCCTCAAACTCTCAAGATAGAAGGAAATATCAAGAAGAAAAAGGTAATAATGTTCATTGATTCAGGTAGTACACATGATTTTATTCATTTTAAGATAGCTAAGGAATTGAATTGCTTCCTATATCTAGCACCAGAGTGTCAAGTGATGGTTACAAATGGAGGAACCATCAATTTTTTTGGAAATGTTCCATAATATCAATTTATCCATGGGAGAATATGTATTGAATAGTCTAATGCTTTCCATTCCAATGGGTGGTGCTGATGTTGTACTAGGAGTCCAATGGCTACAATTTTTGGGAACAATAACTTTTAATTTTCAAGAACTTTTCTTGAAAGTTTTTTGGGAAGGAAAGGAAGTTGAATTAAGGGGCATTGTAGGGAAACTGAGAAATATAATAAAATCTAACGATATAACAAAGCTTCTAAAGAAGGAATAACGAGGCATAATTGCACAATTATGTTCACTAGAGGTTCGCCAAACGAAATCATCTATTTCCCTAGATCTCTAAAAAGTCTTGGACAATCATTCTAAGGTATTTGTGACTCCCAAAGCCCTCCCACCTACTTTTGATCATGACCATGCTATTCGTTTGATTCCAGGAAGTGTTCCTCCAAACAATAGGCCTTACAGATATCCCTATGCCCAAAAGAGTGAAATTGAACATATGGTTGCAGAAATGCTAAAGGCTGGTGTAATTCAACATAGTTAAAGTTCTTTCTCTGCTCTAGTAGTATTCGTGCACGATAAGGATGGGTCATGGTGCATGTGTTTGGATTATAGGAAGCTCAACAAGCTTACTATTAAAGATAAATTTCCGATTCCAATCATTGATGAATTATTGGATGAATTACATGGAGCAATTTACTTCACCAAGTTCGATCTTCGTTCATGATATCATCAAATCAGAATGAAGACTGAAGACATTCTGAGAAAGACATTTAGAACTCATGATGGTCATTATGAAGTCCTGGTCATGTGTTTTGGCCTTACCAATGCACCTTCTACATTTCAAGGTTTGATAAATTCCATTTTGAAACCCTTCCTTCGAAAAATTGTGTTAGTATTTTTTGATGATATACTAATCTACAGTAAGTCTTGGAAGGACCATGTTCAACATGTTGACAGGGTGCTCAAACTATTGTAGGAGAAACAATTATATGCAAAAACCTATGAATGTTTCTTTCGAGTACTAGAGGTGGAATATTTGGGTCATATTGTATCTCATGAGGGTGTTAAGGTAGACCTTAATGAAATTAAAACCATTAAGGAATGGAAAATCCCCACAACCATAAAGCATCTTCAAGGTTTTATTGGGTTGATAGGGTATTATCGCAAGTTTGTTAATAATTAAGGGAGAATAGTGGCACCTCTCACATCATTACTGAAGAAAGATACATTTTCTTGGACTCCAGAAGCAATGAAGGCCTTTGAACATCTTAAAGAGGCATCATGCCAAACACCAATCTTAGCTACGCCAGACTTCACAATTTTTTTTGTTATGGAATGCGATGCCTCAGGAAATGGAATTGGTGTTGTTCTAATGCAAGGAAGAACCGTTGCTTTTGAAATTCATCCAATCAAAAGAAAGTATTAACAAAAACCTATTTATGAGAATGAAATTGATGAGCCTCATCAATAGGTAGATTATATGGACCTTAATGCCACTCTCTAGCTTACTAAAATCATATTTGTTCACATTTCTTTACATATTTTATTATATTTTGCTTAGTGAGAAGGGTAAAGGTGAGATGTTATGTCATGTGGCCTAATGTGCATTAATTGCAGGAGCTGGAGCAGTTTTTGGCTAATTTAAGTGTCGGAACTCGAAGTAGACAAGAAATAGGGATTTTAGGATATTGGATCTCCCTTTTTAACTCCTCAATTTGATCAGGTGCTCAAAATTTAAATTTGTCAAATCAGTGTGGAACTTGAACGATCGCGTAGTTCTCATCATCCTAAGTTCGTCACAACTTGTTTTGTGCGAACCGGACTCCATATGCTCCAATAAACATGTTATGTTTGTTTTCTTAAAGAGGCGAATTTTAAAAAAAATATGTAGGCAGCCCAGTCAGCAGTCTGTGCTACTAAAGTGGCACTAACTAGGCATGCCTACATGGCAGGGTGACTATGCATATAATTGTTTACCTCCATCGAATTAGATGGTGCCAAGTGGCACGATTTCATTGATGTAGATTTGGACAAATTTCATTGGTTGGTTGGTGGCCAACCATAGGCCACCACGTAGCCCAGCCAGGGGCCGCCACATGGCAGCCCGAGGGCCACCAAAAATTGGGTAAGGTCCAAACACTAACGTGCGGAGGTTGATCCCGCGACCTCCAAGTGACAAGTCCAAGTCATTACCAACACACCACACGATAGTTCTTATTAATTATTGTTGTTGACACATATTTAAAGTTAATGTCTGGTGCCATCCAGAAAAGGGGCCAGCCCCTGGGTGCGTTCCACCCAATGAAACCACAATGGAATAGAGTAAGGGGCCAGCTATCCAGGGCGGGCCATTGGCCTTACCCTGGCCATGCGGCCCTCCATGTGGCCAAAAATTTTGGGATTAAGGCCTCATTGGGAATTTAATCCGTCTAACAAATTCACTCGAATTAGGTGAAATCAGCGTTTAGTTAGCGGAATTAGAGGCAAAATTGTAGGATGATGCCAGATTTTGGGGAAATTGAGGTGCGATTAGCAAAAATATTTGGGGAAGCCATAACTTCTTCAGTTTTTTACCAAATCAGGAGCAGAAAGAGGCTAGACAAACATTTTTGGGCATTTTGGAGCCATTGGAATAGGTTTCAGAGCTGTTTGAGAATTGTAAATTGATGCATTCACACTTTTGAGCATAATGAGAGGTCCAAGCCTGTTACACTGAAATTTGTTACCATGACTATCTACAGTTAATATGGCTCCATCAATAGTCATATTATCCTCCTTGTGAAGCCTAATACCTCTGCTCTTCATGTCAAGCTTCAAAAAAGAGAGAAAGTCACTAAAAACATGTTTATCTCTGGGTACGCAGGTTCTCTCTACCTTGCCTGCGTGTACTCCGCGTACTCCGCCTCGAACGTCTGTTGCGGCTACTACATCATCTCCTTCATCCACCCCAACTTCTTCCAGAGTATCAGCAGTTCCGGTTTCTACTGTTCCTGTGTCTGTTCCTCAAACCTCTGTGCCTCAGTCTGGACCTACGATCCAGACTTCGATCCAGATGCCTGTTGGGAGTACGGTTGTTACATCTCAACCTCAATTTATCCAACCTCCATACCAGGGACAATACCAACCTCAATACGGTCCTACTGCTCAACAACCAACTTACCAATATCAACCGTATCCTGGGTATACTTATCAACAACCTCAGCAACCCCAGTACGGTCCGGTTAATCCTGGTTTTCCAGGAGGATATAATATCCCTAATGCAATTACCGTTCCAATTTATCCTAGATATCCTCCTCCTGGGGCTGGTTTAGTGACCCCAAGTTTTCGAGATCCTAATCGGCAATTGCCTTTTATCGCAACTTTGGATTTACCAGACTTGACGCGTCTTACAAATGATCCAATAATTTATCATCCATATTGGTCATCAATGCCGAATAAGTTACCCAGTGACATACCTAAGTTCGAAGGTAAGCCTAGAGAGGACCCTTCAAATCACGTGATGACTTACCATCTCTGGTGTGCATCAAATTCTATCTCGGATGATTCGATCCGCTTAAGTATTTTTCAGCGTACACTCATTGGTCTCACGGCCAAGTGGTACATTGAGTTACCACGGGCCTCTTTTTACAACTTTAGCCAGTTAGCCACGTCTTTCTTAACTCATTTTCAGTTGCTGGTTAGATATGATAATGGCACGGAATTATTAACTTCACTAAAACAATCGACATCCACCTATATTTCCGATCATATTCATGAGTGGAGACGTCGACGAAGGTTAGTGAAGGTTTTTATTCCGAACCAAATCTTAGATGAATGGTTTGTTAAATCATTGTGACCGAAGATTACTGAAGATGTAGCTAAGGCTGGTGTAGTTACTGAGGAGCAAGTAATTTCTCAGGCGCAGTACCTCGACTTAGTTTACACTCAGTCGGGTACTTTACACAAGAAGATCCCAGATCTTCCAAGTTCAAATCAAATCGCTGCTGCTCCTTCGGGATCTCATGCCGTTGATGGTATGATTGGTACGGTGAACACAAAGAGCAAGAAGAAATATTCAAAGAATTCTTCTCCTATAATCACCCTACCTGATTCCCCGACAGGTGAGTCTTCTCCTGAAATTTCTGCCGATATTCACGCCGTAGAGACATCTACGGTCAAATCAAAAAACGCTGGAAAGAATAAGGGAAAGAAGAAGAATAAAGCAGACAAAGCTCCTAAGGAGAAATCAGAAAAGTTGGAAACCAACGACGAAAAGTGCAAACCTAAGTATCCTTGTCTTATTTGGGAAGAAGATCATTATACAAGAGATTGCCCACATCGGGCTGAGGTTGTGAAAATAGTCAAAGGTTCCGAGACTCCTGTTGTTTTGAAGGATCCATTTCCAAAGCAGGAGACTAAAATGATAGGTTCTTCCTCAAGTACTAGTGAAGCACCCATTTTGATGATGTCTCATGTGAGGATTGCGACTCGGTCAGAAGATTACGGTAGTAAGAATCCTGTTGATGGTAAGGAAGCAGAATCTTCTCACTCTAAGCCATCAACCTTAGCTCCTGGTCCCGATTCACTACAAATCGAAAAACCTAACCCTGACTTAGTAATTAAACCGCCCGCCAAGGGTATACTTCGAAAGTCTGATTTCAATCCACATGCGAGAGCAGCTCAGAATTATAACATCATTGAGGATTTAGTTGTTTCACCCTCAGCGATGTCGGCTCTGGAAGTGCTGCAATCATGCCCAGCACAAAGGAAATTACTTTTGTCGGCTATCGGCGTTGTTGATCTTCAAGATCCGAACCTAATAGTCTTTGATCTAGAAAATAGTACACCTCGCCTCCCTCCTCAGATGGCTTTCCAGATTCCAGTGATAGTCAAAAAAGGCCTGTTCATAGGACTGTAATTGATGAGGGAGCTTCCACGTGTATTATGTCGATTCAATGTTGGAGATCGATTGGTTCTCCTTCACTGAACCAATCCCCCACCATCCTTAAGGCCTTTGATGGCCGTGGGTTCCGTCTGTTTGGTATTTTATAGGATTTTCCTATAGAGGTAGAAGGAAAAACCGTTAGTCTAGATGTGGAGGTGGTTGATGCCCCTCTAGACTACAACCTTCTTTTGGGTTGCAAGTTGGTCATATGCTATGACGGCAGTCGTGTCATCGGTCTTCAGAGTCATAAAGTTTCCACATAATGGAAAGATCATGACAATAGACCAGCTGGCTTACTTTGCATCCGACCCTGCCTCTTCGGAGAGTATTCAGCATGTCGGTAAAACGACCATCCCTTATAGGGACGTTGGCATAGTTTTAGTTAAAGATTCTGGTTTACTGGGAACTTTTCCTTTTCCTCCAATCAACGTATCACCTTCATTCGCATCTATTCATATGATTACGTCAGACACCATTATTTACGACGATCCTTGGATTGTCCCTTCCGAATCTGAGATAGACTCATTT
>APFE031475483.1:259846-284015 GCA_000404065.3 Pinus taeda
TCAATGATTTGTTGTTAATGAATTGTTTCATATACTCCTTGGTCTATATGTTGAATATGCTTTGTTTTATGGAATATTCAGGTGTTATGTAATCATTTGATTGTTAGTGTATGCAGGTTTCAAGGTGAAGGAGGAGCTCATCTGGATCAACGAAGCTAGGCTGCTACAACAAGCGTTGGACCTAAGGTAATATCGAAAAACACTTGGTTTCTCATAGGATAACGTATATTTAGAGAAGGATTGCTCTTACTTGTTTTGTTTGTCACTAGAGAGTCTTAGACTCCTAGGGAGGTTAGTTTTGTCAGCAAAAATAACTCTTTCCGCATGACAAAGCCATTGGAAGCTGGACCAAGGAGACGTAGCCAAGGAGGGGTGAACTCTGTCATCATGTGTTGTTGTGATACTATTTATGTGATGTTCTTGTATGTTATATTCTTTTGTTCAGTCATTTGTTTATGTTAATTTGTATGTGAAATTTACATAAAAACACTTAAAAACTCATGTTAAAACTTGCAATTAACCTCATGAATCCTTAAGAACTTTTACATATTCTAAAGAGGAATTTAGTACAACAAAACTAATTTTCCCATTCATATCAAGTTTGGTATCAGAGCTCTTAGTTTTCTTTGTACAAGGAGGATTTAACTGTTTTCAAGTGAATGTGATGCTTACAAGATTGAAGCTCAAGAGAGGAGAAGGAAAGTTGGTTGAAGGTCCTGAAGTTGGGTCAAGGAGAAGGAGTGCAAGATTGCCACAATATCCACCACTAGTTCTACCTCAAATTGTAGTTGAAGCTTTAGTAAGCATGTCACATGAAGGAGAGACTACAAATATGACAGAGGATGAGAACGTTTTTAGGAAGGCTTTCTTTTACATGATAGAGATGGTGAAAGTCCTCTATGAAGAGAGGAATACAAGACTGCAGGGTGGAAACTCCAAGCCGCCAAAAGGAGAAGGTTCTTAAGGAGGAGGAGGTAATGGAAATGAAGGTAAACCTCCACCATCTCCACCATCATCTTCATCTTCCTCTTCATAGGCATCTTCATCCTCTTCCACTAATACAACCCTTACTCATACTCATCAACATACCTCAAAAGGAATTGGTAAAACACACTTATTAAAACTTGATGTTAAATTTGAGATTCCTATGTATAGTGGTGAAGTGAATGCAGAGAAGCTTGAAAATTGGGTTCGTTAGATGGAGTTTTATTGCAAATATCAAAACCTTCAAGATGATGACACAAATATTCAACTAGCTTCCTTGATACTGGATGGTGCAACACTAGTATGGTGGGAAGCCAAGACACAAGAAGAGATAAAAAAAAAAAAACATGGTAAGATCTAATTTTCTTGGTATGATTTCATTGCTACAATAAAAAGACAGTTTTACCCTCTAGCATATATGTAGAAAGACATCATGAATTGGCAGAACTTTAGACAACTGAACGGTAAAAATGTGAAATATTACACCCAATAATTTAGAAGAAGGTCTCTAATGTTAGGTGTCGATTTTCAATCACAAGACACGATGTTGAAATATATATGGGGTTTACAAAGTTACCTTAGGCATACTATCCTTATGTTTAATCCCAATATTTTAGATGAGGTTTGTGTGCAAGCCACTCATCTTGAGGCAAGAGGGAAAAATATTCTATAAGAGGGTAAAAAGAAGCCATTTAAGGGTGGTGTTGACGGTGCTGGACCCACCAACATCAGGGGATCACCCCAGTATGAAGTCCCAACCATACCTCACACCGTTTGGTGTAGAAGTCCCATCTGGTACGATGGTCCGATTTCCATTATCTTAAAGATATGCCTTAGCTCTTGCTTGTCAGCATGTGAGAGTGGTCTTCTTTGTCTGAGAACAATGAGGTTCACATGCCTGGTGAGTGCTAGTGTTAATTGTGTCAAGTCCCTTTCACCGCAGAGAGAGAAGGTGGAAGTGAGTCTCCAGTCGAAAGGGAAGAATCCCAACTCTGTCAGAGACACACAACAAAATAGGACATGCACAACTTCCGGAGGAGTAGTCCACACGAATGCGGCAGTCACAACAAACAAGAGAAGGTAGCATGTACAACACCCAGCGGAGCAGTCCGCATGAGTGTGACAGTCATTATAAAAAGTCTGTGGGGAAGGTTATGTCTAACGTCCAGTGAGGTAGCCCACACGGGCAAGAAAAAATTAACAACTCATACAACACATTTTCATAAATATATGTATTAGAGCAACCGAAAGAGTTCAATTGTCTTAACACAGATTAAAGAAACATGCATTACAAGTGTTCAAGATTAGTCTTACAAACAATTACAATACATGTATGAAAATGTGATGGCATGTTAACAGGCTTCTGAATTAAGTGAAAGTTCCAAGACACATCGGTACACCATTACATCACTAACCTCGTGGGTGGGGTGTTGGAACCACTGCTCACTCCTCAAAGAAATGATTACAGACTCTCAAGGCTATGTGGGAGGACCCAAGGTGAAAATTCCTTTGCATGTACAAATGAGGGCTATTTATAGACAAGGGTAAAACTGGCCCTTGTGAATGTTCGAATTCCTTCATGACTGTTTGGATTTCATGAATATTCAAATTACAAGTGGGTTTCTTAGACTTGCACATTACATTACATTGATTTACATAGTATGGCCCACAATAGTGATGTGGCCTGACATGACTCATGACATGACTCGATATGACAACAGTGGTATGTTGATTGTTGTTGGTGTGCATGTTGAGCTACAGTGTTGCTGAGTGATTGATGTCCTCTTGGTGTATCACATCTTCACCTATGCATGGTCGGGTGTGCGGAGTCCTCGATGGTCATTGGATTCGCTTGATGTTGCATGTGCGTGTTTCTCCTTGCCTATGCTTTGGCATGCTTGACATGTTCGTATGTTTGCAAAAATTGCATGTTCATCTGTTCGTCCATCTATGAACACATCTTCACATGTTCGTTCATCCATCCATTTGCAAACACATCTTCAAATGTCGTAAGTTTGCGAACACGTCTCTTTGCATGCATCATTTGTTCGTCCACTCGCGAACATGTTCTTTTGCATTTACTCCCCTTATTCATCCCATCTGTCGTCACATCATGTTCCTTCATGTACCTGTATTTGCAGTCACTCATGATGAGACGACATCAAATCCATAAATATCCTAGTCTACCACAATGCATGATCATTTTCATATGTAGGTGACCGGGATAGCGGACAATGTTGCGAAATTAGACGAGGCGAGTTTTGAGCTGGGATGAGGGCTCCGAGCACTGCTGATGAAAACTACACAGAAGTCACTGGGAGACTGAGATGGGCATTCTAGATCGATAATGACTATCTACAAGACCTGGCTCAGCCAAAGGACAAATTACGCAATTTTTGGGAGAATCGGTGGGGGTTGCAAGAGGACTAGGCAAGCAGGATCTGCACAATTTCTAGAATGAGTGGGAAGTGGGATCTTTGCAGCAAAAACTGCCAGTCCTTAGAGGACACTGATAGCAGACTGTGGGAGCTTGGTAACAAAAACTATGCAATTCCTGGAGGGAGCTTGCAGCAGGCTGTCGGGAGCTGCTGGCGGGAAAAACTATTCAATTCCTGGGAGGCTGACTTGCTGACCACCTCTATGCAGTTTCTATGCTAATCAAACTATTGGGCTATAGAGGGCTTGCTCAGGAAATCTACATAGTTTTCTAGGTGAGTAGCCAGCTAGATGACCAAGTGACTGGCTAGGAAAACTGCATAGTTTTCTGAGGGAGATATGGATGGGCACTTGGTGATTGTCTGACCTGTCTACGCAATTTTCTTAGTCAGCGGAGCCAGCAAGTTCTGTATCCTTGTGCAATTTTTGAGGGGAGTTAGTCCCAGGGTGACTGCCAGGTCAAAATATTTGGTTGACTAGTAGGAGGGTTGATTGATCATCTCGTGGGTAGCGGAACTTGGAATGTCTTGTTGGATGCTTCTGTGTTGTTCTAGATGACAGTTGATCGAGTCAATGATAGGGTGAAGGTTTAGCTGTTAGAGGATGATCTGGTTGTTAGAACTTCAACAAAAAATGACTAAGTGTGTGAGCGAGTGAAATTGTGCATATGTGACCTTGCAAGAACACACTCACGTAACTTGATGAAAAGACGCCTCAAACCATCAAGACACACATGGTCAACATGAGCGGCCGATGGTGCGAGCGACAAGCATGACGCTTGTGATAGATCGTTGAACGACCGCGTCAATGCTTGTGTGACATTGCATATAACTTCGTGTGTGAGCTCAACGAATGTATACATAGACAACACAACATGTACACATGAAGCAAAGACCTTGTGCATGAGTAGAACATGGTTGAAAGCATGACATAGAAATCAACATGCAGAAGACAAGAGTTGGTCGAACAAGTGAAAAAGAAGCATAACATGTAGAAGTAACACATAAAGTGACTTTTTGTGTTTGCACAAATGCATGTTACTAAGGACAGGGTGATATGAAAATGTTAGGCAGTCTTGCAAACTCAACTAATGTTTCGTACTTACCATACTTACCCTCAAGATGATCACGCATTTGATGGAGTTTTCATGCGGTCTTGATATTTTCCATTACTCAGTTCCTTGGTCCTTCTCCTCAACTCCTTGGAAGTGATTTCAGCATGTTTCCTTTTCCTATAGTCACTGAGAGGTAGATCTGCATAATTTCAGTAGACAATGATTGTTTTCGGAATGAGGCCCTCAGAGGTCAGTCTGCGCAACTTCTGAGTGTAGTGCAGCTAGACTGCTCTGCACATTTCATGAGAGTAGTGTTGGCTACCTAAATGGTATATGCAATTTTGGGGAGCAGTGATCATTGGGGCCTCTGCGGGTTACGGGTTTTCAGTAGGCAAGTGAAAATGGTGTCTTTTCACACTGTGGAGTTTCAGAAGGCAAGGGAAGTTGGTGGTTGTAGAAGCAAAGCGCATAGTTCCAGGAAGCTAGATGAGGCTAGGCTGCTTGGGAAAATGGCTAAGTTTGAGATCAGTGAAACATATGCAAACATTGATAGGACTCGACTGTGATCACACATAGACATTTAGTGACAAAACATGGACCATCCAGAAAACATAAGACATACTTTTCTTGATGCAGCAATATTTGTGACATGAGTGTGTGAGGTGAGTGTAAAACATGCCTATGTGATGACAAGCACGCATATGCACCTAATTCCCTTGAAGCAATACAACATTCCCTTAGTATGAGAAACAACAACCCCTGTGCCCAAACATGACATATGATGCATAAAGATGAGAACGCAAAAATCTCTCTAGGATCAAGGAGAGGAGCTTGAAATAATCAGCTTACCAACAAACGACAAAGGATGATCATTCACAAGATCCAAAGTAGGCTCTGAAATTTGCATGCGAGTCAAAATTTTGGAGGGTGGTTGTAGCCGCTACAACACTTGGCGACACGCTGGTAGAACTCCAGCTCCTTTGTATGAAACTTGTTTCATGAAAAGTGAGTCTAACCCTTCCGAAACTATTGTTCGATTCTTTGATCATCATAGTTCCCACATGAGCTTAGTTGAAAGATGTAGTCCTTATCATTCTCTTTATCGGTCAACACACATTCCAAGCCAAATCAACCCAGTTGTTTCGATTAGGGATGAGGGGTATATTGGTGCACAAGTAATACGATAGTCAAAGTTTAAGTTTCATCTTTGGTGTTTCTCCGCTGCCAATAGGCTTGGATAGTACCCCAATGGAGACACATAGGAACATAAGCATCACTCCACTACCATCAAGCCTGGTCAATACCCCAATGGAGTTACTTTCATCACCTCCCTGTGCAAGAAGCCTTTCTCTTATTTCACATTATTCATTTTTTTTTTGTCAAAGAGTTGTGTGTAGGCACTTATTTAGTTCAGAGGTAGAAGAGGGATCCTGACTTATTGAGAGAAAAAGAGGTTTTACCTTCAAAGAAGTATGTTATGTATACCTTTGACATACTTGTTAAGGTTTTCCCCCTCACCTTACTCTACTTGAATGAGCTGAAAAGGGTTAACCCAAAAAAACCAACTAGAGTAGGTGGTTCTAGTTAGAGTGCAAGCGTTGTGTTTCACCAAGACTCACTCTGAACATAACATATTTTTCGTCAAGGCATCATCAACTGAAAACAACAAGTTCTTCGTAAGAGAGAGGACAACAAATAACCAAATGTTGATAGTTTTACAGTCCTCTTAGATTCGCTCGACTTGTCTCAAGAGCCAAACACGACTTCACAAGAGGCTAACCTATGGGTACAAGCAAGCGAAGAAATCAAAAATAAAAAAGCATAAGTGAAGCAAAGGAAAAATAGGTACGCAAAGTAGACAAGCAAGCAAACCAAAGCAAGTAAGTAATCAAACATGCAAACCAAAATTCAAAGCAAAGCAAATAAAAGCAAGGAAGCAACACCATTCCTACTCCTATGCTAAATAGTGCATGGGTCTACTCATGTAAAGTGATACTTCCAATGCAGCCACCGGTGCATTGGTCGACCCATGTTGGTGAAGGCATGGTTCGCGAACAACACAGTCCTACGAATGAGCAAACATGTAAGATATAACAATGAAGACAAACACACCCTGAGTTTAAATGTGTCCATAGAGCATAATTGAGTGCAAGCACATGACATGCAATCCGTGGACTTACCATGGTATTGTGCAACATTGTGTGAATGTTAAGCATATGCATACTCTTGACTGTGACGTGCAAGAAAACGAGAGAAACAAAGATAACTTGCATCGCACACGTGTGCTTGCTGTGTAATATTCCTCCAATGCATAAGTGATGGGATCATGTAGTTTGAGTGGAGGAAGCAAAATCTGAGTGTTGGATTAATCTTTAGTGCATACAGATGAGTGATGAGGAGCCTCAGGTGTTTCGCAATTTTTTTTATCAGGAGTGGAACTAACCTCAGGACAACAAGGACTTGACATAACCATCAGCTCAGGCTAAAGTGCCTTGACAGCCTACTAGGTTCCCACTTCATCAATAGATAGATCATCGGAGACCAGTGTCTTAGACAGATTAACAACGAGTGAATCAACATCGTGACCAGATGAAGTACATAGATCACGACAATCAAGATAATAAAATTCAGAATGTTTGTCGGCATCCTCATAATATGATGAATCACACAAAGGGGTAGATGGGAAGCAAGAATATTCACCCTCTGCGTTTTCAGAAAAAGAAAATGAAAAATCAAGTGGATGTTCAATGAATGATTTTTCCTCTCTGCTGTCAAATGATGGACTGTCATCTGGTGTGTTTAGCGAGTGATCAACAATGGGCGCATCTATAGACGGGGATACACAAGCAAATTCAGGGATGGCAAAATCACTGAATATTTCAAGGAAAAGTGGAGGAGGCACGGATAGAAGGGGCTCATCCTTCACCGTGGGTTGATGTTCAAGATCCTAATCATACTCTTCATGAATGATAGTGCAGGTTGGTTGTGCGACACCAACTTCGTCAATAGATTGAACCTCGTTCACAACATGTGTAGAGTCTGGAATGGAAGAACACAAGATAGTGCAATACAGAGGATAAGCAGAACACAAAGATGGAGGTTGAGGTAAGAGATGCATTTGACAACCCATGGGCTTTGCAACCAAATCTACACGAAAATTAAGAGAAGTTATGTTGGGAGGATGTGACGGGTGAACATACATGTGTGCATGTTCCCCCACATCACTCTGCAGTGGTGAAGCTATTTGATAAGAGGATGGTAGAAAGTCACTTGTGATAGTGACCGTGTCCATATGTGATTACGCAACTCCATCACCGAAGTATGTTGAGAGGGGTTTGAACTTCAACTTCTTCTTGGGATTGACAGATTTGGTAAGGCAATATTCAAATTTGTCCATGAGATACTGGAATTTCATCTGACCTTTTGGAGATTCAAATTGCAATACCCGGAAGTGGTCCCAAAAATCCATAGGTGATTCTTAGAGTCTTCCGTTGTTTTAACAATTTTTTGTCAAGAGGTTCTGGATCAAAATGATGGAAAGTAGCTTCAATGAGATTAAAGAACTAGTCAATTGAGTGCACATTGCCGGGTGGCAAATTGTTGCACCATTGCTTCGGGGATTTGCGAAGTGTGTGTCAAAGTAACACATTGACCTCTTCTGCATAGAAGTTGTCTGCATCCTCAAGGAATGCATAGAAGTCTTCTAAGTACTCAAGCCAGGCTACCTCACCTTCACCATCATACGTGAATTCAAACAAGAGATCAAAAAACTCCCTCGTGATGTTGAGAGGTTCGGCATGCGAAAAACAATGCGGAGGGATGAGTCTGATAGTATCCATGACAAATGTTGCAAGATTCAAAATAGAGTTAGAGGACACAACTTGTGATCTGGCCCTCCTTCTAGTGCCAGAATGTTGACTGTGTTGGACCTGCCAACATTAGGATATCTCCCCAGTATGAATTCCCAACTAGACCTCACACTATTTGGTGTAGGAGTCCCATCTGGTACGATGGCCCAGTTTCCATTATCTTAAAGATATGCCTTAGCTCTTGCTTCTCAACACGTGAGAGTGGTCTACTTTGTCTGAGAACAATGAGGTTCATGTGCCTGGTGAGTGCTAGTGTTACTTGTGTTAAGGCTCTTTCAGTGTAGAGAGAGAGGACGGAAGTAAGTCTCCAATCGAAAGGGAATAATCCCAACTTTGTTAGAGACACACAACACAACAGGACATGCATATCTTCTGGAGAAGCAATCCACATGGATGCGGCAGTCATAACACACAAGAGAAGGTGGCACGTACAAAACCCAACAGAGCAGTCCACACGACTGCGACGGTCATTGTAACAAGTTTATGGGGAAGGTTTTGCCCAATGAGGCAACCCACACGGGAAAGACATTGTTAACAACTCATACAACACATTTTCATAAATAGATGTATTAGAGAAACTAAAAGAGTTCAATTGTTTTAACACAGGTTAAAGCAAAATGCACTACAAGTGTTCAAGATTAGTCTTACAACCAGTTATAATACATGTGTGAAAATGTGTTGGCCTATTAACATGCTTATGAATTAAGTAAAAGTTCCAAGACACATTGGTACACCATTACATCACTAACCCTATGGGCAGGGTGTTAGAGCCACTACTCTCTCCTCAAAAAAAATATTACAGACTCTCAAGGCTATGTGGGAGGAGCCAAGGTGAAAAGTCCTTTGCATGTACATATGTGGGCTATTTATAGCCAAGGGTAAAACTGGCCCTTGTGACTATTCGACTTCCCTTGTGAATGTTTGACTTTCATGACTCTTCATATTACAAGTGGGTCTCTTAGACTTCCACGTTAAATTACATTGATTTACACAGTATGGCCCACAGTAATGATGTGGCCTAACATGACTCATGACACGACTCGAAATGACAACACTTGTATGTTCATGATACTGTTGGTGTGCATGTCGAGCTATAGTGTTGCTAAGTGATGGATGTCCTCTTGGTGTATCACAGCTTCAACTCTGCATGGCTAGGTGTGTAGAGTCCTTGATGGTTATTGTGTTCACTTGATGTTGCATGTGTGTGTTGCTCCTTTCCTACGCGTTGGCATGCTTGACATGTTCATCTGTTAGTGAAAGTTTCATGTTTGTTCATTCGTCCATCTATGAACTCATCTTCGCATGTTTGTCCGTCCATCTGTCTGCGAACACATCTTCGCATGTCGTTTGTTTGTGAACACATCTCTTCACATGCATCGTTTGCTCATCCATTCACATACACGTCATTTTGCATGTACTCCCCTTTTCATCCCATTTGTTGTCACGTCATGTTCCTACATGTACCTGTATCTGTGGTCCCTCATGATGAGACGACATCAAATCCATAAATCTCCTAGTCTACCTTGATGCATGATCATTTTTGGATGGAGGTGACTAAGAGAGCGGACATGGTTGTGAAACCACACGAGGCAATTTTCGAGCTGGGATGTGGGCTTCGTGCACTACTGATGAAAACTGCGTAGAATTCAGCGGAAGACAAAGACAAATATTCTGGATTGGCAGTGATTGTCCGCAATATCTATCTCAGTTGGAGGACAAATTTGTACAATTTTTGGGAGAAGCGATGGGGACTGCATGAGGACTAGGTAGGCAGGATCTGTATAATTTCTAGAGTGAGCGAGCATCAGGAACTTGGCAGCAAAAACTACATAGTTCCTGGAGGGAGCTGGAAGTGGGAGCTTGGTAGCAAAACCTGCACAATTCATGGAGGGAGCTAGCAGGGGGCTGCTAGCGGGAAAAATTACGCAGTTGCTAGTAGGTTGACCTACTGACCACCTCTGCGTAGTTTCTTAGCTAAGTGAACTTCTGGGCTACAGAGGGCTTGCTCAAGAAATATGCACATTTTTCTGGGTGAGAAGTCGGTCGGCTGATTGGGTGACTAGATAGGAAAATTATGTAGTTTTTTGAAGGAGACAGGGACGGGCACTAGGTGACTGTCCGACCTGTCTATGAAATTTTCTTATTCAAATGAGCGGGCAAGTTCTGTAGCCTCTATGAAATTTTTGAGGGGAGTCAGTCTCAGGGTGACTACTCGATCAAACTCTCTGTTTAACCAATAGGAGGGTTGATTGATCAGCTCGTAGGAAACATAGCTTGGAATGGTTTGTTGGAAGCGACTTCAACATGTCACCTTTTCCTGTAGTCACTGAAAGGTAGATCTGCTCAATTTCAGTGGACACTGACAGTTACCGGAATGAGGCCCTAGGAGGCTCGTATGTGCAACTTCTGAGTGCAATGCAGCTATACTGCTCGGCGCATTTTTGGAGACAATGTTGGCCACCTGACTGCTTTGCGCAATTTTGGGGATCAATGCTAGCTAGGGCCTCTGTGGCCTATGGGGTTTCAACAGGAAATGGAAAATGGTGTCTTTGCTCACTGTGGCATTTCAGTAGGTGAGAGAAGTTGGTTGCTGCAGAAGAAAAGCGCATAGTTCTAGAAAGCTGGATGAGGCTAGGTTGCTTGGGAAAATCGGTAATTGTGAGATCAATGAAACATATGCAAACATTGATAGGACTCAACTGTGATCACACACGGAAATTTAGAGACACAACGTGGACCATCCAGAATACATAAGACATACTTTTCTTTATGCAACAATCTTCATGACGTGAGTGCATGAGGTGAGTGTGAAACATGTCTATGTGATGACAACCACTCATATGCACACAATTCCCTTGAAGCAAGACAACATTACCTTAGTATGACAAACAACAACCCCTGTGCCCAAAAATGGCATATGCTGCATAAATATGAGAACATAGACAACTCTCTAGGATCAAGGAGAGGAGCTTGAAATCATCAACTTACCAACAAATTACCAAGGATTATTGATCACAGGATCTAAAGTAGGCTCCAAAATTTTCATGTGAGTCAAAATTTGGACTATGGTTGTAGCCGCTACAACAAGTGGAGAGAAAGGAAATGGTTTCAAACGAAATAAAAACACATCCATTAAAAAGGAAGGAGAGAAAAAAGTATCTAAACATTGTTCCAAAGAGGGTCACGATGAAGACCATTGTTGGAAGCTTCATCCAGAGATGAGGCGTAAGAAACTCAACAAAAAATCAAAAGAAAAGATAGTTGTAATCATTCAAGAGGATTTGGGATCTAATTCAGGTGATGAAACTAATATTACAGCCATGGGTATAAAAGGAAAATAATCCACTGCTAACACTAGTACATCAAATTGTCACACTAGCACTCCAAATGAAGAAACAAGGATTGAATTATTTCATGTGAGGGTTATTGCAAAACATACAAAAATCGACACACTATTTGATAGTGGGTCTCAAGCCAACTTGATATCTAAATACTTAGTCAAGAATCTTAATCTTGAAACCATTCCATATCCCAAGACATATCCATTGGGTTGGATATGAAAGGACACAAACTTACAGGTTACAATAAAATGTATTCTCTGGTTTGCAATCACAGCAAACTTCATTGACGAAGTTGAATGAGATATTGTATCACTTGATATTTCAAGAATTATTTTGGGTATTCCTTACCTCTATGATAGAAAGGAAATCTTCTATCGCCATGCAAACAAGTACCACTTGTCAAAATATTGTGCGGAGTATATTGTGAGAGCTCGTCGCAAGAAACTAAATTTTTTATTAGTTAATGCAGGGAAAATGAAAAGACTAATGAATTCAAGAAAGAATTTAGTGCTTCTTATGATCAAACCAAAGAATGATGTTGATTATGAAGTCTTTGAAGGTTGTGATACAAAATTGAAATCTGATTTGATTGAGGCGATTAATAAAAATGATGCGATGTTTCAGGAACCAAAGGGATTACCTCCCAAGGGGGAAATCCAACATGAAATACCATTGCAGAATAATTTCCATCTTTCTAACATTGGCATGTACAGGATGTCAATAATGAAAAATTCAGAAATACAAAAGAAAACCCAAGAGTTGTTAAACAAAGGGATCATCTGAGCACCTCCTTCGCCATATGGGTCACCTATTGTTTTGGTACCCAAGAAGAATGGAAATCATGTCACTAAGTGGAACTTAAGGAGTGGCTACCATAAAAGTAAAATTGTTGAAGGAGACACATGGAAGATGGAATTCAAAACAAAGAAAGGTTTGTTTGAATGGCTAGTTATGATTTTTGGTCTTAGCCATGCTCCTACTACTTTCGTGCATATGATGAATGATGTATTGGAGCCATTTATAGATGGCATAGTCTATTTAGATGGCATCTTAGTTTTTCGGAAAACCTCTTGGTTAACATGTCATGTCTATGAGAAAAGTACTTGATGCCTTGAAGAAATAACAAATGTTTTTGAAGATGTCAAAGTGTGCATTCCGTAAAACTTATTTGGTGTGCTTGAGGCATATTGTTGAAGGAGGTGAGTTGAAGATAGACCCCTCCAAGGTCGATGTCATGATGAATTTTCCAACACCCAAGACAGTCACTAGAGTAATAATTTTTTTGGGAACGACCCAATATTGGAGAAATTTTATTGCTAACTTTTCTTCTATCACAACTCATTTGCATGCATTGACTAGTGTGGAAAAGTTCTTCAAGTGGGGAGGAAAGCAACAAAAGGCATTTGATGTCTTGAAATAAAAGATCGATTTAGCTCATTTACTTGCAAGAGCCTATGACATGGGTGCAATCCTCATGCAATATGGTAAGCCCATTTCATGTCATTCAAAAATTTTCAATGGTGCAGTGACAAAGTTGAAACAATCAAGCCACTTTCAACAGATGGGATCCTTACAAAAATTCCACTTGGTCAGTAGGTATAAGAAAGGTATATACAACAAGGTTTATGATATGATTTCTAGGCCTATTGTTAGTGCAACTACTTTAATCAAGCATAATTTTGTTTTTCATGAAAGTTATGTTCAACAATATGCATACTTTCAAAATGTACACTTAGGCTTGAGTCAAGAGAACCAAGTAGAGGAATTTGATTACCTTTTGTGTCATAAATTGTTGTACCATCTTGGTAAGAAGGATGTTTCTATTGATGGTGACATGGAAAAATCCAAGAAGTTCATTGACCGATTCCAAATGGTACCTCAAACAGTTCAAGATCAGTTTGAAAAGAGCTAAGGCAAGTACAAAGCAGGGCACAACAAGCATCGTGTAGATCACAAGTTCCAAGTCAGTGATGAAGTTTGGCTTCACATTATCAAAGAGAGGCTCCAACGAGAAGGTAAAAATCTAAAACCAATTTGATATCGTCCATTCAGAATTATGGAAAAGATTGGTGAAAATGCCTTCAAGTTGGATTTGCCTTCATATATGCAAATTTATGTTGTTGTTAATGTTGAGAACTTAAGGTTGAATGAGCCTCCTTTGATTGAAGATCAAGGAGAGAATGTTCAAATTCCATCCATTGAAGATTTCTCTCTTGAATACCTTAATGAACTACAACAAGACATCATTCTTGACAGAAGAACAGGGTCTTCAAAAGGAGGGAATGTGGATTACCTTCGTGTGGGGCTCAAAGTAATAAATCCTTCCAAATCCAAATGGATCGAGATTGGAAAGGTGAGGGAACTTAATCCTCACCTGTTGAACAACTAAAAATGATCTTTTGGGGTCCAAAAGCTTCTAGTGGGGGGGAATGATCAGGTGCTCAAAAATCAAAGTTTTCAGATCATTGTGAAACCTGAACAACCATGTAGTGGTCATCATCCTTAATCTGGTGCAACTAGTTTCGCGCGAAACGGACTCCGTATGCTCCCATAAACATGTTTTGTTTGTTTTCCTAAACAAGCAATTTTGAAAAAAAATATGCAAGCAGCCCAGTGAGCAATCTGTACTGCAAACGTGGCATTGACTGGGCATGCCTACATGGCAGGGTGACTGTGCATATGATTGTTTACCTTTGGTGAATTAGATGGTGCCCACTGGCATGATTTCAATGGTGCATATTTGTACAAATTTCATTCGTTGGTTGGTGGCCAACCACATGTTACCACCAAAAATTAGGTAAGGCCGGAGCAGCAATGAGTGGGGTTGAACTCACGACCTAAAAGTGACAAGTCCAAGCCATTACCAACACGCCACATGATATTTCTTATTAACTATTTTTGTCGACACATATTTAAAGTTAAAGTCTGGAGCCATCCAGAAAAGGGGCCAACCCTTGGGCGTGTGCCACCCAACGGAACCATGACAGAGCGCAGTGGGGGCCCGGTCGATGGGGGTAGGCCATTGGCCTTTGCCTCGGGCATGTGGCCCCCCATGTGGACCAAATTTTCGAGATTAAGGCCTCACTGGGCATTTAATCCGTCCAACAAACTTACACAGAATTAGGCGAAATTGGTGCTTGGTTAGTGGAAATTGGAGGCGAAATTGTAGGATGATGTCAGATTTTGGGGAAATTGAGGTGCGATTAGAAGAAAGGCTTGGGGAAGCCATAACTTATTTAGGTTTTTACCAAATCAGGAGCATAAAAAGGCTAGATAGGAATTTTTGGGCATTCTGAAGCCATTGGAATAGGTTTTAGAGTTGTTTGATCATTGTAAACTGATGTTTTCGCACTTTTGAGAATAATAGAGATTCCCAAGCCATTAGAAGATGGACCAAGGAGACGTAGCCTAGGAGGGGTGAAATCCTTCATCATGTGTTGTTGTGATATTGTTTTGGTGATGTTCTTTTCTGTTATATGTTTTTGTTTAATCATTTGTTTATGATAATTTGTACATGAAATTTACAAAAAACACTCAAAAACTCATGTTAAAACTTACAATAAACCTCATGAATCCTTAAGCACTTTTACATATTGTGAAGAGGAATTTAGCAAAACAAACTAATTTTCCCATTCATATCACAAGCAATCGAAGATTCCTCCACCAGATCTCATCAGCTCAGAGTTACAAGTAGCCGAGCCCACCGAGTTCATTGGAAGTTAAGCCAATGATAGTTGAAGATAAGTTAATCTCAAGTTTGGGATCTAAGCCTCCCTAATTTTAAGGAAGTTTTTGGTAGCTTAAGTTGTATAAATAAGGCCTAGGGCCTCATTAGGATTCAACTTTTTATTATAGCCAAGAGGTAATTTTCAGAATAAGATATTATGATTATTATTCCCATGTAATTTTTGACATTTTGGTGATAATGAAAAGGGTTTCTTTGATCCAGCATTGATTTGACTCAGAGGGTTGAAGCTCTTGGGTTAGGGCCCAACCTTAGCAACAAAGGTTCCTCTTCTTTATGTATATGTATGCTTAGATTACATTCATAGTTAGCTACTAAAGTTATTTCTATTTTATTTCATTTACAAGTACTTGAATGATTGTTTAGTTTTGCTCCCATTAGTTGAAGAGGTAGATCAGTGGTACAATAGTGAAAGCGAATACTTTAGAAAATATTGTGATAGTGGCCTCTTCCTCATCTCCCTCATGGGATCATGGTTTGAGGGTCCCACTCTCACAACCCCAAAAACAGATTTGTCTCTTTAGATCATTGCATGGATAGGGTTCTTGATTGAGTATATTATTATTATAATTCCTTAGAAGTACCTGCAATTGTCATTTTGGTTTTTTGAAGTTGTTGTAATTTAGAAAGAATTTAATTTCATAGATTTCTCCATTAGCCATCAATAACTCTGTTTTTCCTAAATTCAACTCATATTTTCCATATGTAAATGAAGTTATGCATAAATTAAGGAAAGAATGTATGGTGTTGTAGGAGTTTTTGATCTGTAGGGAGAACTCATTTGACCAGACTCATCCAAGTCTTCTTCACCCATACCATCGAATTCTACCAACCCCTAATCCGAATTTCTATTTTGTAGCAAAGTGGACATCTCCCTTGAGAAAATCCAACCATCTTGAAGAATTTGGTTGAGCCTTGGGTAGTGTACACCTCCTCTATGCCTTATCCCACCACCAAACATCTTTCCCACACTTTATTCCACCTCTCCTACCCTCCTATAGATTTCATCCTGTTTCTTGTAGTAAACCAAGACACCCTATTAAGCAAAGATGATCACCTAGTCTTAGGTTAGGCCTCCACTTGGCTTCCATACCCTCAGCGCCATTATGGACCTGTTCCCCATGCCTTTCTCCCCTACAAAAGATCACATTGGTTCACTTAGAATTTACATTTATAAAATTGAAAATAAAAAAGACTCTTTTATGCAATTTCTAGTTAGTACATGCATACAACAGTCTTAGTAGTTTTAGGATAATTTCCATGCCTACTTAGTCTAAATAACTAGATGTTAGAATGAAAGGTTAAATTAGGTCTCTTATGCAAGTAATGTGTAAATGCTTAGCTAGATAATTTCATGTAACTCCATAGCACTTTCCCATTCAGTATTTTCATTTCCTAAGATAGCCAGCATTTACTTTCTGCATTGTAGATAGTTTTCCATTTGTTGTTAGTAGTTAGATTCCTTCTAGTCAATAGAAGATTGGTTTGAAAAACCCTAGTGGTCTATCGCCCCAGTTGAAAAGTGAAAAGAGTAGATTGTTGCATCTACTGTGTATACATCACTGCCATCTCCAAGTTTGTACGAACCTCGGGTTAGTGACGTAAAGTTGCTAGCCCTACTAGTTGCAACATCCTTGCTGCAATATTGGAGCTCATAAGAAATGTTGGAAATAATACATTCACTAAAGCAATGGCAGCCTTACCTAATGGGAAGACACTTCAAGGTAAAAATAGGTCATGATAGTCTTAAATACATTTTGGAATAAAGATTATCTTCAGAAGCGTAGAAAAAATGGGTGGAAAAGATGTTGGGTTATGACTTTGAAATCATCTACAAAAAAGGGAAGAAAAATATTGTTGCAGATGCACTCTCAAGTCTAAAGGATGACGATGTGGAAGCATTGCTTTGTGCCATTTCCATTATCCAACCTAAGTGGATAACCAAAGCAAAGGATGAATGGAAAAATGATGAAGAGGTGTGTTCACTCATTCAAAAGTTGTAGCAAGATCCTAGTACATCTGATACATTTAGTAAAGATAACTTATATCTTTGTAATAATTCATGATTCAAACAAAAGATTCTTTTGTAATTACACACCTCTCCCTTAGGAGGCCACTCAGGATTTTTGAAAACTTACCATAGGGTCAAGAAGGAATTTTTTGGGATGGCATTAAATCTAATATTCAAAAGTTTGTGGCAGAATTTTTGGTTTTCCAACAAAATAAAGTTGAGACAATTAAGACCCCTGGCTAGTTACAAACTTTATCCATTCCAAGTCAGCGTTGGGAAGCGGTCTCAATGGATTTTATCACAGGATTACCTAAGTCTAAAGGAGAGAGTGTCATCATGGTGGTAGTCGATAGAATTACCAAGTATGCACACTATTTTGCATTATCTCATGCTTTTAAACCCAGTATAGTTGCTACTGCATTTATGGAAATAATTCCAAAACTTCATGGAAACCCAAATATTATAGTAAGTGACAGAGATCCCATTTTCACTCGAAATTTTTGGACGAGATTATTTTATTGTCTTGGTACTCAATTAGCTCATACATCATCTCATCATCCTCAATTTTATGGGAAACTAAGGTAGTGAACAAATGTTTGGAAGGATATCTTTGTTGCTTTGTATCTGATAAACAAATACAATGGTTCAAGTGGTTACCTCTAGCTGAATGGTGGTATAACATTTCCTTCCATAGTGCAGCAAAAATGACCCAATTTATGGCACTTTATGGATATCATCCACTATCCATCACATCATATTTAAGAGAAAATTCTATGGTTAAAGCAGTGGAAGGTCACATTGAACATCAACAACAAGTTCTCCAACTCTTAAATAATAACCTCACTATGGCACATAATCGAATGAAACAATATACATATCGACATCATAGTGAAATAAGTTTTGATCTAGGTGACTGGGTATTTTTATGGCTACAACCATACAAACAAATGTCTCTCAAGCAAGCTAAGAAGGATAATAAATTATCACCCAAGTACTACAGTCCTTACAAGGTGTTGCAAAATATTGGTACCATGGCATACAAATTGGAGTTGCCTACATCTTCTCGAGTGCACCGAGTTTTCCATGTTTCATGCTTAAAGAAGTTTATTGGTGACAAGCTTCCAGTTGAAAAAATGCTTCCAAAACTTGATGATGAAGTAAAAATCATATTTGAGCCTGACGAAGTGAAGGAAATAAGAACTCGACAACTACATAATCAATCAACATCAGAGTACTTCATTAAGTGGAAGAACTTACTAGTTGAAGATTCCACATGGGAGGATGAGAATTTTATACAAAATAATTCATAACTACTCAAGCATTAAGGACAACACTTTTTGAAGGAGAGGGGCATGTTAGCTCCATATAATAGTAGGGTATCCCCCTTATTGTCATTTTTGTGCCCATGTAGCCCCCATATATTTATTGTTGTGCCCCATAAAGCCCACTATTGTTAGTGTTGCTCCCTTACATTATTATTGTTATCTAAGCTCTGATTATATTGTGACCCCTCAGACTCATATATACACAAAGGAGGTATTTTCTTTTGTATCATCCAAGAATTGTTCATTTATGTAATGTAAAGGAGGTTTACACCTCCAAGAAGATACTTTTTAAGTCGTTGATCTATCTTTTTGTGAGATGGTTGCATAACATATATACTTTGTTCAAATACACTGAAACTTTCAAGCATAACCCTTGGAACCCTTTTTATAAGTTTGAAAGAGTTGCATGGTAAACCTTTCATTGTGATCTAAAACCTATGCTATGAAATTATCTCTAGTCTTCAACTGTACCTATCATCGATTATTTGTAAAATTTGGTTTCTAACATTCATATTTCGGAAATGGCCAAAATATCAACCTTCTCCCCTTATTGAAAGAGAGTATGCCCACAAGAATTACATATATGATTTCTATTGAAATGTGGCAACAAGAATATTCCAATTTTAATTTGTTCTTGAATTAAAATTGAGAACTAAAATTCGAATTTAGTCTCACCAGTTGCTTGAAAAATAATTAATTAATTCATCTTGGATTAATTAGTTGGAGAAAGTCAAGCTAGAAGTCTTTGTGAAGTCATGCAACCATTATCACTTAAATTAAGGAGATTTTCCCTTAATTAAGGAGATAAGGATGAGTTATAATTGAGTTTTATTTAGTTAGGTCAGTTAACTAAGCTATGCCAATTAAATCAGTTCCAAATAGTTTGAGGAACTAATTGTGAGTTCAGTCAGTTAATGCATGCATACATCAAACTAGTGTACTCCAGATAACTGAAGATTCTCTCATAAATAACTCATGCATGTCTATTCTGAGAAAGTCCCAGTTGAGATTAAAGATAGGGACAATGTACTATCAATTGCAGGAATTTTCTTATAAGGAAAACGCATCCATGCAGAAGGAATTCATTCCTTGAGGATTGCACAATTCTAACAGTGTGTTGGAGCGGTGTGTGAGATCAGTGTTACATTAGGTAATAGTTGGATCACCCAGGGAAAACTGGGCAAGGAAATAGGAGCTTGGAGGGCAAAGGAGAAGGCTTATGAGTAGTCTATTTTGTCTGTGAGTGACTATGAGGGATTGTACTAGGAGCTAGCTAGCTGTGAGAGCTAAAGCTGTGTGTAATCTTGATATATTTCCACTTGTATGATAATACGGATAGTGGGGTTTTTAGCTGAGGCTTTCCCCTAATTATTATTCTATGTTTCATGTGTATTGATTCTTCTTTTGGTTATATGTGTTCTACTTGATCTTGCTCAAATCTATGATGATTCTGCAAGTTTGATTGTAGAAGTAGATTAAAGTATTTTGCTTTAGTTATATTGCATTATCAGGTTAATCTATAGTGAGAATTTCTACATGGTATCAGAGCAAAGGTTATCAGAGCTGTGAACCATATACGAAGAAGAGAATTCGAAGTTTGAAGTGGGATTGCAGGTACAAACTGAATTCATCTCATACTTCAGGTTGGTCAATGGCGTTCTATGGCTTGAGACTCGAGTATGCCGTGGAAGGCCAACTCGAATTACGTAGCATGGAAGGATAGAATGGAAGCGGTATTAGAAGACAATGCCTTGAAGGATTTCATTGATCAAGTAATCCCCAAGCTAGCTGTAGCTAATGCACAAGAGTTGGCTAAATGGAAGAAGTGTGTGGTGAAGGCGAGATGGATCATCATGGAGGGAGTTCGAGACCATATTGTCTCAAGTCTCCATGGGAAGGATACTCTGTTTTCAATGTGGAAGACATTGAACGACCTCTATTAGAATAGTAGCGACGAGAGGAAACTAGTGCTCAAGGATAAGCTTCAGAAAATAAAGATAGAGAAGGGCGATACTATTTCTAGATATCTGAACAAGTTCACCACCTGCAAAGATGAGCTTGGTAGTGTGGGAATAACTACTTTCGATGATGATATGGTGAGCCTTGCTCTCCTCGGTCTTCCAAAGAGCTGTAATAGCTACCAGGACTCTATGAATGGAAGGGAGATATTGCCAAATTGGGAACGACTGTGGTTAAATATCATGTAGGAGGAGATCAGGAGGAGAAATCAGGATGGTTCTTCATCAAAGAATGATGATGAAGAAAATCTAGCCTTAGCAAGTAAGGCAAGGAAAGGGAAAGTGAAGGCTTCCCATTCCAAATCGAATTCTTCTCATGGAGGGAAGAAGGGTGACAAATCTAAAAAGAAATGCTTTAATTGTCACGATATGGGACATTATGCAACTAATTTCCCATCGAAGAAGTCCAAGAAGGGATCCATAAAAGGATCGGAAGGTGAGGCTTTAGTCTCTCAGTGTGAAATGGACTTTACCCTCATCAAATGCATGGTTTCATCGATGGTGGGTTGTGTTTGGTATATTGACAGTGGAGCCTCATTCCACATGATCGGTGATAAAAGTTTATTCAGTACCTTGGAGGAGAAATACCTCAAGATGCGCATAGAGATGGGTGAAGATAGAAAGTACAGTGTTTCAAGAGTGGGCATGGTTGCTTCAGAGGGAGCATGGAGCTCCTCTCACCTTGACATATGTAAAGTATGTGCCTGGACTGAAGAAGAACTTGATATCGATCACAATGTTGGAGGACAAAGGCTACGATGTTGCCTTCAGTAAAGGAAAGGTGTTCCTAAGACACATAGCCATGGGTAAGACCAAGAGGATCAGGATTCGAGTGAAGAATCTCTATAAACTAGAGGTAGATGATTATGCAGCATTAAGTTTGAAAGAAAAATTGGTGCAAAGCTAAGACATTTCCGAGTTATGGCACAGATGGTTGGGCCATTTTCATCATGGGGCCTTGAAGATAATGCTGCAAATATCTACAGGACTTCCCAAAGGTAAACTTGAGCAAGTTGACACATGCAAAGGTTGTACCTTGGGAAAGTATGCCAAGTCTTCCTTTCATGATCGAGACAATCGAGCAGAAGCAATCTCAGAGTGAGTTCATACTGATTTGTGTGGACCATTCTCAACAACATCCACAACGAAGCAAAGGTATTATGTGATTTTCATTAATGATTATTCTCGTAAATGTTGGATTTATTTCATGTAGAAGAAGGACCAAACCTTCTCAAAGTTTTGTGAGTTCAAAGCTTTGGTTGAGAAAGAATCAGGGAAGAATATCAAGGCCTTGAGAAACGACAACGGTGGAGAATATGTCTCCCAAGAGTTTAAGGACTTCTATGCAGCGGAATGAATTAAATGAGAGTTGATGGCACCTCATAACCCACAGCAGAATGGGGTGGCCGAAAGGAAGAATATAACGATTGTAAGGGTAGCACGGGCAATGTTGCATGACCAAGGCCTACCACTTCATTTGTGGGCTGAAGCATGTAACACAGTGGTCTATTTGCAGAATAGAAGCCTGCATCGCATACTTGGGATGAAGATACCAGAGGAAGCTTTCTCTGGTAAGAGACCAAATGTGGGTCACTTCAGGATCTTTTTTTCATCATTATATTGCCATGTGATAAAGGATGCATGGAAGAAGCTTGAGCTGATAGCTGAGTTGGGGATACTTGTGGGGTACACTGATACACCCCACAACTATCAGGTGTACTTTCCTACCAGTCAGAGGACAGTGGTTCGCAGATATCTCAAGTTTGATGAGCTGAAGGCCATGTGAGTTTCCCTTGAGAGGGAGCTCCAACTACAAGCTATGGAGGAACTGTTGATTCCCAAGGAGGAGCCTCAGACTGATGTGGAGCAGCCACATCCAGAGGTTCTAGAAGTGGAGACATCCACTCAAGTAGAGTCTTCCAAAGATGGATGGAAGCGCACAAGAGAAGATGACATATTGTTGTTAGATGTGAGAGAGAATGTGGGAGAACCATCTTCTCAATGCAAACAGAGGAGGTCACCTGAGAGGTACACTAGATACATGACCCTTGTTGGGGAATGTGTTGAGACTGAGCCATCTTCTTTTGAGGAAGCAGTGCAGCAGCCGATTTGGGTTGATGTTATGGTGGAGGAGTATGACTCTGTAGTTCAGAACAATGTTTGGGATGTGGTTCCAAGAATGGAGAACAAGTCAGTTGTGAGTTCTCATTGGCTTTAAAAGGTAAAGCAAGCTGCTGATGGTAGTGTGGAGAAGCATAAGGAAATATTTGTTGCTCATGGATTTTCTCATATTGAGGGGATTGACTATGATGAGACTTTTTCACCTGTTACAAGGTACTCAAATATCAGATCGATGTTGGCACTATCAGTACAGATGGGTTGGAAGATCCATCAGATGGATGTGAAGAATGCATTCCTCAATGGAAAGATTGAGGAAGAGGTGTACATAAAGCAGCTGAAAGGTTTTGAGACCTTCGATCGTGAGTCGCATGTGTGCCGACTCGAGAAAGATTTGTACTGGCTGAAGCAAGCACCTCGTGCTTGGTACACCAGGATAGAGACCTACTTCACTGGGTTGGACTTCACAAAGAGTGAAGTGGATGCGAACCTGTGCCACATCATGGTAAAAGGTAAGCCATTGATCATTGTACTTTATGTTGATGATCTCATATTGACAGGTGATGATCAGTTGATCATGTCTTGGAAGGAGGACCTTGCAAGAGAATTCGAGATGAAAGACATGGGTCTCATGCATTACTTCCTTGGCATGGAAGTGTGGTAGAATGATGGGGAGTTGTTTGTGTCTCAAGGCAATTATGTCAATGAGATACTCAGAAGATTCCACATGGAGAAGTGCAAGCCCATGCAGACTTCTCTAGCAGTTAACTAGAGGAACGAGGATGCTACTTCAAGAGAAGTAGTAGAGGCTACTGTGTACAAGCAACTTGTGGGTTTCATTGATGTACTTAGTGAACACACGACCAGATTTGTGCTATGTGGTGTGTTGAGCCTCAAAATTACTCTTTCCCTAGCAACTCTTCTCATTCCTTTTCTTTGTTTTTCCATAAGAAAGATGCATTCTCATCCCTAATAACTGGTATATACTGTCTTGAGGAGGACATTTAGTGATTTACATGTTGTGATTTTTATGTTTTTCTATTTGAATAAATTTTTGTATATTAGCTACAGAACGCAGCCTATTCTACAACTAACTAGTTGTTCCGCAGCTACCTCCATGCTCTAACAGGTTCCAGGTGTCAAAAGGAGAAACTAGCCAGATGGGCATCTTTGAAATCATCATGACATGGACCTTGTCCTATTCATTCAGCCTAGGTCTACAAAGAAGATGGCATAAGACTACAATCAATGGATAAGTCAAACGCAAA